>CM065675.1:10390973-10990973 GCA_033220385.1 Triplophysa yarkandensis
AGAGGGAGGAGAGAGAAAGAGAGAGAGAGAGAGAGAGAGAGGGAGAGGGAGGAGAGAGAAAGAGAGAGAGAGAGAGAGAGAGAGAGAGAGAGAGAGAGAGAGAGAGAGAGAGAGAGAGAGAGAGAGAGAGAGGGATATTATTGGGTAAATCACTGGGTATCTAATCTAAATACTTGTGCATGTTGCCACACAAAGATAATGTATGGTTTAGGAAAATCAAGTATCCAGTTGATAAATAAATAAATGGCAACGTATATCAAGGTTGACAATTACATGACATTAACAATCTTCGCGACATTTATGAAGAAAAACCCAGGAGATTTCAGGATCAAGAGAGGTTAATAAAATACATAAACCCTTGAAGATCTCTCCTAAGCCCCTGAGATTCACAGACCAAAAATCTAAACGCAACTCTGAAAAAAGCTAATCCCCCCAACATCTTGTACTAATTGCTAGAAGTCTAGAAACCTTGTAAAGTCAAAGTCTATATCTTGCTTCTTCTCAATTCCTCCCATCCTAAACCTTTTCTCTGTCCCTACACACACTTACATGCACTTACACATAGAACTCCTCAGCTGGAGATATGGAGTAGTTGGTCCAGGTGATGTTTAAGTCCGTGGATAGGTATCGGGTGCAGTTAGGCGTGTTCCACCAATTGTTGCAGGTGGTCCAGGGCAACGTGGTGCGGAAGGATGACAGGAGGTAGTAGAGAGCCCAGGCCATGATGGTATTGTAGTAGAAGGCAATGTATAATGCAATGATACAAATGGCAAAGCCAATACCTGCAGAAGAACATCAAAAAACGACTTCAGATTAGTCTTTCAAATGTCTTCATTGGTTTCAAGTACCTTTTACTTTTAGAAATGCAGTGATTGACATTTTGGACAAAGTTCCATTTACATACAATCAAGTTTTCTAAGCAGTTGGCATTTTAAGAGGTAAATGTGAAAATTTCCATAACAGAGTTCCATTTGTACTGGCTATCTACAAATAGATTGGGAAGGAGGGTCAAGGGGATCATACTATCATCCCAGCACTAGTTGGTTCGGCCGATATCATGTGACCCTTTACCAACGTCTAAGAAGTCTAAACTCTCTGAAGCAGACCACGCTTACCCTTGAAGATAGGGCAGATATGTTTCCAAATGGAAATGCACCCGCTGCGATGAAACTGGCCCAGGGCCAGCTCCATGTAGAAGAGAGGCACGCCACCAAACACGGCCATCAGCAGGTACGGCAGAAGGAAAGCCCCTGAAATCAAGTGAGTTAAGACAGCAAGTTAAAGTTCACGCTTGTTTTGGTTTGAACATTCTGAAAGCCCTATGTGAATTGACTGATCATACTCAGGGCTATTGCACGTATAAAACGTTCAAAAGACGCTAAAGTACACAAAAAAGCTCCTGTTCAGACAAGCCTCCGTCCTCGATGAAAGCTTTATAAGTGAGCTTTTGACAAAAAATCTAAGATAACTGTTGATTGAGCAGCACTGAGCCAGATTATTAAACAATATGAGAATGATTGAAGTCCCACCCATCACAACCACAATTAATGCTGTTGGTTGCAGCCGCTGTGTGTATCTCTCTCTCCTCTATCTCTCATGCACTTCCCTTGCATGGTGAAACAGGAAATTACAAAGATTTTATTACTCCGAATTCAAAAGAAGACTAAAGCCTGTTTGTACTGACGAAGCTAGCTGTATCGCACATGGAGCCGAGACAACAACAGAATTCTCCATTGTCTGTTTGTTCTCTTAAAGCAAACAGTACATAGTTGATCTTGTCTCAAAGAAGGAAATCTTTCTTGCAACACATTATTTGTACAGAACATAGAATACATCACCATTTGAAACTCAATCTTTTTCAATGTGGCATGTACCTTCAGAAATACCCGTGTCAACTTACCCCCTCCGTTTTGGTAGCAGATGTATGGAAAGCGCCACACATTCCCCAGATCCACCGCATACCCAATGACCGACAGCAGGAAGTCCATCTTTTTGCTCCAGGTCTCCCTAGGTGGGTCAAGACTGGTTTGCTGGACCACCAGGGTTCTGAAGGTTCCAGCGGCACCTTCCCTCGGGCTTTGCGGAGAGGTGCTAGGGTAACCGTTGGAGACCTGCCCTGACCCCGAGACTGACTTCTGTTCCTTCTCCGGAACACCGTCCGCAACCAGACGGCCGTTCTCTCGCAACTCCTGTTCTTTCTCCTGCTCTTCATTGTCTTGATTCATCATGACTGCTTGTTTCACCTCCATTCTGAGGACTGCTGTTAGGGTTGAGACGGTGGTCCTCTTACACAGGTTGATAAGGCGCCCATGAAGGGAATAAGAGCTTGGAGTGGAATTGTCTGGTGTGGAACAGAGCAGGCTGGGATGAAGAAGCAACCGGTTCTTAACCGGGATGTTTAACTGACAAGAATCTCCTCCGGCCCAGCTGGAAAATAAAAAGAAAGGGATTTTTCATGATGCTGGGGGGAGTTTCACATGGATTTACCATTCATTCATTCATTCATTCGTCTACAGAAATGACACATCCTCTTTTGCTCAAGTCATATTGCAAGATATCTGCTGATGAATATGAAGTTTGGGGTTAACATGAGGTTAAAGTTGTTAAAAGCTACTTAGTGAACTCTATACATGCCACTTCAACATTAAGCTGCAGGGACCTGCCAAGACACAATTATTTATATTCATTTTCCTTGACATTGATGTTGAAGAACTTAAAGGATTGACACAGATTTATTTGAACCAGAAGGTGAAGATGGTAATAGTAGACACTATTTATGCATTTGAAACAAAATATTCTTATTATTTAAAAGCATCATGCAAGAGGAACATATTTTAAGCGATCTTCGATATTTTTGTGAATCGGAAACAAAGGACCGTTTTCAAATATTTTATACGATGATAATTTCATATTTTGACAAAAAAATGTAGTAGCAGTTCAATGACCATAACAGCTTATATGATCATTATACAGTAGAAGTTTGTTTTTATTGCATGCTTAACTAAGTTTTGAGATATCCAAATTACATTTCATTCTTCTTCTCTGTCAGCAAGCACTTTTTTAAGGATTGTTGGAGATGAGAGACTGTGAGTCAGTTTAGATGTTAACCACACAACATAATCAACTTAATGATGTCAAAAAATAACGAAGAAACTGGATTTTCCTTCTCTTGCCCTTTCTAGTGTAACAATAAACAGTAAACGCAATTCATTTACGTTTTCGTCAGGGGAAATGTTTTCTGCCAAAAATGCTTTTTATTTATTCGAGAATGTGTTTCAGGAAAATTACAATGGTTTTATGGAGTCTGTGGTGAAGGTGGAAAGCGTCTCGCACTATTGAAAAAAGACAGAAAGTTAAATGTTGAAGTGTTCACGCGCATCCAGCATGGCAAGACATCAATGCGACTAAATGGCACGGATGTGAAGGAAACACAAAAGCACTTTTGAATGACGAACAAAAGCAAACCATACCTGTTACCTGCTCTTATTAAAATAAACAGTGCCGTCGGCACTGATCTTTCTCCTCTAAAACAGAAAAAAACTGTTTCCAGTGCATTATCTATGTAATAGTGTTATTGGTAAACTGTCTAAATAAGTTAATTAGCCAACACACACACACTAAAGCAACACCACAACCGATTTATTCTCTCTCACACACATATTGAATTAGCTCTCTTAATACATCCTGGCTCAGTTTCATCTATAGGCATAGATAACGGTAAGATTAGAAATGTACTTTGTTATGAACCAAGTTTGCTCCGTTACCAGGAGCACTAATAGGTTTGTGTCTGCAAATATTTTTCACAATTGTTATCATCTGACATGTCCTGTAAAATGAAGGGAAAGCTTAAGAGGAACCAGTGGATGCTTTAAAAGGACTTATGGCATCATTCAGTAAAACACAAAGTTAAGTTTTCCAACTCAACCTAACACAGAAATACATTTTATAATCTTCCATCAAAGAAGGATTTAAACAAGTTTCATAACCCTATAATAAGCACAATGAATCAACATGTCAATGAATCAACTGTTGACTTATTAAAGAATCAATGGCATGCGGAGAGACATTAAAAATGCCTCCTGTTACACATGCAGACGTGTACAGACACACACAAGCAATGACTTGTCACTCAAAATCATTCCATTAAAACACACACAAAGCCACAAACATCATGGACAGTGCAACCCTACCGTGCTGTGGTTGAGCAGTTCTGCGGGGGTCTGTGCTAGGGTGGGGACCAACACCGTCCCTGAGAGCCAAGCGTCCAAGACACACCTCCTTCACACTTGCTCTCCCTCTCTTTCTTTATCTCTCTCGCTCAATCTTTAGTTTCTTTTGGTCTACTTTAGTCAACTTAAACTCATGCTTTCAGAGTTTCTAATTTAACACACAGGTGTTTGATCATTGTGGATAAAAACAGGTTTAAAGGTCTAGTTCATTTCCCCCGGCCCTATAAACCCTGTTCATGTTTCCCGGCTTGTATCATGATAATGACATGAGTTTATTTGTTAAGCATGCATGGTGGTAGTCTCAAAAGTAATCGTCCCCCAAGGCATTTCAGATGTAGCCACATATAACAATGCCCAGCGATATAATTATTTCCCCTGCCGCACACCTGTTCATGCAAAATAGAGACACGAATGAAGAATACCTGTACTTTTTATCCACATCCATCCACTTTTATGTGTGTCCTGGAGGCCTGACATTCTTAAAAAAAAAAAATTTGACTTATCCACAGCATCTTTAACACACATCAGGTTTAAGGGGTCTGGTTGTGGTTTGAAAGGGTTGTCTGTTATGTATGTACATTGGGTCAAATCCTTTTAGGCCCAAAAAACGATTCATAGTGATCATAGATAGATTAAATTTTCTTGAATTAAAAAATTAAATCAAGCATAAACAACATAAGCCTCTAAACATACACAAGGCGTTTTTAATGCATTCTTTTTTATTATTTTGAGATTGAATGATATTGTACCGTGTGCATATTGATGTACACAGTGATCTGATCATTTATGGTAGATCAATCCACTAGAAAAAATAAGAAAAATCACATATGTAATCATATATACACTTGTAAAAAGCTCTTGTCATCATCTGATTCCCATGGCCAAAGTAGGAATATGCACAACACTGTGGGCAGGACTGTAAACATGATTTCAGTGATATTTTTTAATGTAGACTTTTGGGCAGGGCGTAAATTTAACATCTAAATAAACTGGAAGATATAAAAGTAAATGGTTAAATCATGTTTTTCCCTATTTGTATGTGGTCATTAAAAACTAACATAAGTGTTTGTAACCTATTAAGAAATTTGTTTCAATCGATCGGCCAGAGATCGATATTGGCCAATAATCATATTTTTATGACTCGATCAGTACCCACTTATCTTGTCAATCTTACAAACTGATCTCAGTTGATGATGTAAACGTTTCAGTGTTCATGTGCAATCATGTTACAGTGGAGTGATTTGCATAAAATCCATTGAAAGCATACTGCAAAAAAAATTTATGTGGCTTAGTAAGTACCACATAAATAAGCACTTTTATTTCCTTCATAAAATATGTACTAAACATTAAATCAATTTTATTTCTTAGTGAAACATTAAAACAATGGAATAAAAATACAACTTGTTAATTTGTTATGAAATTAAAAAAGGATTTATTTATCAAATGTGTAAAGTATTTGTAATACAATTCAACATTTTGGGTAAATTCTAATAGAAATATTAGTGTAAGAGGTACTTGTTTTTTTAATTAAACACAAACTTTAAACAGTATTTTTACTTATAAATTGGTACACTTGGAAACACAGTATTTTTTAATGCATATCTTTATAAATACTTAAATAATTAAAGTTATTTGGTTTCACGTTGCATGTTACATCATTTCTTTAAAATGTGAAAAAAAATTTAATAAAGGAAAGATCTACAGTATTATTTTATCTAAAAAATGTAAACGTTGATCAGAGGCTTTCACATCAGATTAAAGCATGAAAATCAGTGTCTATAGATGACCATGATAACAAAATCGGTACTTGGTATCAGTGGCAAAAACCTGATTGCAGCATCCCTACTTATAAGTCAACATTTAAACAACACAAAAGATTTGCCAGTCACTTTACAGCTTCATTAGTCTAGATGTTTTTATACTTGAAACATTACTTTATTACACACACACACACACACACACACACACACACAAAACAATGTTTACTGATTTTGTATTTTGGGATAGTGCAAAGCAGGTAACAGGTAACTGAATGCACTATTATGTCAGGTTAATGGAAGAGATGCATTGCTAGTTAAGGTGGTGTGGGTTGATGGTTAAATATTTGGAAAGTTTGTACTAAGAGCGGGAATTTAACTAAAATAATAAACACTTGCAAGTTCAATTTTCCAATATATAATTCCCACTTAGAAATAAAAACTGATGTTTTTGTCATGGAGTAATCTATCACTTTCAAAATAGTAAACATTTAAAAGGTCATAATATGTATAAATGTGGTACCGACATGTTACTAATGTGTACTTTTTAAATTTGAGAGTGTTTATGAAAGGGACATTTTTTGACTATTTTCTTTGAAAACAGAAAGGAGTTAAACAGGTTTTATCCTATTACACAGATAGGATGAGGGTACAGAAGAATGAAAGAAAGATCAGACAGAGGTGTTCTGGCAAATTGATTCCGGTACAAATGGGCCGAGAGAGACAGAAGGTTTAATCTGTGTAATGACCCTGACCGGTAGCTCCTGCAGATATACATGAACCACGTCACAAGTCTCTCTTTCCTTTTCACCTCTCTTTAACCCCAACTTTCCTCTCTTACTGCCCGACAGTACCCATTTTACCATTTTTGTATTTTCTTATTTGGCTGGGACGGTGCCCTCCATAGAAAAGCGAGTAACATGCATTATATTATAAGTTAATATTACAAGTTTATACTGAGCATGTTATCCATGATCCTTAAAACACTAAAACTGTATTTGAACATATTGATAATTGATCAATTTAGCAGTTAGTATTGTAGTAGCATAGAAAATCTCCCTGTAGTGCAAAGTGAAAGATATAGAGAGATGCAACGTACCTTACAAATGTCTACAAGTTCTCAAGTTCATCTTTAAACAACAAACATATCTCCAGCATCCCTCCACAGACCGGACAACACACAAATTGTTTTGCACGTTTTACACAGAAGCACACAAACTGACATGCACACACAAATGCGATGCAAGTCACAGAGAACATTTGCTACAGCCGGATGGCACTTAGATTTTCTCAGACGTCTCAAGAGGCTGTCCCACTAATTACCATGTTTTTGTCTTAGACGTCCATGTGTATCTTAGGGCAAGACATAATAGATGCTACAAACCTGTTTTAAATCCCCAAAGACAAACACACGAGGCCGACACGATATTTCTCTGGGTTGTCCCGCACAAAGATGCTCACAGTAGTTGTTCTTCTAGAGTAGACCCTTCACAAAACTTTCATACGTTTTCACACTTTTCTACCAGACACACAAACACACATACAGTTCCTAGTGTGGCAAGTCTTTTCAATCTGTCTGAGCTAGTAGGTTAATCCGCAACAAGTCCAATAAACAGAGCTGGGGGTGTAAATAGGTGAAACAGACTTTTAAGGAGGGAAAGAAACTGCGTTTTCACTTCGCTTCACACTTAACATAATATGTTGTACAGGAGAACGGTACATGATATCACTTTCCTGAAATCAAGGTGAATACTCGGAGGATGTTTTGTTCAACGGAACGGCAAACAAAAAGGTATAGAGGTCAGAAGAGTTCCTGAAACCACTTTCTGAGATGAGGACTTAGAGCTCTTATTGTTCAATGAGGTCTTTGAATCCCCATCCAATGTTTCAACCGTATGTGGGGCCCTGGTGATTCCTATAACGCCAGTACTTTTAAAGTTCCATGCGATTTCCCCTGCTGTGGCTATGGAAACACTCAAGTGTTTAATCCATGTAAAATAGTTTGATTATATAGTCTGAAAACGGATAGGTCAACCAAAAGTTTGCATCATTCCAAACCTTTACTTCATTTGCAGAACACTAAAGAAGATATTTTGATTACTGTTAGTAACAGAGCAAAATACCTTTTCTCTTCCACAGAAGAAAGAGTAATATACCAGTTGTCACCAGCACGAGGAAAATTAAATGACAGATAGTTTTATTTCTGGGTCACCCTTCTGCATCCCAAGTGATCAACACTGAATGCAGATCATTTAGAAAATGGTCTGCTACAGTTATTCGCTAGCTGACGTTAAGAAGCAAACAGTGAGAAAAAAAAAGAAAAAAAACTACTGGTGATTAGACCAACAGAGCTTCAAACCATCTGAGAATGAACAGACCTTTTCCATTTTGGCTGCTGAAAAGAGAAACATCTATAATTCTTTTTTATATTGTGGTAAAAACAACCAGACTCCAAAACACAGATGTGTATATAATGCGCTGCTTGTGTGGAGTGAATAGTTTGTTATTCTAAACTTCTATGTGTCAACAGTTGTTTTATATCCTATTTCTGCTATGTGAATGTAATTAGGGAGAATGAACTATTGTTAATCAGATTAAACAAATATATATTAAGTTGATCCAACTTTACGTGCGTTTGAGTTCAATTATGTTTACAGTCACTTAAAGCAAGTTACAGATAGGTTGATGCGCAAAATACTTTGTATTTATTCCCACCAATGCCTTTCTACACCTGTATGACTCTGTCTTTACATTAAAACACAAAGAAGATATTTTGAGAAATGTCATGGTAGTAACATGTCCATATATTCAAGTGAATGGTTACTACCGATCTTCACAACATCTCCTTTTGTGTTCTGCAAAAAAACAAAAAGTCACACAGGTTTGAAATGACACGGTTCGGTCAATAATAATAACATTTCGGGGATGAACTAACCCTATTTAGCCATTTAACTTAAATGACTTCACACACAGTCCAGTGATAATAAAAAAAGAAACAAAAAAGTTTATTTTTTTAAATCTAGAACAGAATTTTGTGGGAGAGGATGGGGTAAAACCAGCATAGGAGTCAATGTAAAACAGGCAGAGTCTGGATTGCTTCTTCAAGCATGGGCTATGCAAGAGCTCCCATGGGGTCCCAGGCTGGGAGGACAATGGGGTCCTGCTGCATAACCTCTAACACTTCAGGAGCGAGGAAACTCTTATCCACAACCACCTCGTACACATACTCAGAGAACCACTCATCTGTCATGATCAGATATCCTGTGAGAAAGAGAGAGAGGCAGAGATGAGGCTCGGACAAGATAAACGGGTGAAATGAGAGATGAGCCAAGGAGAGATATTGGAACGGAGGGGTTTAATTTGCTGTGCTGGATCCAGCAGAAGCTCTTTTGAGACCTTGTCTATTTATTATCTACACCAAATGCATTCACTACCGCTGGTTTCATCATCACATATAAAGGACCCTACTACGCTCCAAACAGGAATCCTTCAAAAAATATTGAGGAATCAGAGTTGCATTGAAAACTGCTAAGACTTTTCCTACATAAATCTTAAAATCATTGCGGTTTTCGAAAACAACTTATATCTTTAAATGAAAGTTCACCCAGAGATAAAATTTCATAATTCCATCATGTACCTCTTGTCAATTCAAACGTGTTTCACTTTCTTCTACAGAGTACAAAAGAAGATATTGTGAAGAATGTAAAGTGTGAAGTAACTGCATAGAAACGATTAGGTGCAACTGGTGTTCAATTACCAACTTCCTAAAAAATCTTCTTAATAAACATTTTTATATATATATTAATTTAATAAACAATTATTTTAATCAATATATAATTAGTGTGAAAGTCTAGCCCTTGATAGGCAATTAATAATAATCGATTTTCAAATTTGACTTCCAATAATTATAAAAATCAAATATTGAGATTAAAACAATTAGTGTGCCAATGAATAATTGTGATAAATAAAAATAAATTCAACATTGGGCAAAATAATCGAAATTATAATTTTAATCATAATCAAGTAACCCTAGCCCTAAATGTAGAGCCCAATTTAGACAGGATTTTCGTCACACAGGGAAAGCTGATTAGCCTTTTGAGTAAAACTTTAATAGCAAACAGTGTTTAGAGCTGCCAAATCTGATTTTAAGATGGGCTGTACTATTAACAGAGATTTTCTGAATCCCCTCTCGCTCCATTAGCACTGCATGTTCTCCATTGTTCTAGCAGGACGGCCTCACCCTGCTTATATCGGTCGTCTGTTCTCACTTCTTTACCTCCATCTCGCTTAACTAAACTAATCGTTCTTATAAAAATACACAACTGGACGTTCTTTGTAAGTTTTCATTTAGGGTGTTCCCGGGGTTCTTGTTCAATGTAACATTCTGACACTGCTCCCGTTCCTCTCCTAATCGCTTTCACTGTTATTTCATTAAGCAAATGCTTGAGGAGAATTTTGCGAAAGCAGGAAGCAGATGATGATAAGGCTCAGCCGAACAGTGATACGAACACCACATAAGACACCACCCCAAAGTGTGAAACTGAGCAGAACAGAGACAAATGAAGCAAATGAAGGAGTTGGGTTTTTGATTACTTCATTGCTTTGCTGATGAAAGTTTAGTATTTTGAGTCTGAATAAGATCTCATCTTTCCTTGGACGGCATTAGATGTTTACGAGGCAAATCTTGTTCTAAATTTAAAGATGTCTTGAGTTTCTCTCCAAAATGTTTCAAATATTTACATGAGCATGAAGCTCTGAAAGCAGACTTTGATTGCATTTGTGCAAATCATTCGTTCCTGAGGGACAAGAAATGTTAGAGAGCATATTTACATATCTGTTCACTTTGACAGTCCTACAATTTTCAAGCTACAATGGCCATCAGTGAAGCGTTAACAGCATTATAAATAATCTGTCAAAATCTGTTCCAAAATATGCCCCCAGCTACTCATTTGTACAACAATATCTAAAATATATAAAATAATCAATTTTAGGTCTAAAGCATTTATTCTATCAAGAAACTTTGACCTAACATATCTCATTACTGTCTCATCTCCAGGGGAAACAACTGTTACGACCAATTTGAGGGCCATTAACCCAACTGACCTTTATAAAACATTTTTCACTCCTCCACAAGGATAAATCTGCTCTCTTTCCTCCACTAGCTGTCAAACAAGTATTGCTCGCAAGCACTGATTTATACTCAGGCAGTCATTTGTTTTGAATTCGGGTGAATATGAATATAACTCAGGTTATATTTCTATTAAAGTATGAGCAAAAATATTTCAAGAAACAGTTAGCTTAAAGAGATAGTTTCCCAAAAACCACAATCAGTCATCATTTATTCAATGAAAAAGCACAAAAGAAGAGTTTTTAAAAAAGAATGGTCCCCATTGATGTCTATTTTATTAACCCAAAACCTAACTTTTTCAACCAACTTTCTTCAAAATACCATCTTTTGTGTTCTGCAAATAAAAGACATTTAAATGGATAGGTAATCTATAAGATTCTTCAAAACTTTAATAAATTTTGTATAGAAATGATAAACTTTGTTCTAATGAACGCATAGAAAGATATTTAGATAAATGCTTTTAATCAAACAGTTATTGGAACCCAATGACTACAAAGAATGAAAAATTATTCCAGAACTCTTTGTGGTCCTAGATTCTTAAAAATATTTAATTTGCGTTCAAGAGAAACATAATTATAAAGTAATTTTTTACCATGGTAGTCAATAGGGTCCAAGACCTGTTTGGTTCCCAGCATTCTTTCAAATATCTTTCTCTGTGTTCATCAGAAAGTACTTTCTATGTAGAAAGTATATAAACTACTCAAATATAAGTAAACGTTTGACATTAATTGTATTTATAGATGACTTTATACTTTAAGCAATGCATATGGAACAGATTTAAAATGATTTAAACCCAAAAGTTAAAATCTTCACATTTTACAGATCCCAGGTTCAGATTTAAAGGATTATTTAACACACACACAAATACAAATGACACACGTCACCTTTTGATCAACCTCTGAACTTCTTTAACCCACAGACCTACAAAAGCCAAAAATGGCTAAATCTGCTAAGGAATGCAGGAATATATAAATGTACAAACACTTTCTCTTTCCAGGCAGCCAAAGGTAATTAAACAAGCCATCACTGCAACAATCTTTTAAATAAGTCAGTGTGAGCGAATCAACAGATGTGCCCGTTTGGAGGGGCCCAGCTCAGACCGCGTCCTAAATCAAATATCCGACTCGGTCTGTTCAGACAAAAGTTAATAATTAAGTCACTGGAGAGCGGAGTTACTAGGCCCCAGAGGTAATCCAGCCACAAATTTAATTATTCAATGTGAAAAGCCAAATATCTGCAAATTATAGAGCTTGTGTGAGAGGCGACCGCCTCTAACCTCTCACCTTTATTTCCACGATCGTCTCCCCACGAGTTCTCCACACGCCACTTCTCATAACATCCATCCTTTCCGTCCTTAGGAAGATAATTATACAAGATCATGCTTAGACATACATTTTCAGTATATTAAAACACAACATACATTTTTTTGACATTATATCAAACTTGTCATACTCCTACATTTGTAGTAGTACTAAGGTTTTCTGAGTATATTTTTGTGTTGCTTGGGAAAAGTTACTATTTAATAGGGGGTTGTAGAGTTGTTGATTATCGTAAGAAATCAAATGTTATTTAATTATGGTAATCTTTAGATGTGGTCTTGGACACTTTGTGTCTATGGTATGTATTTAGGATTTATAAACTTAAATTTATAGAATGTTTATGCAAAGCAAAAGAATGACATTGGAAAGAAAATGAACAAGGATGTGATAATTAATAAGGGCTGTATAATTAATCATAAGTTATCAACATAAAACAGTTATAATTGTACTGCATACATTATTGTTTTTTTTTTTCATTTATTTGTTATTTATTTAGCTCTACTAAGCTCATTGGTAATTAAAACTATTTGTCATTTTTTTTACATTTGTTTGACAATGAGTAAATAAAATATAGAAAAATTCAAAATTTCACCTTTTTAATTTTATAAATTAATCATGATTTTAATATTGTGAACAATAATCAGGTAAAGAATTATAGAGAAGTACTAAGATGTGGTCACTTTTCAAATGGACAGTTATCTGAAAAATGCTGGTTAAAAATACAGGACAGAACTTTGTGAATAGAGAGATTAAAAAAATGTTTTGACCCTGGTCACAATATCTGTGAGAGCAGCTTGTGAGCAGACTCGGGTCACAGGTCACGAGGTCGGAGTAGAATTTCAATGTGCACACTACAATCCCATTTAATCTGTCAAATATTGCACAACTTCCTGTGTTATCCAACCCGTGGTGCACTTTCTGTACCTTGTCAGTGACGGCGGTCAAGATCATGGCGTGTGTCATCATGGAATCTCCATAAATCAATCTTTCTGCCTTGGATAGGTTTTTTACAGAGACGCCAAACACCAGCTCATGGTTAAACCTATATAAACATGGAACAAATCCTAAGAATAAAAAACACACTCACAGACCTTATTTAAAGTGAAATGACAATACTCACACATTCATGTCATTGATGCCCAGTTTGCTATGAAAATGTTTGCCTACGTCACAGCCGAACCACACAGCCTGATAACATGAATAATACACTATGTCAGTTAAAACATTCCTTACTGCAATGTTTGTAAATGTCTTTGGCTTTCTCATGACATCTCATTTGTCTACCTCTCCATTCTTGATGGAATCTGCAGCAGCCTTCTTCAGCAGCTCAACGGGCTGGTTGTTGTACAGTGTCTTGCGTCCGCTGACCATGTTACCCAGGAACTCCACGCTGTACAGCTTCTTATATGAGTTTTGAGGCCGAGGGTCATTGACCAGACAAATCTGCACAGGAACAATACACGAAGTGAGAAAGTGGCAAAATTTAACATGAATCGACAACTGACTGGAGGAGATGTTACATGTACCTTGTCCTGAAGATTGTAGAGGGGCTTGACGTGTTTTGTGTAGAACTCAAGAGGTGTCAGAGGACCCATATGATGAAAGTTCTTGTCTTTATCCCGGTATTCCCAACAGATGGTTTCTGGGGGACTGCCTAGACAAACACTTGCCACTCGGAACACCTAAAATGTGTGATTAAAGAAAACAAAGATTTACTATTTGCATTTGCAACTCTTTCAAAATGACTTGAAGCAGACGATGCAATTTGCATTGTGTAAGTATGCAATACATTTTAATTTTGTCATCTGTTGCAATAAAGCATGATGTAAATTAGAGAAGTTTTACTTTAATAATCACAATGGCATTGAATTCAAACACGGTTGATTGAAAGCTTGTGGTTGGTTTGAACTGTACAAATATTGATGACATATGAATCCTGATACCTCAAATAAACAGGGAGGACTAACCACATTTGAGAAATCTTGCTTTGACAGGGTGTAACTGAGATGAGTGCTAAGAACACAAACATTGAGTCCAAGCGTCCCATGTTTGACTGGGCTCTGGTGGTCTCCGTTACATTATTCTAAACTCAAACTGTTTCTGAGAACTTAGCCTTTGCAACTCCAAAAGAACAATCTCGAGCATTTCCTGCCCTCTCCTGACAGTGGCCTCAACTTTAAATATTTGAAAGCGAATTTCTGGAAGCCAAGATTAACTTGACCTTGATGATGCACCCTGGTCCATCCAAAACACGCACAGACAGGAAGGCTGAGAACTGGACTGATAAGATGCAATGGTCCTTTAAGGCCAGAGGGAAATTGTTTGAATGAAGATAAAGTTCTGAATATTTATGTTTCCTTATTTTAGCATTTTAACCTAGAAGATTGTATTTAACTGAATCTGACAACAGACACATTCCTTTATTGTTTGATTTAAAGGTTCACACAAAAATGAAGAATCTATCTTTATTTAATCACTCTCTTGTCATTTTAAAGTTCTGCAAAACACAAAATAAGATATTTTAAAAAGTGGCAACTGAACTGATGTTGGTAACCATTCACTACCAACATTATGCAAAATATCTTCTTTTGAGTTATGTGGTCAAACAGCTTTAAAAGAGGGTGAGTGAATACAAAACATGCTAAGATTTGGAATGTAATAAGAAAACACAGATGACAGAGTTTTTATTTTTAGATAAACTGACCCATTGAGGTCATATTTCCTGGCACTTACACCAGATTTCACTTTACAGTAATCTTCAGATGCACTTAAAGTGTAACCAACCCTCTTCCCTCATCTCTGTATTCCAGCCGCATCCTGGAAAAAAACCATTCAGTATTTCAGTTTGTTTTCTCTATTCAGTCTCCCCAGAGGGCGAGTAAATACCAGCAGCGCCCGGCCTGTTTTCCTCCCAGCTGACCCAGCTCTGGATCCAGATGCTGTACCTATCCTAACAGCCTCTGCATCGCACGCTCTCACATCCTCCTTCTTCCTTGGTAGGTTAGACAAACGTGCGGGCCATACAAACAACATTTTTTTCGACTGTTGAATGTTGAAGAGTGCCGCCCGGGCAAACAATGGGAGAGACTGGGTGACATCAGTGTGGAGCCAAAATCAATATTGAAGCACCTGTCAGTGGCTGGGTGGCCGCAGGAAGAGCAGTGAGGTTCAATCAGGGAGGAGCGGTTGGCCCCCGGGCTGGGAAGATGAGCAAGGCACAGCGTAATGTAAATCTTTCTCTTTGGCAAAACAAAACGTGCCCTCAAAATGCACGAAATCTCAGCTCCTCAGGCAGTTCCGTCATGCCTTGACTCTGGATCGGGGTGACTTGCTTACGTTGTGCGAGAACCTGGCTTAACAAGACCAAGGTGTACGGACAAAATGTTTGAATTATCTTGAAAAGGTTGTTGTTTGTGTCTGTGTGGCCCAGGGCTGGCGGTATATTGTATGAAGAAGGGCTACAACTGATGTTCGAAAAATTACTTGTGCATGAAATGCACAATATGTCCTGAAGTGAAATGATGAAAGTTGAAGAAGATTGGAATGAGCGTTTGTTAAGAGAAAAAAGGAAACCATTTACATTTATTCAGAGGAGCCGCAGCCGGACCGATCCTCTTATCTCACAGTTGAATTATATAATTCAAAAATGATTTGTAAAATGAAATAGACTAATAACAAAACAAATAACCAGACTAGGTGGTGACACTAGTAACCTATCACCTAACAACTAACTAGTAGTGTCACATGAAACCGGTAGAACCAACAACTACAATTTTTAAAAACTGTGATTTTTAATATTACTTTAAAAGGGTAGTATAAAAATACAATTGGTAAAATGCTAGAAAGATGTTTGGGGCACTATTGACTACTAAAACTTTTGTTCTGTTGAACACAAAACAAGATGTTTTTGAAGAATTTAAGAAAACTATCCGTTCTTGGGCACCTTTGAACCCCAATTATATATTTTCTACTATGGTAATCCACAGTGCCCCAGAAATAAAAAAAAAAAGAATTCAAGTTTAAAACAATCTGCAGTTGAGTATTTAATGTTGGTTTGTTCATTTTTGTGGTTAATATATCTACAATTATTAAAATAAAGTAAATAATTCATAATTAATCTGGTAGCCAGGTCTGACTTTTAACACTTTAACAATTATTGCTCAAAAAAAGAAAACAAAACCTCTCACTCTTTCTCTCTTCCATTTGCATTTATGAGTGTGATTATTGGCGGAGACACAAAACTTGAACATGAAAAAATGCTATAGAGAATATTTTGGCATGATAAATGTGATAATCTGGTAGACACAGCGCTATATGTTTCATAACATACAACCTTCATTTTAAACAATCTGTTCAGCTATGGAAAGACATGTGTCACCTCTCATTCCTGTGGCCTTAGATATGGTCTTATCTTTGACCATAAACACCTGCTCATGCCCTCATGTGGACACAGTGAGCCGCAGACGACGAAGCGACCCATGCATTTGCTAACTGTTAAAAGAATACAAGCCCAAACACAATAAAAACACTGCATCTTACATCAGTATTACTAAAGTGTGGGCAATCACATGCACATCTGGCTGGACATACAAAACGGCACGTGGCGCCAATCCAGCAGCCAAGGTCGGGTGCATGGCTGTCGACATGCTCTCAACCATAAACAAGGCACCGTAACCGAAACCACAGCGGCTGAATCTAACGTTTCTGTTTGTTTGTATCCATTTCCCCAAACACGGCTTTACAAGGAAACAACTAAATAAAGCTGAACAGCAGACGTCATGTGAATAACTTGCCAAAGCATTTGCTGTTCTGCTTTCATTATGAGGGCAATAAAACATAAAGCCAAAATGAAATTTATAGCACAACTATGCACTCTATCCTAGCCTAAGGGTCCAAGTACACCCGACAAGTGCACTTGATTAACATGAACTTCTGCTGTTAACATCAAACACATGCCGCTCATGTAGACAAGCCCAACATGAGAACTTCAATATGTGACTGTGCGTTTGTTTGCAAAAACAAAATGACTTCAGCGACAACAAGGATCACATTAACAAAGGTCCGCCCACATATACATATCAACAATGCATATCTGCCCTTTAGGAACTTGGCCCAAACAATCTTTGGGCTGTTTTGTGTTTGCTAAATGAAATCACACACATCAGAGGTTGGTTCCGCAGACTGATTCTATGTAGCATAAACGCATTACAGTGAGTTGATGTGTGCTTGAGCAGCTTTCATGCATGTTCTGCAACACTGAGACCTGTCAGATTTATTTTAAATTGAAATTCTCCAGTCCAGGGCTACATCAGGACTGCCATCCCACAAATCACTCTGCTTAAAAGAGTGTCTTTGATCCTGTGCCTGTTGTTCTGTGAAAACACATGCATACAGCAACATATTGTGTGCTTATAACCAACATGACGGTGGCAAAACAGCATTTTTTTTACATACAGGAAAAGCAGAGCATATATTACCTTGATGCAGACAATGAACCCCTGACTCCCATTTTACCACAATCAATGTTAGAATAACATCTTGAACAAATTATAAAGTATTATGAACAAGCCTACAAATCCAAAAGCATGTTCATTTTTGATACAAACAAAACAAAAGTTACCTCCACGCCTACAGACAAATACACAAACACACAAGTGCTTCGCAACAGCTTCTTTACAACCGAAGTGTTAAAGAAAACAAACAAACACCAGGTGGGCAAACAAACATAAAAAAACAGGAAAAGTGAGATGAGCGAGCTAGAATGTGTTTCAGAAACAGATACACAGGTAAGCAGATCATGTTTGCGCTATGTTTATCCTGGGAGAGACGAAGTTTCGAGCGATATTAACTTAGATGTGTGCACCCGTGTCTCTCTGTAGATGGTGGAGGTATAATAATATTGCCAGTGAGATTGCCTTCGCCACTCAACGACAGACACCGGGCGATAAAGATCATGTTTGTGGAACATTCTGTCATCAACTCTTGGAGGCACTTGCTCTCTCACACACATACACAAACAAAAGCAAACATATTAAAGATACACACTAATAAACATAAGCAGATTTTCCCGAAACCAGGGTCTTTTTTCTTTGTGTGCAGCTTGGTTCACTGGTGTTGGTCAATGTTATTTCTTGGCTAGACATGAATTGCCATTATAATATTGATGTGTATGTTTCATCACAGCAATTATGATTATTTTTATCATTACATAATTGAAGGTAAAGCAGTCTGCCACATAATTGAGTTTAAATATTAAGATTTTTATGATTGTAATAGTTCAATGTTTAAGTACAATTTTACATTGGAATTTTAATTTCCACCACAAATGCATTTTTAGTAAGTTATGATATATTATCACAGCGTCTATATATATATTAGTTTCGATTATTTAAAATGTTTCTTTAAACATATTTTTCATATTTTTCAACTAGTCTTCCTAAAGCCTCTCCAAACCTGTATACATGTCTTTGTTTTGCTAAACATTGAGAAAGATATTGTGAAGAGAGTTAGTAACTGATATATTTGGGGCACTATTGAATTAAAAATTATCCAATCATTTTTCTCTACTATAGTAGTCAATGGAGCTCCAGAAATCTTAGTTGCTTATTTTAAATATCTTTCTTTAAACAAAAGTTTGGACAACTTTAGTAAATATTTCATGACAGACTATTATTTTTGGATTAACCTTTAAATTTCTTACATGCTTTAAGTTATTCATCATTATGATTCATTGTTTTTAAAAAAAATCCATTAATGACTGAATTTACATAAACAGGAACTCCATTAAAGCCTGGTTAAAAAGATCTCAGGCTGAGAATTTAAGAAGCTAGCTGGCAAAAGTATATTTGGAGATGTAGGAATATATTACATTACGTTTGTGTCATTCCATATTTTAAATGATATTATTATAAAATGTAAAAAATATATAAGTGACTTAAAACTGTATATAACTATATATTTACTCATTTTTATCTTTTATTCAAAAAATCCTTTTTTAAGTAAGTGTTAAATCTTTCCGAATAAAGACCTTTACGAAACTGAAGTTGGCATCAATTTTACAGATTAAATTAAAGGAAAATGATCTCGCTTTGGTGCCTTTGTTGATTGTGGAGACGCTATGGAAAGCTTTCATGCCCCTCTGTGAGCTGATACGCTGTGCAAGGTTTTTCAATGCTGGCAACTGCTGATAAGGAACAGACACTTGCAAATCCCATCGTTATGAAAAGTGATGTTGGTGAAATAGGGCCGACGGCTTAGCGTTTTCACTGTTTATAGAAAATTTGCAAGCGTTTGCATCGTACTGAAGATGCCAAGAGGTTGTGACAGATGACCTCAATTATGTCATTTACTAATTGTCTCAAAAGCAGTCACACAGCGCCCTCATCAGGCTTTAGGGAGAACAGTCTGTTTAAATTCTTACTGAGGTCAGGTCACAACAATCTGAAATAATCAACTCACCTCCTCAATCATGGTGTCTATATTCTCAGACAGTTCGGTTTTAGTGGCCCCACTGGCTACCATGTTCCTTAACCTTAGACAATATTCTCTTAACTAAAACACAAAAAAAACAAGCATATTAAACACAGTATGTTACATAATTTAAACAGAAATAGAAAGAACTTACAAATCAATGTACAAGCTTGATCAGAAAAATAGGCTCATAATATCACATTGATTTAAGTTCTTCATTAAATGTCATGTGGTTGTTATTCATATCCTCTCTGCTCTTCCTTCGACTAATATTGAGACTAATATTGAGACTATCAAACAGTAAGTAAATCCACCAACCTTGTGATTGAGGATATCGTTCATTCTCCGGGATGCTTCAGAGCTGTGAGATTCAGGGAAAGACTTCTTTGGAATGACACCATATTTTTCTGAAATAGAAATTGTTATCAAAAAATAAAAGGGCACAAAACATTAATTCATTACCAGTTTACTGTTAAACATGCAGAACACTGTGTAATATGTTGAACAATTTTACTAGACTGACCAATTAGGTTAACCAGCATATCCCACTGTCCACCATCATTGGTAGGATTTGATAGCAGAAACTGAACCAATCTGCCATCTACTGGTTCCTTCCGCTGAGCTGTCTCAACACAAGCATGCAGATAGTAGTAGCACCTCTCCACCTGTGAAAGAAAGAGTGAGGATGAAAGAGACAATGTGTTGTGCAAACACAATACATGAGAAATAAAAGGTTTGCTGCATATTCACTATCAACACAATGACAGCACTTAACAGGCTTCAAACCATTGCACACCAGAATATTGCATTTGCTTTAAGAATCAGAGCCAGATGCAAAAAAACGGGCTCAAAATCTCATAACACTAAAGGTGAGTGGCCATGTGGACCTACCTTATCCCAGAAAAAAAGATACGACTGGCTGAATTCAAATTCTTCAATGTTAAACTTCTTCATAAACGGTAGACGCATAACATTTAGGCAGGAGAAAATCCAACATCTCCCTGTGAAGAAAACAACAGCGGACAGTTCAAAGCAAACAAAAAGCAATTTAATGACCATGTTCTTTCACCAACATTTCTAACATCTTTTTCGATTATTAAAAAGTGCACTTGGTGGCATTGTTGGATCAATTCTAATTCTGGTCTTTTGCAAATTTAAAACCAATATGTTACATGTCTAGCTTATAACACTGACATCTATTTGCAGAGCTGTAACTCTGTTCTATTTCTCTATACTTCGCCTGATGATCCAATTGTCAGAGCACACCTTGTGTAAATCTTCTTCAGTGAAAACTAAATATGATTATGTAAGGCCAATCCGATGGGACTCCTCAAGACAAAAGACATGACAGGTCAGCTTCCTATTTCAGTAGGATTTAATTAAACTTACTGGATCCCACAGATAACATGCCTTGTGTTGTTCTATAAACATGTATGTGATGTGAAAAAATGACATTGTGTACTGTAATATTCATTTGACTTTCAATACATCCTTACAGCCACTAAAAAGAAAACCTGATGTATATTACCAGAGTTTTTTTGGTTGGTGACAGGTTTGCCTTCTGTGGGGACACTGTGCTGGAAGATGTGCACTGTGTCCTGAACCGTCTGCCGGTGCAGGCACACTTCTAACGGGTCGATGCAGGTCGAGACGTTCTGGGCCAGCAGATAACGAGGTTCCGAGCGCAAACGCTTCACAAAACCGGAAACTTTCTCTTGACTCAAGCCTGGGAGGCAAATGACACAACACAAGATTTTAAATAATGTTATATCATATCTTCACATACAGTACAGTAGCAGACATGTTTTTAAATGACTCAGGGATCTTATATATCTATTCTTTAATGCTGAAACTCAGATGTACAGACAGTGCTGTGTCAGTCTGGGTGTGAGTTTATATATAACCATGATACTCATTTATACATTACTAGTAACTCAAAGGTATCATAAAACAACCGCTTTATATAACTTGACATCAGATCACACAGTTTTACAGCATTTATTTGTCTGTTTACTGTTATGTTTGAAAATAACAGGAAGCACAATGTTACATAAAGTTAATGAGTTGAAATCCTTGTATAACAAAGTTATATAAACAATCTGATGACATAAATTTGCATTTATTTTCATGATTTGGCTGTAATACAACTCTGATCACAACCTGAATGATTGACAGGTGTTGTGACATCACCCTGAACCCATTCATTGTTATTGGAGTTTAGCTTATTGATTATTTTCCAATCATTCATTTTTAATCAATCTTAGCTTCAATATTTTATATTTGAGGGTTGAATATTTTCATTTAACTGCAATTTCTGCTATGAAATGTTAAATGTGGATCTTGCACCTTTGCTTAGTCACTTCCAGTTATGGTAAACAGCTCTGGCTTGTTAGCCACATATGCTAACGTTGCTTCATTTACATAAACATAACAGCAAGAAAACGTGACGAAACATAATGTACACATACGCACCAGCGTCCATGTTTACAGGTTAGGAGAAGATGAGGTCAAGTTTAATAAATCCGTCTTTGTTTATATCATTCGCCGACAGCCAGCGCGTAATACCGGAAACCGGAAATCCAGTGGAATCGCGTGCGTTTCAATCGAGGTTGCCAGATCCTGAGTAGAAACTCCCCATGTGTGCAGCACAATATAATAAACTTACTATTATTTATTCTTATATCTAAAATAACAATCAAC
The DNA here is from genome assembly GCA_033220385.1 of Triplophysa yarkandensis. Lineage (NCBI taxonomy): Eukaryota > Metazoa > Chordata > Actinopteri > Cypriniformes > Nemacheilidae > Triplophysa > Triplophysa yarkandensis. Next base: position 10,413,577 of record CM065675.1, read on the forward strand.
ACATTCTCTTTATTCTGCACACATAATTATTTATTTCTCTACTTTCCCAAATTAAATTACACAATTTCTGTTTTTAAAAACATTTTCATTTTCAGTCATGCAACTTAATTAATTAATTATGTGTTAATATTGATAATTCATGTTATGTTAATATTGATAATTCATATTGTGTTAATATTGATAATTCATGTTGTGTTAATATTGATAATTCATTATGTGTTAATATTGATAATTCATGTTGTGTTAATATTGATAATTCATGTTGTGTTAATATTGATAATTCATGTTGTGTTAATATTGATAATTCATGTTGTGTTAATATTGATAATTCATTATGTGTTAATATTGATAATTCATGTTGTGTTAATATTGATAATTCATGTTGTGTTATATTGATAATTCATGTTGTGTTATTATTGATAATTCATATTGTGTTAATATTGATAATTCATTATGTGTTAATATTGATAATTCATGTTGTGTTAATATTGATTATTCATATTGTGTTAATATTGATAATTCATATTGTGTTAATACTGATAATTCGTTATGTGTTAATATTGATAATTCATGTTGTGTTAATATTGATAATTCATGTTGTGTTAATATTGATAATTCATATTGTGTTAATATTGATAATTCATTATGTGTTAATATTGATAATTCATGTTGTGTTAATATTGATAATTCATTATGTGTTAATATTGATAATTCATATTGTGTTAATATTGATAATTCATATTGTGTTAATATTGATAATTCATGTTGTGTTAATATTGATAATTCATGTTGTGTTAATATTGATAATTCATTATGTGTTAATATTGATAATTCATGTTGTGTTAATATTGATAATTCATATTGTGTTAATATTGATAATTCATGTTGTGTTAATATTGACTATTCATGTTGTGTTAATATTGATAATTCATGTTGTGTTAATATGGATTATTCATGTTGTGTTAATATTGATCATTCTTTATGTGTCAATATTGATAATTCATGTTGTGTTAATATTGATAATTCATTATGTGTTAATATTGATAATTCATGTTGTGTTAATATTGATTATTCATGTTGTGTTAATATTGATAATTCATATTGTGTTAATATTGATCATTCATATTGTGTTAATATTGATAATTCATGTTGTGTTAATATTGATAATTCATTATGTGTTAATATTGATAATTCATGTTGTGTTAATATTGATAATTCATGTTGTGTTAATATTGATATTTCATTATGTGTTAATATTGATAATTCATGTTGTGTTAATATTGATAATTCATGTTGTGTTAATATTGATAATTCATGTTGTGTTAATATTGATAATTCATTATGTGTTAATATTGATAATTCATGTTGTGTTAATATTGATAATTCATATTGTGTTAATATTGATAATTCATGTTGTGTTAATATTGATAATTCATGTTGTGTTAATATTGATAATTCATGTTGTGTTAATATTGATAATTCATATTGTGTTAATATTGATAATTCATATTGTGTTAATATTGATAATTCATGTTGTGTTAATATTGATAATTCATATTGTGTTAATATTGATAATTCATATTGTGTTAATATTGATAATTCATGTTGTGTTAATATTGATAATTCATTATTTGTTAATATTGATAATTCATTATGTGCTAATATTGATAATTCATTATTTGTTAATATTGATAATTCATTATGTGTTAATATTGATAATTCATTATGTGTTAATATTGATAATTTGTGTTGTGTTAATATTGATAATTCATGTTGTGTTAATATTGATAATTCATTATGTGTTAATATTGATCATTCATGTTGTGTTAATATTGATCATTCATTTTGTGTTAATATTGATAATTCATGTTGTGTTAATATTGACTATTCATGTTATGTTAATATTGACTATTCATGTTGTGTTGATATTGATGAATCATGTTGTGTTAATATTGATAATTCATGTTGTGTTAACATTGATAATTCATCTTGTGTTAATATTGATAATTCATGTTGTGTTAATATTGATAACTCATTATGTGTTAATATTGATAATTCATGTTGTGTTATATTGATAATTCATGTTGTGTTATTATTGATAATTCATGTTGTGTTAATATTGATAATTCATGTTGTGTTAATATTGATAATTCATGTTGTGTTAATATTGATAATTCATTATGTGTTAATATTGATAATTCATGTTGTGTTAATATTGATAATTCATTATGTGTTAACATTGATAATTCATGTTGTGTTAATATTGATAATTCATGTTGTGTTAATATTGATAATTCATGTTGTGTTATTATTGATAATTCATGTTGTGTTAATATTGATAATTCATGTTGTGTTAATATTGATTATTCATATTGTGTTAATATTGATAATTCATATTGTGTTAATATTGATCATTCATATTGTGTTAATATTGATAATTCATGTTGTGTTAACATTGATAATTCATCTTGTGTTAATATTGATAATTCATGTTGTGTTAATATTGATAACTCATTATGTGTTAATATTGATAACTCATTATGTGTTCATATTGATAACTCATTATGTGTTAATATTGATAATTCATGTTGTGTTGATATTGATAATTCATTATTTGTTAATATTGATAATTCATTATGTGTTAATATTGATAATTCATGTTGTGTTAATATTGATTATTCATGTTATGTTAATATTGACTATTCATGTTGTGTTAATATTGAACATTTATGTTGTGTTAATATAGTTACAACTGAGCAGCTGACTTAAATTTCCCATCATGCCCAGTATTTTGAGAGATATTTCTTAATTAAATTAAATTATATTTCATATGTTTATCGGTAACATAGACTAGAGCGACGAATCCGGACTGCTGAACGAATCATTGGCACTAATCTTCCAACACTTCTAGAGCTGTACTCATCCAGGGTGAGTAAAAGGGCTCGCAACATCACTCTGGACCCCTCACACCCAGCACACTTTCTGTTTGAACTGATACCGTCTGGTCGGCGATACAGAGCACAGAGCACAAAAACATCCAGACACAGCAAAACCTTCTTTCCTCAGGCCATTTACCTCGTGAACATTTAAATGTTCATTGTGTGCAATAAATGTGGCAATAAACTACTTTTCATCAGACTTTCGTATATAGCACCTTAATAATTTGTAATTTGTAAATTCGTAAATTCTTACTGTGATACGGTTGTGTACAATACTCTACCTCAGACATCCACATATAGCACCTTATAACTTTTAACTTTATATAACATCAGTATATAAACTATTTCTATTTATATATCCATAGCTCTTTTGTTCCCTTGCATTTCCACCACTGTGTGTTCCACTTACATGTTTTTTTATATGTTTCTTGTTTCTTGTCTTGTCACTTACGTTGTGTACTTGAAGTTTTGTAACTAACACAAATCCCTCGTGTGTGTAAGCACACCTGGCAATAAAGCTCATTCTGATTCTGATTCTGAAAAATTTATGTTGGTACTTCGTTAATTTAATTCATTAAATATTAATTGTTCATGTTAATTTTATAGGTTTGTTTTTGTTTATTTTATATACATGAAACAATATATACAAAACAATTTTGGGGAAGTCATGGCCTAATGGTTCGAGAGTTTGATAACTTACTCTAGGGTTGTGGGTTCAAGTCTCAGGATGGTTATACCATTACTTGAGCAAGGCACCGAACCTCAATCTGCTCCCCGGGCACCGCAGCATAAATATCTGCCCACTTCGGTTTAGTGTTGACGGTTGGTGTGTGTTCACGATTGGTGTACGTTCACTTGTGTGTGTGGTGTGTGTGTGGTGTGTGTGGTGTGTGTGTGCGTGCGTGCACTCTGGATGGGTTAAATGCAGTGCAAGAATTCTGAGTATGGCTCACCATACTTGGCTAACATTAAAAAGAGATAGTTCACCCTAAAATTTAAATTATGTCTGTTGCCAACATCCTTCAAAATATCTTCTTTTGTGTAGGCTTCAAATGACAGGAGGGGGATAAAACATTGACATCATTTTGGGTATTCCATCCCCTTAAGCTTGTTTTTTGGTATTGTAATATAGACAAATTATAGACAAATATGCCAAATATTAACATATGTTTTTTAGGCTTCTTGAGATTGATGGAGGCACAAAGAAAACACATTTCCATACAGAGCACTAGTGGCGAGTGATTTTCTGTACCTTTATTCCAGTCTGAAAATAAAGTCCTTGATCCGGCTTGTAAAACATTACACAATGCTTTCTGAACCAAAGGTTAAACCAAAGACAAGGTTGAAGTCCATCTCGATGTAGCATTTACAACAGGTACGTGCAGCGGGTTCCTGAATAATTAAACCAAGACTAAAGTTTATTTGTGTGTGCTGACATCGAGGCTTATACCCATAATAACAGAAATGAAAATATCTGGAAATAAAAACGCTTGAATGATTTAACAGATCAGCACTACAATCAAACTAAATCAGCATTATTGGCATAGACAACATAGAACCAAACTGCAAGCTCTGAGGTCACAACTTCAGTAATTTAAGGAACAGGGTATATGACTGCGGCCCTCTCCGGTCATTCATTTATCCCAATACTGAAAACTAAACAACATTTAATGTGACTCTACCATTTTACCACAAGAGGACAGTAACTTCACAAGCTCCACAGTTTCACTGCTACAAGTACTTAAAATAAAACATTTCCAAACCTTTATTTTCCTTTTTAAAAGATGTATTCCAGACAGTTTTCTGATGTCGTTTAATTACTATGTTCTATATTTGAATAGATAGTTCATATAATGTATTTCATGATATGGCCTTCGTCACATACAAGAAAAGAAGCCTAAATACTGACACAAGAAGATTATGCACCAAAAATGATGTGAAGTGTGTATTTACAGCTGAAAATAAGATACCGAGCCTCATGAATCAGTAAATGTTGTCGGGGAGAAGAACCAGATTTTTGGGCCCATAGCTTCCTTTGAGCTCACAATCCACCCACAAGACTGGTTTATTTGTCCTGTGGGTTTTGGTTAGAAAATTCTGATATTTTATCACTAAAATATAGAGAAAATCAGCAAACGCACACTCCAAATACCCAAGAGTGTGAGTATGATAATTAAAATACAAACATATGTGCAATAATGGAAAAATATCAGAAATGTGTTAAAATGGACGTGCCCTGAAAAGTATCAAATTTGATCATAAATTTATCTGTAAAAGACATTTTGTTTTTGAGGAGCATATCCATAGTGTTTATTGCTGGCGTGTGCACCAACAATTTGATAATTACTCCAAACAAAGCCAGTTTAAACCAGGTGATCAAAATACCTAAGTCTCCTTTAAAACCTGCATGCTGCTATGTTGTTGCTCGTAAATAAATGTGAAATTAAACGCCAGATGTTGTGCAGTCCGGCCATTTCTTGAGGTTTTTCTCTGTGAGGTGCAGAAACAATAGTGTGGGCGCTCATATAGAGAAGGGGGCAGATGGGGTCCCCTCTTCAAACAATGTGCGTAGCGTGGGGGAGGGTGTTATGCATTGAAAGTCATCCACGACCAGATATCACCCTTTCAGCATTGTGACGGGGGGTGCTGCTTGGGTTTATGTGAAAGCTCATAAACCCATATTGCAGAAATGGAGAGTTTTAGCTAAAGCCATCTGTCCGAAATTTACATTTGCGTGAAATGTTTTACAAGTAAACAATGCAATTTTGTGTGCTCTGACTAAGCTTCCATGTGTTTACATGTGGAATGATGAGGCATGGTCGGATTTAATATTGTTCTTGATATTTTACTCCATAAAGTGCAATAGAAATAAGCACGTATTTGCTTTTATGCATTAAGTTCATGCTGATTGATACACAATGCTTTAGATGTGTTATTTCGCCATGTATCCCCCCATCATCCCTAGACGGTGGCACCATGGCAGTGACCTTCCACAATCAGTCTGATGATATTGTAAGTCTAAAAACATTATTGAAGGAGTAACAGCTTCACTAACGCGTTTGATAGAATCAACAAAGCAACTTCTCACATTGAAAAGATTTCACGGAAGGCCAGACTTAAATGAACTGTTTTATTGTATCTCATTTTGCTCCTTAACTCTCTGCAAATAAAAGCCAAATGTCTCAGCGGTGCTTTTTGGATACCTCCACACACCGAGCACTGAGTATTTCACAGGAGACCGCAGAACTGTTCAGAAATGTGCAAGTGTGTTTGATGGCTCTTTGTGTGCCGCCCGGAGAAGACGCATCATCACCTGGATGCTGATCTGGAACCTGTGCTTTTTTAAACTGTGACTATTACACAGCAATAAACTTTCATACATAAGAAGAATAGATGCTTTTTTTGGTCTCTTTTTTCTTTTGCATTTTGAGATGTGTTGATTATTTTGTTGTTTAACTTCATTTGCATAAACTTATTTCTACACATAACCCACTCAGTCTATATAATAAAAAATAAACCTTTCACCATACAGGTTTTATTTCACCTTTTGTAAGTAAGTAATCTCGTCATGGCAATTGTTCACCTATTTTAATCTCTGCTATTTACCTCATTCTCTCTACTCTCCATTGATAAAAGCGTATGCTCAATGCCTAGATGTAAATGTAAATGTGAAAATGTCCAAATTGAATCAAATGAAAACAAAAAAAAAGAACAAAAAAAAACACAACTCAACCCTTCATAATACACAAAACACTAAATTAAATGCGTATTTGAACCACTGAGTTTTATTTACGCATGCCTGTGCGCGTTCACAACGATGCTCTCGCCTCCTCCTGTCGCATCACGTGACACAAGGCATGATTGCTACTTTGCATACCCGAGAAGAATCAAATCTCGACCAATCACGGCCCGAGGTGGGCGTGTGCGCGCCTTGCATTTGACAGGCGTGGACTGCGCTCCGCGTGACGTCACCCGCGGCTGTGCGCTCCGGCGGAGACGCGCAAAGATGCTCTGAAAGCGACAGCGCAGCATCTCCGAGTCAGAGCCTCGACACAGCGCATCTTCAGCACTTCTCCTCCCTGGACTCTTACGCCATCTTCACTTTCAGGCTTTCTCCTTCTTTCTTCCACATCATTTTCCCGTTTTTATTTATGATCCAATCGCGTTGCTGAGGTCACAAATCCCTTTCAGGAGGAAAACAGGATCTGACATTCAATATCAGTGTCGTGGATATCGATGCGTCTTTAATTCTGCATCCGGCGGTTTTTCGGTGTCTTGACGGAGGATCGCGACCCCATCGACGCACCCCTCACATCAACATCATCGCGGTTTCCCATTGAGATCAAATCCGACACGAATCGCCCATAGGAGAAACGAAACTAAAGGTTCTTTATCAAAAATGATGGCCGGAGGGGCAGTGCAGCAAAACGGGATTTTCTCCAATCCGCATCATCACAATCAACAGCCGCACATGGAGTCCGACCCCCCAGATTCCCGCAAAAGACCCCTGGAGACCCCCACGGAGGCCAGCAGCACCAAACGCACAAACACGGGAGGTAAGGTTATTTTGGGCATCCCCAAAAACAGGATGACCTTCTTACTATAGACAATGGCTTTAATGGGGACGCATGTGATGGTTGTCAATGGCAGCATCAGACGCAGCATCACTACATGATGCCTTGGCAACACAAGGATGCTGATGTGGAGCTGCATCATTTTTATCAATAAAGATTGTGTGATGTTCATAGAAATGTCAGTGTTAATGCATCTGTTTTAAGGTGCATTGATTTCAGGGCCTGTAGGAGTCATGTTCCCTTCTTCTGAAATATTAGATTTAAACATGTGTTACTTTTTAAATTCATTTATTTGATCATTGGAAAACATGGCTCGTGCGTTAAGATGCATCCTTGCCATCCCTGCAATGACCTTGCCTTTTCATTCTTTTCTCTTCTTTAGATGTTTTTATTTGTTCAGTATGTGTTTTTTATTACAAAGCTCTCATTTTAGTATGAAATAGTCTGCTCTGTAATAAAGAGCATGGAGTTTGGACACATTTGCACGAGCACATGTGTTACACAAATCACCTGTGTTCAATATCAGCATCACACATTTCTCAGCATTGAATTATTGTCCTGCCATCATTATTTCAATCCTTTGTTTACCACATTCCCTCAGATGCTTTAGGAATAGTGCCTACTGGCACACAGTTTTGTTTCTCAGAGTGCTATGCGTATCATTGATACTAAAACAATACATTTCTTGTGCAATAATAACAGCCCATAAATGAAGTGTTTACATGGGAAAGAATCAATGCATTATGAATTGTAGGGAAGGACAAGCTTGCTGGACCCGTGGGAGGCATAACCTGCACTTCATCCATCTGCTCAAATGAAAAGACTTTGCTAGAGAGATCTAGAGTAGCCTTCTCCGGAATTCATTTCACAAGTAAAGTACTGAAAAGGGATATTTATTCCGTGGTTTTTGAATATTTACTCACAGTGTGGTTTCTCTTGTTAGACCACTGTTTGGCTTTTAAACTTTCTTTATTACATAAAAATGATGCAAATATATTGTGTTCTACTTAAAGGGATCGTTCACCTAAGATTTTGTCATGACAACGCTCTCCTAGTTCTTCCAAACCATATATTTTTATTCTGATCAACACAAGAAATATTTGGTTGGATGCTTGTAACCAAACAGTTCTTGCGCCATATACTATAATAGTAGAAAATGGTTGTCAAAGTTGAGTTTGTTGTCCTACTTTCTCCAAATTATCTAATTTTGTGTTACAAGGTTACAAGCATTCTTCCAAATATCTTTCTCTGTGTCCCTCAGAATTATTTTAAGGTTAAATATCCCTTTATGGGGTTAGCTATGCGCAAAAGTAATGTTAAAACGAAAATTGCATTAAAAAAAAATGCATTTTTACATTCATTTAGCAGATGCTTTAATCCAAGGAAGGTTCTTTAAGGTAGTTTTTGTTTCATATTCAGGGATGTGTAGCCATGCTCAGATTAATCTAAATTCGTAAGAACATTCTGTAAAAGAATTAAAATATTTACAATCAAAACACCAATGAATACAAAATTTGATGTACATTTCTTAAAATAAAGTATTTCAATTGATTCAGTTTTCCCATTTACTGGGAGTAAATATGTATAGACATATTTCTGAAAAACAAACTTTTAGAAAGACAGCTGGGCCAAAAACAAGAAACATTTTCCTCTCAGTTGATCATTAAGGCTGAACCCTATTTCAACTTTTACGAAACAGCCTTTTTGGCTTTCCTTATCCATCTCTTTAAATGTAACGTTTTAATGCTGTAAATGGATGGACTGGCACGGGCCTGCTCATCCATTTACAGATATCTTTTAGGAGGTGCAGATGTGCTAGGTGGATGGCATAAGGGGACTGTAACTCTTTAAGGCAAAAAGCAAGCATCAAATGAAGTGTTTGTAGAGTCCTGTGTTTCTTGCACTGTATTGATTCATTTTGCATGCTGTTTACAACCTATTTTCTAGATTCACTGTAACCCTCGTGATGAGAGAATAGACAGAGGATATATTTTAGAAGGGCATGTTACATAAATATCATCTGCCAGCTGCGTTTGAAGATTCACCACCACCCTCTCAGACAATAAATAGGGGACAAATAACTGTTTCGGTGCTGTCGCTCACCATGATCCCACAGTGCACAACTCCCACTAGCTTTCAGCGCAGATTTCAATAAGGCTGCTTGGATAGGTTTAGAAGAATCACATCCACATGCTATAGTGTTATGCGTTCTACTCCATCGTTTGCACCTGTATCCTCAACTTTGGGTCAGATGATCGTTTCTTCTCCACCCCCATTTCTGTAATATATGAAAGACAGAAGTAAAGCATTGATTATCCATTCATCCCATTTCCATTCGATCAGTTCAAAACGGTGGGGGCGCTGCTTCATTTTCATCTCTAAAGCACTGCGTCAAAGAAAAAAAATCTCACGCAGAATGGCGGGGTTGTGGGAGGGCGGTGTGAAAGGCGGCCCCACATTGGTTCATCGGCTTGCCTGTCTCGTCTGCCATGGAATGGAGGACGGGACCTTCGATGAGATGAATGGGGGAGAGAAAGCGATGCGAAAAGGAAAGATCTAACCTCCTCTCCAGGCTTATTAGAACAAAGCATGGCCCACAGCGTGAATTGCTCACAAGGTGGAAATTCAAAAGGTGAATTGAATCCAGAAACTATGTTTATATTGGAGGCCATTTTGGTCAGGCAGTTGTTTGGACACCCCGAGTGGAGAAAGTGGTCCCATCATCACTTCACTAAAATTAGATGCTTGTGTGTTATGCCTAAGCACAAATGCTCTCTTAACCAATGATGAGTCCCAAATCTAATGCTGGATAAGTCTGGTGTTATGTAGACGCAGACCAGAGAAAATGAGGAAGACTCTTTCCTCACGCTCTTATCCAGCTCAATGGTGCTACATTTGCCTTGATTGCTTTTTGGCTATTGTCTGGTTTGTTGTCCCACAACGCCCCCAATGAAGCTCTCAGGATTTGAAGCTTTAAACCTCTTGCTGATGTTACTTATTCTGGAGCAGTGCTCTCTAGGGAGCCTCTAGCAACCTGTGATTGTGTTTACACCGATCGGGATTTTTATAGATCATTTTAACTTCCCAAACAGTATAATGCACGTACATGTAAAAAATACATGCATATATAGACGTTATTGTCTATATAACTGCCCTGGAGGGGAAATACAATAAGGACAACACCGTACCAACGTGTTCTTGTTTTGTTCCCTTTATAGCTCGATGGGAGTGGTAGGTTGGGCCCGCTTCCCTCAAAGGCACTCTTACGGGATACACATTCAGCGTGATGCACTCGTTTTCTCAACCAGGGCTTTGTGTTGACAAGTGACAGGAAAAGGTTGATCCAAACACGGGCTGTTGAGCTTTTTGATCTAAGGGAAGAAACACAGAATGTCTATTTACACCAATAAAAGCTTTAAGGGGTTGGAAGAAATTAAAGTGTATTAAACAAGTTCATTATTTCACTACAACATTTGTTCCCCAGTATCTTTATCCATGACGTCAAAGGAAGCCGGTCAGCATTTACAAATATGTTCTTGATTAGAGCAGGAAGTCTAAAGGTAGACTCTGTAATTGTTCTGTTGCAGGCGGGAGCTGTGCTTCACATTGTTTTGTTTATATTCCTGACTTTTCCACGAAAATTAATTTTGTCATTCACATTCTTTTAGAGAGATGCAACCAAGCGGCCATCCATGATCCACCATTTTCATCAGATTTTGTCGGATTTCACGGTAATTTGTTTAATTCTCTGCCAAATCACATAGAGATCTTGTTCTTTGCAAACAAGAGTCTACCTTTAATGTTTCTTTCTTTCTTTGGAAGTTGTTTTGACTCATTAAACAGCCATACTGCCATACTTCTCTCATATCATAAAGTGTTGTGTAAAATCCAATTGTTCTGCTCATAATTTGTAACATTATGAAGATGGTATGCTCAACAAACAATATTTTCATATAGCTACAGAAGTCTTCTCTCAACCTCTCATCCAATTACGTTCAGTTTATGTTAAGATGCCCTTGAAGAGAGGATGTATGTATGATACACATTATTTATGAAGCTGCACCATATTAATCAAGGTTAAATTTAGACTCATCCGAATCAAAAGGAGGACAGTCTTCGCTCCGGGAGAAATCTGGGTCATGCAGAAACGCATGGATCTGTAGAACTCAGTAGACCAGGTTTAATAAATCGGATAAATCGGTGTAGTATCTTACGTATGAATTGCTTAACCCCTTAAGTTTAGTCTGAGATTTTCCTCATTACGCTTTTAGATCCATTGCCTGCTGTTGTAATAAGATTACGGCAAGAAGATTGGCTTGTTAAAACACTATTAAACCCATCTTAAGCTCAATGTTAAACTGCATGATTAAAGGGATAGTTAACCCAAAAAAATCTGTAATGAATTATTCATTATTCGTTGGGAATATGCATATATTTTCTTGATTGGTTCAACACAAAGAAATCAGGATAAGATGTATATTTTGGCTTTGTTAAACACAAAGGATATGTTGAAGTTTTTAGGAAAACTAATATTTTTTTAACACCTTCAATTTTTCAGTGTCTAACATTATTCATAATATCTTTCTTTCAGTTCAACAGAACTAAGAAATGTATACAGATTCAGAACATCTTGACGTTAAGTAATTCATTTTGGTCTGGAGAATCCCTTTAACATTCTTAGACTTATGGTGTATTAGATTCTTAGACCTTTTAAATGAAAAGTATCACGAGGTTTCATGCATTATAAGTTCTTTAGACAGTGAAACATGTTAAGATCTCATGGTCAACATGATCCATTTATAAAAAAACAATTCAAAGACATGATGTAGTATTTCTGTGCTCATTACATTCCCACATACAGCCAAAGAGTTTGGACTTTTTTTTTAAATATTCAATTTGCAGACGTTTTTAAATCACGACTTATTTATTGGCCATTTGCCCGTAAACTCCGGCACACGCATCAGAGATCTCAGAAGAGCATGAGCATTAGTGTGTTCGTTCCAGGAGAAGCCCTTGGTCAGTTCAAAAGTCGGTACGTAATTCCTCTGTCATGGCAATCGCCTACCTGCCATTTAAAAATGAAAGTACAATTGGTGGAAAATGACTACACCTTATTAATATTCATGAGTCTCATCCACCCAATAACCCTTCTCCACCCTTTTATCATGAACCTTCTCATTGAATACCTGTTGGAAATTATCTGTTCTCTGACGGCCATCTTGTTAACAGCACGCTGACACTATTCTTAATTTGGCTCACATTTAATGATAGACATGTCATTACTTTGTCAGTGAACAGTTAAGCTGGGCCTTCGACCAAACCATGCCATACATCCTCGCTGTCATTGCCGTTGTCTATCCGGTGTTGTTTTTTCAGCTGCTTTCTATAGTTAATACTCCTCGCAGCCTCGCTTTCATTTCACCGTATCTCTTTTTACAGCACCATGGGCATTAAACTGCAGACCCGTGTAGCTTAGCTTAGCCTGACAAGATAAACTGCGACTCCAGAATAACAGTCTAATCTAAAGCGCCCATCTTCAGGGAGCCGACGCATATTAATTGCGGTGAAATATTGAGCGCATACCCAATCGGCCCAGACGGAGATATACAATGTCATGTTAAAGTTGTGGTGCATGGGCCATGAGCACTGTGCTTCTGCTGACCTGGAATTGCAGCAGACAGGTAGAGCACAACTATAACTAAAGCACTGTACTGCCCTGCTGCTGCTCCACTTTTCTCACATTGCCTAAGAGGGATGTCAAATCCCAATGTCTCATTATATATTATATCCACCCAGTATATCTGCTTTAGGTTAATCACATGTATATAATGAATAGATTGTAATTGATACATTGAAATTAACTTAAAAGATGTTTTTGTAATTCTTGTTTACCAAATATTACATCATTCTTGACATTTAATGTTTACATAACTAACCTTTTCTCTTACTAACCGGCTGAATAGATTTTGTTTAACGCTCTGTCATTTTTAGCTCTATTAAATTTTAAGTTTAATTCTTAATTTTAATGTAGGTTAATTCATTTTGATATGGTGACATTTTAGTTTTTGTTCTAGTATTTGTATTTATAGCTACCTTCACTGACACTTTTGTATGGTTTAACGTAAAACACACAAGGTATAGATCACCCAAATGTAAAACTGTTGTCATTATTTAATCTCCTTTAAATTGTTTTAAGTTGTAAATCTGTATACATTTCATTCTTCTGCTGAACACATTTGTGGAAGAATGCTTGTAACGAAATTTATTTGACTACAATAGCAGGAATAATACTTTTTTCAAGATTTTCAAGATTGTTGGACAACAAAAAGTTCTGGGGCAGTTTTGACTAACATTTTTAGTTTTTTTTACTATGGTAGTGATTAAAGTCCAATATCTGTTGGTTACAAGCATTTCAAATATCTTTCTCTGTGTTCTAAAGACCACGGAGATTAATACAGGATGAAAACCTAGAACATGGGTAATTCATGACAGAATATTCATTTTGGCTTGACCTATCCCTTTAAAGGAGCTACAAAATCATGTTAATCTACAGTCTTCTAGCCTGCATTCTCTCAACAGATTTCCTTAGATGCCACTTGGGATGAAATCAAACATTGTTGTAGGGGTTCGGATTTTGTCTAACTCACTGGCCAACTTTTCAATTAGAAAAAAATTATTGAAATGATAGTTTTGTAAATAAATGTATGTAGATATAATATCCCAGGCTTTAGATTGGATAACTTTTGGGTCACTTGGATAGTTTTAAAACATTGTTTCAGTCATTTAGACCTTTGACTGGAATTAATTGTATATGTATTCTAGATATAAATGTTATATGTTTATATGTATGAATTATTTGTATTTTATATAAACCCTGTTATAATTTAGCTGACATGTGACTGCATTTTGAAGTGGATGCCAATTATGTTTTTGTCGTTTAAAAATGTCTTATTTTTCTATCTCCAGAGGAAGGTGAATATTTCTTAAAGGTGCTGATTCCAAGCTACGCCGCAGGCTCCATTATTGGCAAGGGTGGTCAGACCATTGTCCAGCTACAGAAAGAAACAGGGGCCACCATCAAGCTGTCCAAATCCAAAGACTTCTACCCAGGTATGTCTTGTACTTCCAATCAGCCTTAAAGAGAACCTCTTCTTGTTTACTGCTCAACTCCACCGTGTATTTGAAATCATAGGACACAATTAATAGCACATGTAGCATGATTAACCAGTGCATTACGTCGTCGGTAATACATTAAGAAGCGTTCCCCTTTCTTTTCCAAAGTCATTGTGATTATGTGTTCCTAATGGGAATCATATGGGAAGCTGTCACCTTTGGGCGCGTGGCCACACCATATGGCCTTTATCAGAGCTCAGGTTGCACAGCGTGGCAGATCAAGTGTGGAAAAGCGAGCGGAGACACTTGCAAGCGAGCATGTTGCTCAATGAATGAAGCGTTGAAATGTCAATGTGAAAGTCACGATTCACAAGCAATGAATACATTGATTTATATCTTGAATGAAATTCAAGTCACACTGGATAGAAGTGTCTGACAAATGCATAAACATATCTCTGATATCCTACATGAATGTTGATAACCTGCTTAAAACTATTTAACATTTATTTGGGATCAGACTTAGAGATTAATTTTGTCTGGTGTGTTGGAATTCTTTTAGATTTTTTTAGGAACAGGAGTTTTTTGAGGAAGCCAGAAGTGATGGGGGTCTAACAAGGCCTTTGTGTGGTTTGCTCATCCTTCCATGGCTGGCACGTCAAACAGGACACCTCTGTCCCTTTCCGCCCGGGACAGAGCATAGAGCGATGGGCAGCCACAAATGCCAAATGCAAGAGACCTCCTACCCATCCTCTTTCATTAGTTTTAGCTTACTTAAGTGTCTAGAGCGGGTGCTTACGAAGGCTACTGATTTAAGGGTGTGGAGTTCTTCAGACCCTCAGAAGAGGATTTTGGAGAAGGCTGTCCTCGCCGATGGTTTGTAGTTTGTATGGGTGCTTAATAGGGGGGTTCTTCCTTTCCAGTCAAGGGGGCATCTGTATGGAAATTAGCTTGAGCTTTTCATTTGGGGTGAGTGAAAAGATCCACCTGCTGTGCTTCTCTCACAGTGAGGAGAGGGGGAACTTTTAGCTTTTTGGGATATCTAAACATCTGAAGTGTTGTAAGGGTCCACACCACATATCCAAACAAACCGTCCCTGATTAATATGAGATAAAAACCCACGCAGGCTTTAATCCTGGATAGAGCGGAACTGGCCTGAGACATGACAGCATCTTTTTTTTTAGTAGACAGGATTTATTAGTTGTCTCTTCTCTAAAAATAGCTCCTGCTGCATTTATTGGGAAGCAGCCATATTTTACAATGACCTTGAAGCTGTGAAGTACACCGCTCCATCTTAAAGAAAACACCATAATGTGTCAGATTCAGGGACTGATATGTGTATTGGTGTAGAGATGAGAACTGATACGTATGTGCATTTTTATATTAATATTTGGGTTGGAATGATGTCATATAGTGGTTTCCTATGTTTATTTAGATATAGAAGTTGGTTAATTTCTGTGTTCGCTGTGTTATTGTTTGCTAAAGGTAAGAAAATGTGTGATACATTTTATGGATAAAAAAAACACTTTTATGCATTTAAAAACAATGAGCTTAAAAATTTGAAAAGTAAGATAAATCTGATAAATAAAAATAATATTATGTATATACAAATGTTATATGTTGCCTGTCATATACAGCTGGAATTGCATCAGGGTGAGTAAATCATTCGTGATTTCTATAATACAATGAACTGTTCTTTAAATATTGTCATAGTTGACTAGAATGGCAATTTAAAGAAGTGGAAAAAAACAAATATATTTGGTAAAAAGTCTCTTAATTATTAAAAAATTGTTTTGAACTTTTAATCCAGAATGTAGTTAACAAGAGCAGCAAAAGATAGACGCTTGCTGGCTTTTCCCCAAGCATTTCCAGTTAAAGGCAGGGTAAGCGCTTTCCGAATTACACTTAGAGTTGGGTCAAGCAACAAAACAACATTGTAGCCAATCAGCAATAAGTTTCACAGCGCAGCGTATTAAAATGAATTGAGATTATTTGAACTACAAAAAAACGGCCACGACAATCGCCCACCCCACATTTAAGAGTTTGTCATCCTTTCTCTTTGTATCATGCCAGCAGTCTTCCTCTCAATTTTCCTCTATATTCTGACATTTCCCAACTCAAACCACTGATCCTCATCAAGCCTCCTTGTTTCTGTGTGCAGAATGTAGCACAATATTAAAGCGTTCGCCTAATCCTGCACCATGATTGCAGTTTTTTAGTGTTTAATACCCAGAGAGCACAGTGACCCCCCCCCCACACACACATTATCAACATTACTGATTCCTCTGCTGCGTAATCTGCTTATGGCTTAAGCTTTCTGGCTCAAAGATGAAAAGTCACAATATTACTATTTTACTGATGGCTGGAAATGAGTTTACTTTGTGTTTATTGTGTTTTCTTGTTATTGTACACCGATTGTGGTCATGTTCAGGTTCACATAATTCTGTTTTATTGGGGATGACAGAGAATAAAAGGATGTGTTGTGCAGTTGAATGCACATTGTTAGTTCATGTGGGATTTTAGTTTGATTATTTTACATACAAGCACTATTTATACATAACTAACACTATGATGCTGTGATTTTACTTTCAGTTACATTTATGAATATACATAAATTATTAGAGGAATTACGACTACTATCTTATTTTTACCTTCCTTTTACTTCACTATCAAAGAAGATTTTTTACTCCATTATATTTTAGAAATATTCATATGAAAAAATCTGCCTTTTCTCTGTAATGCTAAGTACATGTAATATCTAGCATTTAATTACTATTCCTCAAGCATTGTTTTTATAAGTACATTTATCAACTGTAGTTGATGAAAAAGAAATGTTAATATTTTAGTGATTTTATAAAATATTTCAAATACATTTTTTATAATAAATATTAATTCATCCAGTGTGTACCGCAGCATTACACAATTGAATTATGTGACAAAATCAAATTGATTTAAGGATATAATTGAAGATGAAACGATGTTGATTAGTAAATAAAAAGTTAAAGTAAAAAATCCATACACTAAACAAGGAATGGGAGTATCATATTCTAACCTAATGGCCTGTTCATTATTATATTATTTAAAAATATATATTACAATATAGTATGTATATTTAATTTCTTTGTGAGATTGTAACCATACCATCACATTTGCTTACCATCCCAGTACTTTTATTGAGAGTGTTTTTTTAGGTTTCTGAATGTATAAGATTTGTAAGTGACGGTTCCAGACGGTTATTTTTATTATCTGATTGTTTTTGGATAAAGATGTGTAAGTGTGAACAAACTGCCAGGAAGATTCACACTATAGGAGTGTTATGTACAGAAGGTGAAGGTTGGATGTTGAGCACCAAAAAAGTCAATATGTCTGCACTTACAACTATTAAGTTAGTGTTATTATGTTTAACTGTGAATTCCATTAATGAGGGGCTGTGTATAGCATGCATAACCTCTCTTGCGTGTATGCTTACTTCTCAAGCATGTAAAAGCTTTACTGTGGCGGTCAGCATCTGTGCTCTGGATAAGTATCTGGCGATGGGGTCTCTGGAGGAGAGGCGAGGTACCCTTAATCCCTGTGGCTTTGTTTTCTTTTTCAGGCGTGTGACGTCATTCTGCGTGGCCGTGCCAGCCAGTGCCTGTGTCTCACACAACCATTTCATACAAAAGAACCTCGCTTTCTACAGCGTCTTTGACCCCGCGACTCATCATAGAGAGGGCGATATACAGAGAATCACTTAGTGGGGGCAACTATGGCACAGTGCTCTTGAAAATGAAGATGCTAGAGTACATTCATGATATAATTAGCATGTTGCCCACTTGGCGTGCTGACGCAAAAGCTAGCTTCCGTTTATGCGTGACTAAACAGATCTCATCATCGAAACCTTTATAACGCGGCATCATATCCCTATCTTTGCTCTCATCTTTCTATCTCCCATTAACTCCCCTCTCATGCCTCTCGGGTGTTTGCAGCCGTAATGCGTGGCTTTTTCGTCAGCTGTAATGAAAAGCCTCAAAGGGACCTCCCATTAATAGAACGCTGCAAATTTATTCCAGGGATCAATTTTGGATCATGGGAGTGGTGCCTTGTCTTCTGCACCCCCATTCCACAGTGACCGAGCACCATCTAAAATGCATCTCTACAAGGCTTCAGCACAAACACTATTGATCAGCCGTGCCAACTCATAGGGAGCTTGTTTCTGTTATTCGAACGCTGGAGAAAATGCTCTGCTCATAGCCCTGTGTCTCTTTACCTAAGACAAGCATTCACATATTTCTTATGCACAATACATTTCAATTAGTTTTGATAGATTCTCATGGAAACAGTGAAAACAATTCAGCTGAGGTCATTCTATAAAACTGTTGCCAGATGAGATTATTCTCTACCCGTAAACCGTTTTGTAGATGTGAGATTCTTTAATCCAGCATTCCAGTAGGTCAGAGCACCGCTATCTGTCTGTCATCTATCAGACTTTGCATCATTAGATCAGGCACCAAGTGGGCGAGGGCTTATGGGCAAAAGGCTTAAAACTTCAATAACCATGCCACGCTTGAGTGATAGCGGCATGGAGGATTCAGATAAGGAGGGTCTTGGATTTGAGAGCTAAAAATATTCTGGGTCTCTCCTTAAGTTCACATTGGCAGGCTCTAAGCCTTACGGCCATTTGACTGTCATCAAATATTAAAGACTGTGAGTTTTTTGTGTTTATCTCTGAGGATTTCAGAGACAATGCAGTTATATAGCTGTTTCCTCAAAGCAGGATTTATATAGTTTTAGTATATTTATACTATTAAGTTTGTTGAGTATCCTGTCCACCAGTCCAACATGCTGGTCCAGAAACATTGGGACAAAAATGTAGACATGGAAAGAAGTTAACAAGAGGAGGGGTTGGGGGGAGGAGTGATTTAATGTCCAGTTGTTTGAATGGCCAGTGATAGGTCTCAACTGTCTGGGACAATGAGAAGTGGTGGGGCACTCTTAATGACAAAAGAAGCTTTTGAAATTGTTGATGGCATAGCTCCTCAAGAGTGGGGGAGGTGTAGGCAGACTGGTCTCCCATCTGCCCGAGGAGGTGTTGGTGTGTGTGTGTTTGTGTACGGAAGAGGAAAAAACATGAGTGAAATTGGTGAACAGTGAAAGTGAGAGGGCATCTTGTGAACCCAAATTCATCACGGCTTTCTTCTTAAAAACACAAGATATTTTGAAGAATGTTGATAACCAACAACTGTATTCCACAATGGGACAAAGCAACAGATTTGTTTCTTAATTATCTTTCTTTTAATTTTTGTTCCACAGAAGAAAAGGTCAGGTTTTAAACAACACACGAGAAAATAAATGATGAAAGAATTTTTTAAGTGTGCCTTTAACTGGTTCAGCGAAGGATGCTATGGATTTAGTGCCTCTGATGAACACAGAGAAAGAAATTCGGAAGAATACCCAAACAGTTCTAGGACCCAAGTGACTACCATAGTAAAAAAAAATACTTAATCATTTTTGTTCTATGAAACATAAAAGGAGATATTATGAAGAATGCAGGACAGCAAAAAGTTCTGGGGGTATAGAACTCTGTGTTAACCAAACTACTAGATTAGAAAACACTAGACAGCGAGCAATTCATGACAAAATTCTCATTTTTGGTCAAACTATCACTTTTGAAGTAGTTCTCTGCCTAAAATTGGCAAAAATGTTGTCTTGGCCTTTTTTCAACCAGACTTTGTGGCGTTCCTATCTATGCAGGACTCTTGGCTGCTTTCTGTTCATTAATCAGTCCAAGTTATTCATTCAAACAGTTTTCTTTTTTTTTGTCAAAGAAATGATTAGGATCTCAAATATTCATTATGGTCTACACCCCGATTACAAACATCCAACTGTTTTTAAGATCACAAGAAGCATGTCAGTCAAGTCAAATCTTTTGACCCACAGTCTACCCACACCTAGTGTCACTATACAATATCGATTTTAAATTTCAAAGCATCAGCTTTAATCTTTTATTCTATACATTTAGAATTCCGGTGCTTTTCATATGATGGTGTCCTGGATGCAGAAAGAGAGTGCTGATATGTTACATAAGTGAGCCTGCCTTTGTCTGTGTCTGTCAGTGGGGTAGAGATGATGAATGTGTCAGTGGGAGACAGCTATTCTCATCTCTCACTGCGTTCTGTCATCTGCGACACATCTTATGATGAGCTCATCAATAAACCCCACCCCCTCCACACTCTTCACTGTTCAACCTAAGCTCAGCAATTCAGGCCTTGACAGATTTTATTCATTTGTACGGATGTTTACGTAGTTATGGCAGAAGGAGCTTGTGTGCCGTTTCTATTTGAGAAACGCTTCTGCTAAACATCTGCTAAATGAATAATGTGTTTCATTTCAGATAAGCGTCTTTATCTCAGCACAGCCTTGCTTTTAATCTCACACATTCATTTTTGTGTTCATGTTTCTTTAGGCTGAAAGGCTGTTAGACTTGCTAACCCTTGTCTGCTGTGCATGGTGCGAATTCTGCGTCCTACTTGTCTATTGTCGCAAGGTGAGCAGGATCTGTACCACAGAGGTGGCATCTCTCCTGTGGTTTGGGCAAAGCTGGTGGGGGTGACGCCACCTCCCCTTTTCTCGCAGAAACGCCCTCCACCAAACAATTTCTCACCCCCCCCTTTGAGACAAAGCGCGCTTTGTTAGTCCTCTACACTCGGTTGCCCCAGAGATGGGAATTAAAGTGACAGCTCCGGAGGCAAGAGGTTTCTCTCCACCATCATCATTATAGAGGTCTCTCGTTCTCCAGACAGGTAGACAGGTGACAAAGATGTCACTCGCCTTTACTTTGACATCTGCCTCTGAGCTCAGAGCCAGACAGATGCGTGGTCTGAGAAGAAGTGTAAGCCGCATTGAGGATGTAAACTTTCACAGTCGAGTCACGTAGGGGAGCGACAGCCAATCACAGAGCGGCAGCTCTGCCTCCATTTTGAAGTTCCCGCGGAGCGGAAAAGGCAGCAGATGTCCTGATCCTCTCGCTGTCCATTTACAACAGAGAGCAAGCAAAATTGCAGAGAAAAATATAGTGTATATATGTTTGTGTGTGTGCAGCACAAATACACATACATTTGTAAATATAAAAATAATACGTCTAATTATAATAATATAAAACATGTGCCCCAATTATATTTTATAATAAAAAAATATATTTTTGATTTCTTTAACTGGTAAATATTTTGCATCATTCAATCTTTTCTCTTTTAAAAATACACTACATTATATTTTTAAAAATGTTTCATGATAAAACAACAACAAAAATGAATTATATTATTAGATACAGAATATCTATGTTGCAATGAAGCAAAAACAATCCGGGAACGAAAAGGCATAAAGAACATTTCTGGGCTTGCAGATCCACCTGCTTTGTCTGGTTTTTTTGGTGATCCTCCCATTGCATAATAAGGTTATAAGTGAAAAATCATTTAATGCCTGTGTATTGGGCTAATTACGCATTTGCACTGAGACGTTTAGGGCTTAAATAAAAAAAGGCCCTTACAAAACATTGGACAACGGAAAGCTGCTTTGTGTTGAGCGGGGGGAAGCTTTCCTCTTAGACTGAAGGTGGTGAATGATGACAAAGAAGAGTATTCAAAGTTGGCAGTAGGTTTCTTTTTGCAGAGCATCCAGCCTTCTTGCAGAGGGGACAAAGCTCCCCCTCTGAGCTTCAACAGAGCCTCTAAAGGCACCGGATTCCACAGCTGCCTCCAGCTCCGCCCATTTGTGTCCCATAATCCCCATTGAATGACTGCGAACCCCTTTTCTCTCTCGCACTCTGGCCATCCTACTCATGGTAACTCCACCTTGAGCCCACCAGACTCGTGATTCTTTCTCTTTAAGTCTACAAAGCCGTCAGCTGTCGAAAACGTTCCCTTCAACACGCCGGCTGTAGGCTGATATTAATTGCAACAGATCGGCCATGGCTAATTATCTGTGACTCTTCTAGCCACGTAGGAGTAGCATGTGTCTGTGTCGGCTAAAGGGTTACATTTGGGAATTTGCATGGACAAATATCCCAACACGGGACGGTGATTTGATACTTTCCGAGTAGATATATCCAGAATTATTATTCTGTTTGTTTGATAATCTGTCTCTGGAGTCTAGTGATGGTGGAGCTGTACGCTATCAGCATTCGCCAGGGTAGAACAGTTGGTCTTCAATTCAGCATAGGGGACCTCTAACGCTGGTCATATGACCATGCCTTCTAGAATTATGTTGGGTGGGTAAAGGGGGTGGGGCCCGTTGACCTTCCCCAATTGTCTCTTTGGTACTCTCTGCTCCTTAAGATACAGCTCGACTGTACAGCTGTATATTATAAATCACATCTTATTTTTATAACAGATATAATTATTCGTGGCATGGTTATTTTAGTTCATAAATTCAAAGTAGAATTTGAAATAATGATTAAAACTTTCTTTCATTGTTAAATGGAAATACTCAAAATGTTTTTATGTAAAACAATTAAGAGTAAATTAAAATTTTAAAGCTTGGAATGAATAAGATATACTGTTAAATTTTTGAGAACATTTAAGTGAAAAATAATTCGATCTGATCAATTCAAATTTTCCTTTATTCATCAAAAATATTTGGTTATACTGCAAATATATATTAGTTATAAATTCCTATTTTTTTATTATATAAGCTGAACAATTTTAACTGGCAATTTTAACTTTAAAATCTTAGATTTTAAATGAATATTTTTAAAATGTTACACTCCAAAACTATTTGAATGTTTTTTGAAAGATTTTATTAAGTTAATATAACTATTTACTCACATTAATTATTTTTTACAGTGTATTTAACCCAAAAGGTTTTCACCCTCATGTCTTTCAAATCCTGTGTATGACTTTTTGTGTAACAAAGAAATATTTTGAGAAATGTCTCGAGGAATTGTTTTTATTTCCATATTATTGTCAGCATTTTTTGGTCATCTGATACCATTACTGTACCTTTATACTGCCACAGTATCTCTTTCCTCCGTTGGAGGATTATAATATGTATTTCGGAACATGCTTGCAGAATTTTAGGACTGAATTGTGAAGATATTTCGGTATCTTTAAATTTGGAACAACAGATTATGGTCTGCTTTTTCAGTCACACAGAACCTTCGACCGCAGACACAAATGAGATTTGCTAATTGCTATTTTGCTGCTTGCTAATTGCTGTTTGCTTCTCAGCTTTTGCCAAGTCCAAATGTTCCCCAAAACGTTTAGCTCTTACGCAACTTGGTCTCCACCAAAAAACGAACCGAAAATGTGCATAGAACGGAATGAAATGTCCTGAAGAGACCGATCTTCCAACCATCCCTGCCTTCCATTACTACCCCCCCATGCTAAAGTTGGATACGGAAGGGGAAGATAAGTAGGCCACACGTGTGCCTTTAGACTTCACAATCAGTGCTTTCAACATTCGGTCCCACTGTTTCATCTCCCTCACCCACGCAGGGCAGGTGCAGTCAGAACGGGCCGCGTTTCAGAAGCTCCTTTGTGCTAAAATGTTTGCACTTTACTCTACTGCACAGGGGCTGTCTGGCCGGTGCTGTGCTTAATGCCAAATTTTAGGAAGGAGGACAAAAGCCAAGTCGATTGTGAAGATGCTTCTCTGTTCCTAACTAGATTCCTCTTTATTCCTACAGGCATTTGGTAACTCTTTCAGCAGATCTGGTTAATAGCTATGGTGACGTTTGCATTTTGGCTACCAGTGCTGAATATGAGACGGTGCTAATTATGACTCTTTCGACATGTTTACCTAAAGCAACTTGGAAGCGGATCCTAACTGTAATGCAGGACGTTTTCCTCCTGTATACATCACAAGTGCCATTGCTGTTGCCGAAGGGTTACTGAGATTTTACCCCTTTTCTCTGTGCCACAACCCAATTTACATTTACATTTAGGCATTTAGCAGACGCTTTTATCCAATTGAATTCTAAGAAGTTGGATTGGCGACATGAGCACAGTTATCATACAGCCAGCTTTACATTACAAACAAAATGTTCAAATGTGGGTATTTATACACAATATTTATATTTTAAACATGTTTTTATTTTGAGTTTGACCACATGTTGTAATCCTTAAAAGACGTTGAGGGTGTCTCATTTGCAGGTTGACTTCTTGGGCCTTGCTTGGCTACTCAACCCCATTGCCTCACACAAATTCCAGCTGTACGAAATGGGGAACAGATTGTGTGCATGATGTAAAACTGCAGGCATTCTCTGGTTGCCATGGATAAGGTCATCTGTTGAGTAAACTCTGAGCAGATTAATACACATTATGAAAACTAGAAAACCGAAAAACCACAGCAGCCACATAAAAATGTGTTTTGTCCGAGAAAACAAACTTTTTCCGGTGGTCCCAGAAAGCGGAGGAAAAAAATGAAAGAAGTGATAAGAAGTGGGCTGGAGATTGAAACTTGGCTCGGGGTACGAGAATCTGGAAGGTTGTGATAAAGAACCGGAGCATAGAGCTGGCCCTGGATCCCAGGCCTGGACGTCTTAGCAAGCTCAGATGACTCACCGGCCCGAAACGACTCATAGCAATTAGCAGTGCTTGGAAATGATGGAGCGTTGGGCAAAGCGGCAGCAGGTTTGGATGATTTTGTAGGCCGTTTGGGGCAGGCTCTAGGGCAGCTGTGCCACCTGACACAATTTCCCCTATCTTTAAGACGGGTAGTGTTTAGACATCATTGACGGACAGCGGGCAAGCAAAGACAGGTGTGTTGGGCTTTGAGCACTTGTGTGGAACCCAATACCTCCTTAGGGAGATGCTCTCAACGAGTTGAGGACAGGGAGTATGTGAACGGGAGAAGTATTTAGATTGGAGAAAAATGGTTTAAGGTGTTATGCTATTTTGCTTTATTGTAATATGTATTGCAGGTGATCAGAATAACTCTACCTAATATTCAATTTATTAATCCATAGTGCTTTTCCTGATGTGTTGAAAGGCAGCTTAAGTATAGGAAAAGGTTTTTATAAATATAAAATATGCACAAATATTATACAAAGTTATCACCCAGTGAACAAATAAAGATTATGTGCTTAGTTTGTGGTTTGTGTGTTTTTTAACATCTAGAATAAAGGGACTAGATGCAAACTCACTAAAGTTTATTGAGCAAAGCTTACCTTTGGGTTCAAGAGATCTACCGAGTGACCACTAAAGTTTGACCCTTGTTAAGAGACAGACTTAAACTGCAAAGAAAGGAGAAATTTGCACACATCCTTCCTTTCAAGTTTCTTCCTGCATTATTCTTTCATCATTAATACCTTAAGAAGGAAAGACAATGAAAATGTAAAGATGAGGATTTAATTGGGCTATCTGTGAACTACACAC
This sequence comes from Triplophysa yarkandensis, assembly GCA_033220385.1. Lineage (NCBI taxonomy): Eukaryota > Metazoa > Chordata > Actinopteri > Cypriniformes > Nemacheilidae > Triplophysa > Triplophysa yarkandensis. Next base: position 10,439,551 of record CM065675.1, read on the forward strand.
CATCACACCATTAGGCGCATGGCAGTTTGGGGTCCGGTAGGTAATTCCCCCAATTTTTCATAGCCTAATGTAGATGACCATCATTCGCTGTTAGAATCATTTGTGCGAGCCTGGTATTCACACCAGCTCCAGTTACCACACAAGCCCTTTGGAGATTGCAAACACACTAGGAGGCAGTACACAACAAGTGTGTGTGTCATAGAAGTTGTGCCCTTGTAGCATAATGCAAGCATGTTTTGGAGTGAATTGATACATGAGGAATTAAGAACGACTCAGTTGCTGCGCAAATAGCACACAATTCTGAACCTCAGGGTACTGCCATATTTGCAGACACGTGGGGCAGGCATTATATCGGTTGCATTCTGTTTAACAAGTGTCTAAAGGCTTTGTAGTGTGTGCAACACTCGAAATCATTTCAGCAGTAAATTCATTGGCTGTAAAGCAGGGCCGACTCTAACAAGGAGCAAACACTAAAGCATCTATGGATTTTACACCTTCTCTCCATTCCTCTGCGATGCAAAGGACACTAGTCATAACTCTTTCGTTTCAATGCAGCTGGGTGAAGTTTAGCGCAATGTGTTGGTTGGGCTATCGTGTTATCTGATTGTCAATTCACATATGTCTACCTGAAATAATTCTTTCGGAATATCACTTTACTAGTCTCACTTTACTTTCAGTTTTGCATGCAGCAGACTTACGAGCGTAAATAACGGAATGGCTGGTTGTGATCTGCATAGGTTTAAGAAAAGTGAATTTAAGAACTGATTCACATTGAATTATGGAATTTGAAAGTGTCTTTGAAGAGTCCCAGTTTGGCACTGAAGTCCTGTTTCTTTTTTCTGTCTCTTGAGATTGCAGTTCTCTCTTCTGAAATCTGCACAGCACACCCGTCGAGTTGACCCTGGCTGCCTTATGAGTCATTTCCTCAAAGTCAGTCACAAGCCATGGACCTTCTTTTTTACGAACATTTTTTTTTACGAACATTTACACAAAATATTTAATAATTTTCTCCATTTTGCAGTGATCTATTCTAATTTTGGGAATCTTTGTTTTCTTTGGAGGAAGTGTCAAGTATGACAGATGCTAGGGAGAGTAGATTATGTTAAGGTGATAGTTAACCCAAAAATGAAATTTCTGAAATCATTCTTCCTCTCTTTTCATTTCTCAACATTGTTATTTCCCCCTTTAATCGAACAAAAAAAGAAGATTTTTCAAGAATGTTGGTACCTGGCACATTCAATTGCTTATGCAAAGAACTGCTGTTCGGTTATCAATTTTCTCTGAAATACTTTCTTTGGTGTTCTGTGAAAAAAGAAAGTCATATGCTTTAAATGACAAGACCATTTTGGCAACTATCCTTTTAACATTTATTCCTTAAAGCCAAAGTGGGGTAATGTTTCTGCAAACTTAGCTCCCAAGAGCCTTTGAAACAGTGTTATGCACCTGGCAGGCAAGTTTAAAGCCCCTCCAACCTAGTTTCTCTCTTAGTATTGTCAAACCCTCATCTCAGTGGGTTGGATATACAGAAAAAGAAATCTCTTTTCTCTCTCTCTCTCTCTCACTGCCTGTTTGAGTCTTGCATTCTCTTTTTGTCCCTCTGTGGGGTCTTCAAGGGGTGCAAAGGAAGGTCCTGAAAGGGTGAGAGAGAACATGAGAGAAAAGATGAGGACAGCTTCCCAGTCCAGGCATCCCTTCAGCTGTTTGCACGGCATGGGCCACGTAACCATGGCAGTGTCACTATAGATGTGGGGGGATGAGGGCAGCTTAGGTCGAACTGAGGAAAGGGGTGGTCAAACCCAGCACTTCTCAAAAGAAGTGACATCACTGAAGAGGAATTCACTTTTTCTTCCAGATCCTTTGTTATTCTTTGGAGACTCTTCTATTCCTTTACACTGCTGTTTTCAAAAGCTTGTACTGTGAGAGCAAAGCTGATATCGTTTCCCTCTTTCAGAAAAGTGAAGTTAAAAAAATGCTTTTACAACATCTGCCCCATACAGGCTGTTACATGGATTAGTTTGGATCTGGATTTAGAGTGTTCATCATGTTTTAAGTATTACCCCAACAGTAAGACTCATACTGTATCTCTCATCTCATCAGCGCCGAACCAAAATGCCTTATCAGTCCCTTAAAACCATTCAATGATTTCTGTGTGTTATAGATTTTTATGATTTCTCAGAGTAAAAAACGTTTCTCAATTTCTTTTCCTTTTGTCCCCCTTCTATTTCACTGTTCACCATTACATAAGCACATGCAACACCCGCCGTTGCCTTTCTGCATTAAAATAAAAACACATGACATCATCAGCAGCTGCCCCACAATATTTTCAGTGTCCGTCAGTTGCTGTGGTGATGTCTTCTGTTATGGGCCTAAACTGGCCCCCTCCCAAACATATATACTACATAACGAAATGCACAGACCCCATTTGGACCCAGGTGTCCCCTGCTTCAATCTCCCCCTGTCCCCACAGCCCACACTTCATCTCCGTGTCAAATGAATGACCCGTACGCTCCTGTGGGACTCCTACATGTGGATACGGCAATCAAAAGTCCTTTGAATGTTTGACAGGAAAATACGAGTCACTGTGGAAGGGAGATGCCTGTTTTTTTATTCCACCCCCAATTTATTCTTCCTCTCTCTTTCTCTCTTTATGTCTCTCGCCCTCTTTTCTTTATTCTCGCAGCTCTAAAGCCAGGAAACATCTGTAACCGGCCATGTGATAGTGTTCGGCCATGTGCATTTAAGAAAATTTAAGGGCTACTTTTGAATTCAAAGAAGGGATACACAACAGAAAACATTTTTTTGGAGAAGCTTGCATGATTTGTGTTTCTCAGTGTGACACATTGGATTCTTTTGTTATGCGGCATGCAGCTGTTTAATTGGTTATTGAGTTTGCTGGTGTCATTTCTATAGGTTAAGAGTCCTATCAATCAATGCCTCAATCCATCCCTAGGGTTTGGTGTCGTGGGATTTGTGATCAGCATTTGTGATCTACATGACACAGCAGTTTTACCCCACAGGACAACCGATAGGCATCTGGTTTGGGAAACAACACGCTTGTGTATTATCTCCAGCCTTTGTCATGCATGCTTATATTGTATACCAGCTTTGATTGTAAGTGTCCTGCCCTCATCAAAATGAATTGTAGGATGGAAAATAATTACATTGCCACACTAGAGAAAACACTTAACTGCCCACTCTGTTTTTTAATGAGCAAACACTGCGTTCTGTACATCTTAGTGTTTCAGACGTGATTGTTGGATTTAAGTTAGGGCTTGGTCAATACATTTTGATTGTTTGTTTATTATGTGGTGTCAAGGGATATTTTTCTGGCCTGTACTGCTACACCAGTCTGATTCAAAAGTTTTGGGGGAAATATCGGCATGGTGCAATAATGTGAAAAATATGCAAAGATACAGTACTCCAGTGATAACAATAATGATGTGCTTAATTGCTAAATCACCAAAATGAGATTCATATAGCAACACGATTTTGCAATGTGTGACTCATCTACTTTATAACTGTACAAAAACTATTTAGTACAACAGAGAACAGAGCCAAGGTGGCATTCCCCAGCCAACTATATAAAACACCTCCACACTGTCTAATAACTTGAGTTGTTTTAGCACAAAGGATACAGTCAGAAGTCTATTTTTATTGTGATGAAATACCCTTTGTCTATACATTACTATTTAAAGTGTTGTTTTCTTATTTTAAACCTGTATGACTTTCTTCGGCTGAGGGTTGGCATCTGAACAATTGCGTTACCCAAACCAATGCGTGTGAATGGGTAGCACTGTTGTTTGGTATATATATATATATATATATATATATTCTTTTGTGTTGTGTCACAGAGAAAAGTCATACAAGTTCAAAATTACAAAAGTGTAGGTAAATGATGACACTGTTCATTTTGGGAAAACCCTTTAAATATTAAAAGGTATTATAAAGGTATTAAAAAATAAAGTCTTCAACTATTCAACCTCATGTTTTTCAAAATCTTTATGTGATTCTCTCTTTTGTAGAATGCAAGAGAAGATATTTGATAAACGAGGAGCAAATGTTGTTTGGTTATCAACATCATTAAAATATCCTTTGTCGTGTTATAACTCATGCATGTTTGTTGAGACATGTAACTGATGAATTTTTATTTTTATTAGAACTATCTATTTCATATTTAATGATATGGTACGAAGAATATTATTATTACAGCATAAATATTGTTATATTTACAATATTGCCCACTTCACAAAGGAGACCTTTCCTTCTTTAATGCTATATGCATGGATGTTTGTGGGGATGGGAGTGTTTATGTGTTTGGATGGGTGGTAAAGCAAACTTCCCATCACTTTCCTTAAGCCCTATGGGCAGAAACTTAAACATGTGTCAGAATTTTCCACAGGAGAAGAAAGTAGACCCTACATGACCTCTTTCGGCCCCCCTCCCTCTCCCGCCGACTATCTCACAACAGAGATCACAGCCTCTACAAGACCCTTTCAACAGGCACTCAACATATCAACTCTTCTGTTCACATGCTAAATACTGATTTGGTCGCAACTGTGTTATTTAGCATGTCGAGTCAATGGTTATCGTAGGATGCATAACTGTTAAGCCAAAGCTACGACTCATATATCATCTTTGACATTTGTATGAATCGTAAACCCCCCCCCCCCCCCCCATCTCTCAAACAAAACAATAGTGATCTCTGCTCTAATAATCTACCGTCTGATTGGTCCGTCACAGATTACTGTTGGGCCGCCAGCTGTCGGGAGCTCAGCGCAGCTTTTTTTTGTAAGGGACCATCCATGATTCTCAGATTCTTCAATCCGGCCGTATTAAGAAACCTTCATATAGCTGTCTGGGACTGGAGCCAATTATTTTCATGCTTGTAAACAATAGAAGGTTAGAGGAAACCGGAAAACACTACTGCGCGGCGGCGATAAGGCCCGATTCGCTTCCCAGCCAAGAGGTTCTGGCTTCGGATCAGTTTAGTGCTTTATTCGCTCCCGTCGAGTTCAAGCTTTGGTGGATTAAGTTTTTACTCTACGAAAGCCGCGTTTGACTGCCACACTGCGGTGTGACATGTTTTTATGCGTTTCTGTAGGACACGTGTCCCATAATCCTCCTTTCTTGCTAGATGTTATGGCGTAGGATTAGAAACCAATCAGAGCCCGGCAGTCATTGAAACCCTTTTGAGCCTCCCCCGAAACAATGGCGGTTGGGTGCATGGCTTTAATCTTTTTATGTACCGCAAGACAGCGTAATTGAAGCCAATCGTCGATATTGTATCAGAATTAATTGAAAGCTGAGACTTCTCGGCGTCTAATGAAAGACTTTCTGTGAATAGACTGACGAAAATAGTAGCATCACTAGGCGACTGTTATTGCAGCTGCTCCCATAACTTCGGTCTGCATGTACATAGATCATGGTATTTACATGGCCAGATGCACTAATGCCCGTTGTTTGCCGTCCAACACAATATCTAGAGCCTCTGGTGTAATGTGATTGATAGCCAAGTGATTGATGGATTCACTTTTAGTTAACGCATACGATAGTTGAAAGCTTTGTGTGTGCTGTCACACAGACAATGCACTGTAGTGTTGTTTGACTCAGATTAGTAAAAAGAGAAAATAAACCCTCTGTTATGACGGATTCCTACTGGTGTCAGCTGATGATATTTTATGTTGCTTCTAAGACGTAAGCATTCCATCACCTTGTTTAGTTCCAGACACCATCAATCGTAAGAGCTTCTACAACCTCCACCGCTTTCGGGTTACTGGAGGTTCATGTGAAATGGTGGGTTTGGAAGACAAGAAGTATGAAATTAGAAAACAAGACAAGCGTATATTGTGTTTTGGATGCTGTTGTGCTATTCTCTTCAAGGGTTAGGATGGTCTGAAAACTCGAAAACAGTTGCATCTAATTTAATGGATAGTTCACCCAAACATGAAAATTCTGTCATGGATTACTTACTCTCTAGTTGTTACAAACCTGTATTGATTTTTTTGTTTGCCTGAACACAGAGAAATATATTAAGATGAAAGCTTGTTAACAAACAGTTCATGGATCCGAGTGTCTTCCATTTTAGGAAAAAAGACAATAGTGGTCAAAAGTGCCCCAGAACCTTTTGCTGTCCCGCATTGTTTAAAATGTTTTAATTTGTGTTAAACAAAATCCCAAAATGATCTTAATCTTAGATAATAATCTTAGAACTCTTTGGTTATAAGCATTCTTCAAAATATCGTTCTTTGTGTTCATCAGACAAAGACATTTATACAGATTTGGAACAACTTTAAGATAGATGACAGAATCGTTAATTTTGGCTGAACTATCCCAATAGTTCAATATCAGTGTAAGGATAGTGTCTATTATGAGTATTACTATAAGTATGATTTTACTTGGTTTCTGACCATGATCACCTAAAGTGAAAATCCCCCCACTTGTCATTTAAAACCACAGAAGATATTTTGAAGAGTCTTGTTGATGAACCCCTTATCACTTGCAATGTATCCACATACTATAATATAAGTAAACTGGTGTTGCCTTTGTTCGAATACCATTCCTCATAATATCCTCTTTTGTGTTCTGCTGTAAATGATAACAGAACTTTCATTTTTGGGTGAAAAGTGCACTTTTTCAGCAGGTGTATTTTCTCTGAAATCTGTATGATTGCAGAATACAAATGCACACCCTGTGTCCTCCTCTACTTGCTCTGTATGATTCCATGGTTACCAGGATTGCTCTGGACATTTACGTTACACAGGGGTTAAACTGTGATCTCTTTGTTTGGCTCCTTTAGGAACAACAGAGCGCGTCTGCTTGATTCAGGGCACCGTAGAGGCCCTCAACAGCGTCCATGACTTCATCGCCGAGAAAGTACGGGAGATGCCGCAAAGCGCTCAAAAAACAGAGCCGGTCAGCATACTTCAGCCACAGACTACCGTCAACCCCGACCGTGTCAAACAGGTGAGGCCCCACTTCCCCTTCCCTGCCTAATTTCCCTTTTTCTTCCCCTTCCTGTTTCCTCTCATCCTTGTATTTGGACACATGCAAGAAAATGTGAACGTTCTCTGGTCAAGTTGTAAACGGTATTAAGAAATAATTTGGATACAGTAAAGTTATTCTTTATTTAATATTTATCTAGTACAATATATATTTAGAAAATGCATCAATATTAACTTAAAGTGCATTCAGACACTACATTCAAACCCCAATACTCATCATAAATAACACCAACACAAGGCCCCGGGATTAAAGCCACAAGATGAAATAGAGCAGAGATACTTTGATAGTATCATCCTTTGTAATAAACACTGTTAACTCAGTACACGGTTGATTTGGCATCTGCGTGAACAGCAAACAAACTCTCTGATTCCGAGTGGGTTTCCATCAGGCAAGCAATTGATTGCGTACCGGCTATCTATTTAGCAGATTACCGCCACCGGTCACTCCATTATTATGGTCCATTGATCAGCCAGACCCCTGCATTATTATCATCCGCAGCCATGATTCTTTTCCTTTGTTTATTCTTTACTTAATTAAACAGCCCTAAAGACAGAGAAAGTGTAGAGTGTATTCATGATTAATTTACATGCTGATTATTTCTGGGCGTTAATTTTAAGTTAAGCTTGTCCATTACGAAAGAGTCCCTCTCTGTGCTTATTGAGCTGTCTGTGTGAAGACAGGGCCGTAACCTGAATTCCAGGAACATAAGTCCAAGACGTTCACCCCTGCGGTGTCGCCGACCTAATTATCTATGCATGTAATTATGGGGCTTATCAGCGCGGCAACACATCTCACTTTAGTCTACGCCATTGTCTCTGCTGGAACACTACTACTGCGAGCACTTCTGCATTCTGCTGCAACGGGCTGTTTGGCAATCAATACTCTGAGCGGTGATGCGGAAAGACTGGAGTGTGGAGTAAAATCATAAGGATAATCTTAAGTGCAAAATCTTAGCATAGATTATGGTGGTCATATGATTTCGCTTTGCCTTTAAGCAATTGTAACACATGTGCAGCTGTTGTGCCATGTATCTCATTGCAGTACACAGCGGGTACAGAGAGGGCTAGATTTTAAGTAATATTAAGCAGCAGCTGCCAATCTCGAGTGCGACAAGCGCCGAGCCCGTGACCAAATGCTTAGAGCGAGAACTTAATCCAAAATCTGTTCGTCCACACCCACCCATAACACAGGAAACCAGATGATCTGTATGGCTCATTGTTTTTGACAGTGCTTAACCGTACCTGAATTTTGAAGTGCCAGCTCGCCGTGGCTTCCTTTAGTCAGCACGGGCTTCCTCTGATCTTTTCCTCTGCACAGCACCGCCTGCTTTCCATATCCTGTTTTTCCCCTTAGACACAGGAAACGACGACCTGTTAATGCAAAGAAAGGCAAGAGTCTGATTTTGCCTATAGGGATGCACATGCAAATAAAGAACTTCTGGAATAATTCTACATTTATCTAAGTGAAAATGTAGAGGACGGCATTCTGCACAAATACAGATTTTCTTAATCTAAACAGAAGAAATAAATTTTTTACTTTTGTTAATAATGTTTAAATGTATATAATCTTTTTAAGGGCTCTTGTCATTTTTAAACATGAATGACTTTCTTATCTATAGAGATATTTAGAAGAATGTTGGTAACTGAACAGCTGTGGCCCCCACTATTGTATGAACACAACCCAATACAAGTTAATCAGTACCAACACTGTTCGGTGAACAACATTCATCAAAATGTTTTCTTTTGTTTTCTGCGGAAGTAAGAAAGTCACACAGGTTTAAAATAATGAGATGGAGTAAATCATGACAGATTTTTCATTTTTGGGTGAACTGACACTTAAACCTATGAAACAAATATTATTTATAGTAAGATGTTACACCACAATTAATGTCCTAAACGAATATGTTAGAAATGTTTGCAGCAATGTCATTTTTCATTCTCATTTCTAGTGTAATCAAAAGAACCTTTGCCCACATAAAAAAAACTGTAGTGGTTCTTGGGATGCTACAATTGATAATAAAATTATTCTTCTTGTGGCACTTTGTAGCTACTTTGGTCGTGCCGATCCATCACTGAAACGGTTTCCAATGTCTTGCTTACGGCTTCAAAAAATTAAAAAATGTCCCTGTAATTTCTATTCAAATGATTTTCTCCAAGCATCGCTGGTCTTCCCTATAATAACCCACAGCTTCACTTGTATTATATTGATGAGTGATATTGCCTTAAGTGGCTGTGCTGTTTCAAACCAACCTTTCCCTTCACGGCACCACCGAACCCAGCCTATTTAATTATCCTGCATCGTGAATCTAATAAAAGTTCTAACGGGAGCACTACACACACTCACACAGACACACAAAAACAGCGAAGCGAAATACTGCTGTCTTCCCTGCTCGTCTTTTAAATGAAAAGCGACATAAGGAAAATTGCTGTAACGTCTGATATGAGAAAAAAACTCACTCAATAGCCCAACCTCTCTTTGCCCTCCCTTCACTGCTCCCGGGAGGGATGGCGATTGGCTAAAATATTTTATGCCTTTTTTAACCTTCAAATCCATCAGCCGGCCAGAAAAAGGTCACTGTTTCTCTACGGAGCATCGATCTCATTTCCAGAGGAGCCAATAGAGGGAGGCTTGAACCACACTGATTGTTTGACAAGGAAGTACATCTTTTAATACCAAGCACTAATCCCTATAGGGAGAAAGAGAGGACAGATGCAGTTTGGTTTGTGTGTGGCTTCAGTATTTGTAGAGTGACAATTTTGTTGTTATACTGTAAGAACCTATTTGTTTGAAAAAATGTATCCGTCTATTTTTGAACATTTATGTTAGAGTTCTAGTTCAATTTTTTGTTTTTACTTACTCTCTTGTCATTTAAAATCTGTATGATTTTTTGTGAGCAGAACACAAAATAAGATGTTTTGAAGAATGATTGTTAAAAGGAACCTATTTATCTGCATTGTTCGGTTATCAACTTTCTTCAAAATATCTTCTTTTGTGTCTGTGAAAGTAAGAAAGTCATACAGGTTTAAAATGACAAAAGTAAAAGATAACACATTTTGAATTTTTTTTTTTCGTACTGAACTTTTAAGTATTTATGACTTTAAGTTGAATAATGACATCCCTTGACTCTTTCCATTTTAAGTCTCTCATTATGTTTTTCTGAAGAACGTAATAAAATTTCCCTCTATATGGAACATCAAGCCATGAAATGTCCAAAGGATGATTCAAGAGGATATTAATAAAGAAGAATGTTGAGCATTATTATCAGGGATTATATTGGGCATTTCAGAAGAATTGACATGTCTATATCAAGTCTCGCAGTCAGTGTCGATCCTTACAGCAAGTTGTCCCGTTGATATTGGACTCTTATGATCTCATTTTGTGTATTTGCGAGGGGGATGTACTCTATCCAAAACTCGCGCATCTCTAATCCTGATCCAGACCCCTGGAGATATGAGTTGTAACATTCTTTGATGGATGCAGGACTCGAGCTGTCTAAAATGGCATAAAATTCAATAATAAATCAGATCTTTATTAAATATGCATCTGTAAGGCGCATACTTTATTTAGTGTTGCTCTGTGTTTGGGTTCTGGGGAGAAATGTAATGTCAAGACTAGTAGTTCAAGGCTTGGTTTGTTTAGATCTTATGTGAAAATAGATATTTTTAGGCTGATGATTTACTTTGTCGGGTTGAAGTTGCCTGTTTTTCAGGCCGGATGATTTACAGTGTTTTTTTTTTTTTTGATTAACAAAATAAACATATTTATTTTTGCTGTCTTATTTCATAAGGACACGTTTGCAAAATGGTTTGCTGTTGACGTTAGTAAGCTTTTGATCAGTGATGAATTTTAAATATTTACTTTTAAAAGCAAATTTTATTTTATGTAATTTACTCAATGACCACTGTAACGCCTTATAATATCTTTTCACCATTTTCTTAGCTGAAATAAATATTCATGTATTTCATGTAATATAAAATAAAATAATGAATTATTTTGAGAATATTTCATCTAGGTACCTGAAAAGTTGACTTAAGATCTTTATTTTTATCACTAAATGATAAAAGTTTGATGTAGGATTGAGATTGTAAGATGTTAATGTCTCATTTTGATGCAGCTTACAAATCTATCACTGCCCAAATCTTTAATTAAATATGTATCGCTGAAAGTTGCGCATAAACACAACTGAACTGGTTTTTAGAAAGACCCTATTATGGAAATGCCATGGGTTCGGTCATTACAGGACAGACTATTTTTGGGTGCGTCACCACTTGTCATTGTGCTTAGAGTTATTTTATACAGTCTAGAGAGCTGATGGTTAAGATGTTGTTTATACACCAGTAAACATTGGTTGCGACATTTTATGATATTTGAATTTTTTAACATCTTAAATTTTGCATTTCGCCTATTTCATTTATTTTCCTCGACAGTACACGAGTAGTTCTATGCCCTATGCATCTGGCTTGAGAGCTCAAAATAAAACCAGTGATGAACATCAGCAACAGGACGAATAGCGTTCCTGCTTCCTGCCTTTGAGCCAGCCAGAAAGAATAACACGGGGCGTGAAACGAAATTTCCTCAGCTGCGACCTCTCACATAGGCCCTTGCTTGCAAAAGCGACCTCTCATGACAGTCATAAGACCAAGGTGAGGAGGACGAGGACTGGATGTTATTTTTAACCCGTGTGGAGTTTTTTCTTTGTTGGTGCCAGCAGCCAGAGCATACGGGCACAGGCAGATGCTGTGTAGAGATGTGCGACTAAGCCCGGGATCAGGAGACAGGCGATTAACCCAAAGGCAAGCGCTTAAGACTTCAAAGTGCAAACAGCTACGGCTCTAGAGTCAGGCACTGTATCTGGGATAGGGGCGGGGTGTAACAGTTGCTGTGTACCCGAGATGGATGGGATGCGCCAGGGGTCATTGTTCAAGACCTTTGCCACCACACTACAAACTTGCATCTTCTTTGCTAATCTTTACGTTGCTACATATGTTTAGATCATTAAAAAGTAAAAGTTTGAACTGTGTTCCGTGTGAGTGCAGAAGGATTTGCTCCAAGGGGTCATCTACCCGTTCAGCAAAAGCCACACGAATAAAGACTATATCCTTTCATTCATTTGTGCAAGACTCCGACGCTGGTCTCATTATTTTCATTATGTTATGCAATCCACAAAGGCAATACGTACAATGTCCTTCATGGCTGACCAATCTTACATTGCCCATTACCCACAACCTCTTGCAGCATCCTCCTGACAATTCATCAAAGACTTCCAGTCCCAGATAACTGGTGGCACAGCAGCAGGCGTCTCTCTTTATCTTTTGCACACTTATTCATCTGTCTCAGCCTCCCTCTTTCTTTCACTCCTATAGATTGAGGGCGGAAACATCCACCTTCCGTAGTTCAGGGCTTGGATGCTTTCAGTGAAATGAGTCTGCATATATGTCGACGTGGCTCGATTTTTACCCAACTGAGTTTTATCAGCACTTCTCCTGCCAAAAGCGACCGTCAAAGATTTAAGTGTCATAAAGAAAAGGAGGAAGAAAAAGCCGTTTATAGTCGTTATGTTTAAATATATACATTACAAATAAATATTAAAAATATATAATATTTGAAAGTGCTGGTATTAAGTGTAAATTTAAAACAATATTGTTGATCATGTTAAGGACAATGATGAACAAATAGGCAAAAAACATGCAGGCTCTAACAATAATTTGGTTCAAAAAAAGCTGCAACATTCACATTCAAAAATAGTCTTAAAATATAATGCGTTTTGGCCTTGTGGATAGTATTGAATTTTGAAAAGACATTTATATATTTGTTATTAAATAAGTACTTTAAGCATTACCCACACGGTAAGAAACAAAATTCAATGATGGACTCATTTGTGACTGGGAAGAATTCCTTGTACAATATGTACCTTTAGGTAAAGATATGTACCCTTTGAGTACTAAAATGCACTTTTAGAGAGTGAGTACTGAGTACTTTTTTGGACCGTGCACAAAAAAAAAGAAGCATGTGCGAAAGCTTTCATGAGGATGTATACTTCTGATTCATTTTCAAATAAAAAATACAACCTTGTTACATTAAAAGACTGCAAGGATGACTATTTTCCCCCGAATTTATCATTTAAACATTTATCTGTTAATTCCGAAGTTAACAGGAGCGTCCATTCAATTACCTGTCGTCATTTCTTTTATTTCTATGCAAACTCACTTGAGCTGAAAGAGTGTTCTCAGCTACAGTAGCAAGGCTGAACAGCTTTTGTCAAGATATCTTTGTGGGCAGCAGGCTACAGCCTTGAGGGATGGAAAGAAAAGAACGTAACGGCTCACAAAAGAAACAAACGTAAGGCTGAGCCGATCAGCACCCCCAACATCACGCTCTGCTTTTCTCTGCTCTCCTTCGCTTTGTTCGTATACAGGCGTGCAAACACACACCCCCACGGACACACTGTACACACATCTGCCCACTCCTCTCGTCGACCTGTTTTCATCTCTCTATCTGTCATTTTGACAGGGCAAATATTCAGATTCAGAGTATTGTCAGAGCACTTTTGGAGGCCATTATAGAAAGTAATTACCTGTCAAACCACAACGCATGTGTAGTTTTCTTATAAAGCTTCGAATTATCAAGATTTCAATTACTGATTTGTCGACTCGTTAATGAGTAAATAGATGAAATTACTCCATTCATTTTCACATAAAAAGCAGCCTTATCCTTTAAAAGTGTGTGATATTCGTGCGTGTTATGGATCTGTATTTGTCAAGGTGTTTGTATATCTAGACGTGCGGTATTATAACTAAATGGTGGATTTGAGTGAATGGTTGAAAGCATATAAGGTGGGGGGTTGGAGGGTGGTTGGTTGGTTGCTATGCATCATTCCGACTCCCTTTCAGTCCCCCTTGAATGCTGGAGTTGAGTTTCCATGGAAACACTGACCCCTGGGAGTCGATGCTTTTCAGGAGGAGCCTATTTTACCTAGTGATTCACAGCTCAGAAAGTACAAGAACAAAACACATAAGCATCTTTATTTTTCTCATTGAATGTTCAGTGCTGTAGTATATTCATCTTAATAACATAGAGTGTTGTTTTTGAGGATAAAAATATAAGATTTGAGAAATAAAATTTTGCCCACATTGTTATCTAAAAAGTATTGTTTATTTTTCTGTAATTTTTCACTTCTTTAGTGTATCTTAGTTAAACTGAATCAGTGTATCTTCTTTTACTTACCCTGATTGACTTTCTCCAGCAAAACCCTAAAGAAGATAATTTGTGGAATGCCTGTAGAACCAAGGCAGTATCTATTTAATTTTCGTTATTTATCCTTAAAATAGGAGTAAATCATATTGTGTGGTTACAAACATTCTTCAAAAGTGTTCTGCACACAAAAAGTAAAATAGTGAAAGAAGTGAAAAGTGAAATAATTCCCATTTATGATCTAACTATCCCAAGATGATATGTTATGCTATTGTGGCATTTTGTTCAGCATGAAGCGAAGTCATGTAGTTATTGCACTTTGCCAAAAAAAATATAGATTATACTTTTTTAACCACAGCAGCAGCTCAAAAATATACTTTGCCTTACAATCATTTCACTAATGAAGATCTAAAAAGTTGAAGAAAGCAGAGGTTGAATGGGGAGGATCTCTTTAGAAGTTTCTTTAGTTAGATTTTTACAAGACCAGTGTGTTCAGTGTAAAGCTTTGGTCAAAAGTACCAGCGTGAGTCACTGTGCTTCAGACAGCGAGTCTTTCTGAGTTAGGGTTGACACTATGGTAACCACTGTTTACACTTTTCCTTCTTTCAAAAGGATATTGTTTTTTTGCGGCCTTTGTCTGAAAGTTACTCGATGTGAACATTATGTAGCTGTTGCCCCAGATTAAATGACAAGATTTAATTCATCTATCAACTTGAAGTTTCCCTGTATCTACCTTAAAGTCTAAAAGACTTAAAAATATACGGTTGATACAATTTTCATTTAAAGCAAACACTAAGAGACTTCCAAGGGACTGAAAGCATGCATTCTGCCTATAATTTTTAAAACGTGAAATGGCTCATGCTAGCGTGAGTAATGGTACGGGTGCTTTACAATGACTCATTAACAGATGCCTGAATTGAGCTCCTCTGTTTATGTTCTCTTTAGGCCAAGCTTATCGTGCCCAACAGCACGGCAGGGCTGATCATCGGAAAGGGCGGAGCCACAGTGAAAGCTGTCATGGAGCAGTCCGGTGCTTGGGTGCAGCTCTCACAGAAACCGGAAGGTATCAACCTGCAGGAGCGTGTGGTCACCATCAGCGGGGAACCCGAGCAGAACCGGAAAGCTGTGGAGATCATCGTGCAGAAGATCCAGGAGGACCCACAGAGCAGCAGCTGTCTCAACATCAGTTACTCCAACATCTCCGGCCCAGTGGCAAACTCCAACCCCACCGGTTCTCCGTACGCCAACTCGGCAGAGGTGATGCCGGCCGCTGCTGCTGCAGCGGCAGCCACAGCCTCTAGTCTCCTGGGGCAGGCCAGTCTGGCCGGAGTGGGTGCTTTCCCCACCACCATGTCCAGCTTCTCAGGTAACGACCTGCTGGCAATCACGTCCGCACTAAACACGTTAGCCAGCTATGGATACAATACCAATTCCCTGGGTCTGGGGCTCAACCCTGCGGCCGCCTCAGGAGTCCTCGCTGCCGTGGCTGCGAGCGCCAACCCAGCTGCAGCTGCAGCCGCCAACCTGCTAGCCTCCTACGCCAACGACGCATCCACCAGCGCCGGCCACCCAGCGACCAGTCTGGGAGGCTTCACGTTAGGATCGCTAGCTGCTGCCACTGGAGCCACCAACGGCTACCTGAGTGCTGCTTCCCCACTGGTGGCCAGCTCTCTGTTGGCCACTGAGAAGCTCAGCGAAGGGGCCAAAGATGTGGTTGAGATTGCTGTGCCAGAGAACTTGGTTGGTGCCATTTTGGGGAAGGGAGGCAAAACGCTTGTGGAGTACCAGGAACTGACAGGAGCCCGCATTCAGATCTCCAAAAAGGGAGAGTTTGTTCCCGGCACCAGAAACCGTAAAGTTACCATTACCGGATCGCCAGCCGCCACACAGGCAGCCCAATATCTTATCAGCCAGCGAATTACATACGAGCAGGGTGTGAGGGCCACCAATCCGCAGAAGGTGGGCTAAAAACAGGGAGTATGAAAAAGGAGAGAAAGAGTGGGGGATGGGGAAGCTACAGAGGAAGAGATGGAGGGCACGAATAATGAAGAAAATCAACCACATGATTTGTGGGAATCTCAGTATTAAAAAATGATGAAAAATCAAGAAAAATGTGTAAAATGTAAATATGGGTTTATTTGTTAAGTTTGAATCTTTTGGGATTTTTATTGGTTACATTTTTTTGTTTTTGTTCTTTTTTTTGTTTGTTTTTTTTGTGCATTTTCTGGACAGCAGTGAATGGCATTTCAACCTGGCATGCTGCCGCGCTGCAGTTTCCAGCAGGTGGGCAAGGTGGTAGGATGGGGGAAATTGGGGTGGAGCAATCGGAGGTCCAAACTCCCTGGAATCAGCCCTTTCCCCACCCCCATCGCCTCCTGGCTGACAGATTTTTGTTCATTTCTTTTTAGCCCTTAGATTAATTATCTAACCCTTTCACCCATACCCCCCTTTTCAAGAGGGTCTGGGATTGAAAAACACCCAACCCCCTTACCAATTCTGTGACACCCCATATCCCACCCTAGCCCCCATCGCCCAAGCCCTCCAGCCAGCCCAACCCTGCCTCGGATGATGGGGCAGGATAGGGTAGGGGATGCGAGGCTGCTACAGGGTCTCTCAGCGTCACTAGACATTGACCTGGGGTGCTGGTTTCGACCAGGTGCATGCCTTGCGATGCTACTACAGAGGTTGTTAGCATAAGGGAAATTGTTGATAATGTCGCGGACATAGGCCAGGATGCAAAATGCACCTGCTTTGGTCAGAATTGTTAGTACCAGAGATTGAGGCATTTTCTCTATGGGATCTGAAGTCTGGTGTTTATACAAATACTATTATCATTATTCTTACTACTACTATTATTATTACGAATTATCATCACATCATCGTTATTTATTAATATGATTTCACCCATAAGGACTGAGGTATCTTTTTTTTCTTAATCTGTGAATTCAGGTTGACATGAATGTAAAGAGAATATTTTGGATTTAGTTTTTTATTTAAGTAGATTGAATCGTGTGTCCATGTAATATATGTCTTATTTAACGTCCAGTGATTACTGCACCGTCGGCACCAACAGAGAGAATAAGGGGCAGATGTACTGTCATATTAATACAGATGAAAAAATCTCACACGTCCAGAAACACACTCTCAGCAGACGATTGCCACATCAAGTGCAGATAATGCATCTAAATGGCAGACTTGAAATTTACATATCTAATGAAAGAGAATGTAGGTCTTTGCACAAGTCCAAGGGAGTTATTCAATTATAATGAACATTTTTGTAATGTCCCAAAAAGACTATGGTAGTTTACCCCCTCTGCAGTGCAAAAGCCAGTGTGCACATAGAGCCACTTCAGCCTGCACAAATTTTCTGATCAAGAAAACTTGCAAAGATATCAAATAATTTTTGAACTAATACTACTGAACAACCACAGCCACGAACAAATGCTCTCATCAGCAAAGGCTAGTTAGTAACATGGCCTACTCTGGGAATCCTCCATTTTGTTGCAGCACCATTTATCAAGGTGGTCTGCTATATTGTGGCTAATATGAATCCCTATTAAATCTATGACTGGTTCTAGCTGTTTACCACCCATTTACCATCAAGAGGACCTCTTCTAAACTAAATGGGATGCCCATGTGACCACTTCATGTGTAGGTTAGAACTTCCCATGTGCGACGTATGTGCTGCTAATAAGATCCTTTTTTTGTTTTTATATCTGAGTACACTGAATTTTGTCTTAATGCACTGTGAAGTGTGAAGGCCATGACAGATGGCCGAAAAGTCAGGGTTCTGTATTGCTATTGCATTGATGTATCACAATGATGGAATTTACTCATGTGGAGCTATCTAAACCAACGTCCATGGAGTTAATATATTGCTCATCGTAGGGTAGAAGGGATCAGGACTGAATGGTTTGTTAGATGGAGGTCAGAATTTAGGCATCAATATGATAATCCGCCTATACGTTTTCCAAGTGTGCACACAGTCACAATCAAAACCCAACAACGAAACCCCAAGTGGCAGGTGCCGGGGTAGAGGATGGTGTACTCGCTTATTTCTTGTCCTCCAAAACAGTGCTAAAAATCGTACACATCAAGAATGCTCTGTAATGTCCTAAATGCATACATTAGAACAGAGAGAACTTCCAAACAGATTGGATGGCGTACAGGCATACAGCGCTGTGCTCTCTCTCCCCTGACTAAAGTAATGATTCTTTCCTCTCCTTTGCTATTGGAGCACCATGGAGAGTAAATCTGAACCAATTGGTAAGGAGGCTTCTTTATTTTCATCAACAAAAACCATCACCTCCCCTCACCTCTTTTCAACCCCGTTTTACCTTCGCACACTCCCATTCTGAAACACATCAACCCAGAGAACCCTTTCTCTCACATCTCTCCATGGGTGGCGATGTCTGGTGTAACAGTGCATGTGTGCTTGCCCTTTCACGGAACAATGTCGATACAAAAGGGAAGAGCTTTCTATAGAGTAGTAAAAAGAAGCTTACACTAGGCCACAGTTGACCACATCACACCTGAGTTTGTCACATCTGGGCTTCTTTTGAAAAGGGATTTTGCACAAAGCCATCAATGTGTTTGTATGGTGAGTGTGTGTATGTGTGTACAGCAAGCTTGCAGATTGGATAGAAACACACGTGTCCAGGCAGAATCATAAGCAGTGGCGATGACTGACAAACACAATAAAGAAAAGTTTGGGTTGTGAAACAACAATGACTCCAGGTAATAAGCGGGCCCATTTCTGAGATAATGTTTACCCAATGAGGGCACATCATTGATAGTCATGGACATTGTAATTTTTTAGCGAGAGCTATAAAGATCAAGATGGCAATCGAGCGCCTTCGCATTTTAGAGTGCATCTGTGAATTCGTCTTTTCCCATGATGCCGTACTTAAACGGATACTTCCGAGCATGACGAAGCAGTCAGGTCCCTTTAGGTCCCTAAGCCACAACATAAGATACACATATAAACTCACAAACACTGACGTTTTTTGTTAAGTTCCATTATATTTCAATTGATGAACACAAAAGCAAGATGTTACTGTGACAACTCAATGTGAACATTTAAAAAAAGGTGCCAACGTAGTGTCAAGGAGCAGCTTTCTGTTTTTATTTTTGGAGGGTTTTGTATTCAGTACTGAAAGTACATATGGGGGATGTCTGTTTTTTTATTTGTAACTGGGAAAATAGATCAAATGTGAGTACTGAAAGCAATATACGTAGTAGCATGTCGTCATGTCTTGTCTTTTGGTTCTGTCTGTGTAGGAGCTTTGGATTTACATAGATGTTGAGTAGATTTGCATATACTATTTTTAAAGTCGTGAAGATGCTGCTATTGAATAAGTGATGTACTAAAATTTAAGATAAAAAAAACATATCTGGTCAGTCATTTAGCAGGATGTTGTAGTTCTACATTGATAATGAAAATGCTATATCACTGGATAAAATAAGCCTGTGCCAAAATAGACCTTTACGGATTTAAATGTGATCTAAACACCATTAGTTAAGAGCAGACATACTTTTGTATTGAAAAAAATGTGAAAGTGCCAAACAAGTTATGATGTTACTAGCGGGGGACAAAAGTGACTAGCAACTGCAAAAAACTAGACATTAGCACTATAAGGTCGCGCATTTTCTGCCCCCTTAATATTAGTGTATGTTGAAAAATTAGTGAGGAATTCATCGGTTAGGCCAAACATAAGCAGGGTGCCATGTGGCCATTAACACACATCCCTGGGGCTAGAAGACTGCCGAGTTCGCTTAGCATGGTTAAAGTTTTATAAGTTATCAGCATTCTTAAGTCAGCCTTTTATAGTTCTGAAAATGTATTTTGTGAAGATAGATGTTATGTTTTTTGCACGTTGATATTGCATGATACCAAGTGAAGCGTCGATTTAAATAATGAAGACACACAAACAAACAAAAAATCATACAAAAAAAAAACAATTAGGCAATGTGCATTCATTTTGAAGAAATCTGTGCATGTTAACAACAGTTAGAGCTAATAAATTAGCTTTTTCACATGTTTTAAGTTTTTCTAAGACCAAGCTGGGAGATTTTGTTGTCCATGAATACAAGACTACACCAACATCATTCTGAATCATTATCATACTCAGCGTCATATATTTTGTACAGGTTATCGTGATATTTTGGAAAAAGGGAAGCTGGGAATAAAATGGTTATTTTAATCTGAATCCTTGTGAACATTACAACAGTTCATGATTGTGAATGTTTTCACCGCTACATAAGTTTGCATATCACTCTGTCGATCATGGTTTTAGGGCTTGTGTTTGCTGTGAACTGTGTGTCAGTACTAACATCATAAGGCTATATTACACATTTCTGTTGAATAGCTTGTCGGCCATCAATGCACATAAGGCTTGATTCATCCTTGTGACAATATGCACTTTATACTTCTTTTTTATTTCACGCCAGCCCTATTTCCAAACGAGCAATGCTGTGACACTGCTTTACCACTTGAATCCTTTACCTCATATCAGCAGAACTATTAAATGGGCAGATTATCAAAGTTGACCAAAATGGCAGAATAGTTTTGAGCTGCAAAATTTGGAAACGTCGCTATTTTGATAGTATTTTGTTACGAACAAGTGCCAAAAAAGGCCTGTCTGATATCACAAATTAATTTTTTAGGGCCATGCTGAGAACTTTCTTAGTTTATGAACTGCGCTTAGTTCATGGTGTCTATATCAGACGTATTTTCGCTTACACCGAGGATGATTTAGCGATGTGGCTCAGTTGGAATAAGGGATAATTGTGTTTTTGTGTTTTGCATTGAACAGTTTTGTGTGTGTAGACATGCTGTACAACTCATGTCAGTGTGCCCACACAAGCAGGGCTCATACTTTCTCTCCCAGGCTACTGGGTTCAGCTTTGTCACATGCCGTGGAGTCAAGATAAATGCAAACTTATGGTTTTGCTGATGTTGAGAAGGACATTGCTTTTATGTGGGCACATGGCCAGAGCTTGTTGCTCTTCCAAAACCCCACACGCCCCAAGTCCAACCCCACCCCAACCTCGCCCTAGGGTCCCCCACCATCAGAAGAAAAAAACACACAAACCCAGGGTCACTTTTGAGCTTGTACCCATTAAAGCACCAGCAATGTTAGAATACATTTGTCATATCACTGTTTTGTTCTCTCTTTTTTATTTTCCTGTTTTTATTTGTATGACACTCTAACCTAGACCAAGTTATAACAATTGTCATTCATATGTATCCTGTTTACTCTCCCTTTTTCTCCCTTTTGCACTTTTCACTGCTCCCCTTTTTTTCCAACCACTCCCCACTCTTCTGCCGACCTTCCCCTCACACCCTCCCAGACTTTCTCCTGAGTGCCAAACAAAAACAGTACCATTCCAAACTTTTTGAGTTCTCTTGTATGTTGGACATCCATCGGAAGCACCCATGAAGCCAGCATGTTTCTCCATAACATGATGTCAGTCATGACGCCTCAACATTACCCAAAACGCAAGCAGTAAAAGCGAGACCTGGAATAACACGGTAAAAAGGCTGGCTACCTCTCATAAACTGCTTTTCCTAATTCCTAAGTCATCTCTTCAACCTCCAGGACATCACTGATTATGTGCCATAATGTTGGGGGGCGCTCTCACTCTCCTCACCCTCGAGTCTCTCCATTTGATTTTTTGATGGAAAACTTTAAACGCAAACAAAGAAAAACCCATGTTAATGGCAGGTTTTTTCTTTAACATTAACATGCTCACAAAAAAAAGCTGAGGAGTGTTAACGTCAGCTGTGCAGCCATCTTCTGTCTTCTGAACTTTGAACTTCTCACCCCTCATGAACTTTATTGACCTTCTTCCTACCCTTCTATGTTCATCAACTGTTTGGACTTAAAATCTCCATTCCATCTCCAAACCTTTTGAGACTGTGCAATTCTAGTTGAGATGATTGGATTTATTTCTTTTTTTAAGGCATCATTGGGGACAAAAAATAAAAACAAACAAACAAACAAAAAATATCAATAAGATCCAAACTGTTCTCCACAATTTCATTATTTTCTCTCATTGTAAATATTTTTCAGGTTTTGTTGAACTGTAACCAGAATCGTGTTCAACATAAAGGGGCTGGCAGCATAAAATCGGTTTTGTGGAGCGCTCATACACGAGCAAATCATAGAGAAGCTGAAGTTTTGGCCATTCTTTCAGCCAAACTTAAGCAGCTCCTTTTAGAAGCAAAAATGGTGAACAAGTCCGGTGAAGAAAAAGTCGAGAATATGGAACAGTGCGCAAAAGTGTCAATGTAGCCTGGATATGGTGTTACATCGTTGATGACATTTAGCAACAAGTACTGTGCTCCTGTCCATGAAACATGTACTTGATTATCGAATGTGGTTAAAGAGACATCACTAAGCCAACAATATCGCGACTGTCAGGTGATCAAATGCTGCCATGAGGAATGTTCTTCAACTCTAGTTCATATCCAACCATTTACGCCCCTCAAAATGCATAATCACTACTAACCATTACTATAGACAACTAGAATAGGTCTCATACTTGAACTTATGGTAGTTGCTTATCTCATTGTACATATCAGATATGTCGAGTGTAAATTGTTATACGTGTTGATTAGATGTCTTGATCATTGCATCTGTTCATAGATGATCATAGATGAAAATGTTTCGAACTCGATCATTCTCATACGTCTCAACCATGCTTTGAGCTCCACATCTAATGTTTCTATGCTGCCAGCTTTATTTTCTGATAACCCTTCATGAGCTTATTTATTTTAAAACTACTATACACTAATAATAAATGGCATCAAGAACTAGAAAAAGGGAATGACTGGAACGATGAATTACTGTTTTGTTTTTAGTATTTTAGTGGTTTCTTTTAACATCATCCATTAACTGACTTAAAAAGTATTAAATATTTAATGTAACTGTAGCATTGTGTTTGTAAAAAATAGTGAGTTGTGTTTCTTGACTTGTGGATTACCAGTGAAGTCAGCAATTTAGTGCTAATATCTATTAAGTCGTTTCTTCTTTTTTTTATTTAAGGGTTATTATTTTTCGACAGCAACAGCAGTCATTATAAATGTTCATTTTACCATCACCTGTCTTCTGTTGTCTTATTCTTCACCTCCCACTACACTCAGTTTCATCAAATAACACATTGCAAGTCCGTGCCTGAAATCATGTGCTCGGTCGTGGGGAGGGGCCATGCTTCTGAGTGATGCGTGTGAGCGTGTTTGATGCGAGCGAATGCGACTGATGCGAGGAGCTTGGGCGGGCGGTTGTTATGTCTTCTGTCCACCAAAGCTAAAACCTGTCGGGATTCCATTTACCAATGGAACCTGCTGATGTTATAGCTCAAACCCATCATGTAAGCCTAGTTGGTTTTGACCGTCCATAACTACCCCCTGTTCCCAACCACTTTTCACCAATACCCCCCTCCCCTATCGAGCCATTCCCTCGCCACGCACCCCCACACCATGTGATGTTCTTCATGATAACATACTACTTGACCAGACCCACATTAACTCTGTCCTCATGCCCGCTGAGGAGGCAGTCGCCAGTCAACTCACCCTTCGCTCATGATTCGCCACCATCCCTTACCGGCTGCCGGGGCCACGCGTAACTCAAAATATTTAACATCTTTTTAAACTGCTAAAGTGAAAAGAGTAAAATACATTCAAGGGACTCTCAGGGTGTTTACGTAATCTACCTTATTCTGTGATTTCACAGAGCCATGATCCAGCTCTCCCTCAAGCTTTTAAGAAGCCCAAAGACAATTTTCCATGATTGCTTATCAAGTCTTCGAAAAAAAAAAATAAGAATGATATGCACCCAATTAAAGAAGCAAAATGCTGTAATGTTTACAACTTTAATGAGACCAACGCTGTTGAAAGAATGTGTAGGAGTTTAAAAGATAAATTTTTTAATAATACGTTATTACAAGTTCATTTTTTAATGATAATTTCTATGTGACATGAAGCTATGTGTTAATGAGGCATTTTTGAAACATTGCATGTTACTATTTTTTGCAATGACTTACATTTTTGGTACCTAAAGCTACTTTTAGTTACTAATAATAAATACATTGATGTCAGTGTTCATCTCGCGTATCTAAAGGTACCGCAAAAATGTGATTGCGTTACTGTATGGACTTTGTTCATATTTGTATTTGGTGACAGTGAAAATAAAGGATGTACTGGAGGAATCAGGGAGACATTTGGGGAGTTTGAAGGGCCAGGGGGTCATTTGCATCACCAACTTTAAAAGCTCACAAGAATAAACAAGGGCCAGACAATCAAATAGAACACAGACAGAGCTCAGCCTGTGACATAGACCACTCACGAGGTAAGTTACATGGAAGGATCTATTTTGAGTATGTTTAATTATTAATGACAAAATACAGTAGCTATAATAATGGTTTGAGAAACTGATGCAATTCCATTTCATAGACAGAATCAAGCCACAATTGAACAGTAATCTAAACTAATCAACATGTCTTCAAAAGCACACAGAAAATGGCAGCAAGAAACATAATTTCACATTTCAACAGTGGATCAATGACAAAAAGATGAAAGACTGCAGATAATATTTGTACCAGGGTCTTCAGCATGGCCGATATGAAAATGTGGGATGTGAGAAAATGTAATACATCATACTTGATCTAGAATTGTGCATGACGAACGGATGATTTTTTTCTAGATGAACCCAAAGTGAAGTCTTTCTCTTGATCATTGTCATCCACCCACTTTCTCTGTGCACTAATTCATTCAACCTGCAAAACCACCTTCACGTTCACAACATCAGCTGAAAGCACTGTGATGAATATCATATCAGCCATTGGTCAATGGGTTGAATGTCATTTGCTGGCCTCCAGCACATTGATCTGTTGTGGAATCTACAGGGAAATGTACTATTCGCTTGATTTAAAACCTGTTTCACCAAATCTACCACAAAGAAGAATTTCCAGGTAATGATCTTTTTAGTGTATGCATTATTAAACGTACCTAACACCAAGTGTGCATTTCTAATATGAGACATTGCAAAGCTTCAAAATTGTTGGCAGGCTCTAGGCGTCTTGTGTGAATAAACTAAATAAATGGTTCTGGTTAAAATCAGCATTACTCCACAGTAAGGATTTACCAATGTAGCTGCAATTCTGTGATATCTATATCCGCATTCAGTAACCAAGCTCTCTTTAAGACATGAATAATTAGACCTTTTGACAAGGATCATCCCTATCCGTCTCAACTGGGATTGGTGAGCTTGTGTAGCTGGGGAAAGTTGGTGTTCTATCATCTCAAATGTATCCAATCTCACTAATTGTGCACCTTTATAAGCCTGAGGCCACAGTTGATTTTTCTTTCCCCTGCACAGTTCCTACCCCTTACATCAGTTCTCATCCAAGGCCCAAAAGACTTTCCCTCCTTTCAGCCCAGCTGTTCCAGAAAGCAAGCCTAACTGTTTCAGTCCGCTTCTCCTTGGAGAGGGTGTAAAAGGAGCGGGAGAGTGCAAGACGCAGACAAGAATATGCTCTCAACCCTCATAAATCCCTAGAGTTGGAAAGCAGACCTATGGAACATGTGCAAAGATCTCCAGTTCTTAGTCCAACACATTTGTAGGAAGAACACACAGTACTCTGTTCAGACTCAACTTGGTCTACAGTTAAGTCTTGTTAGCTTTATTTTCCCCCAAAAGTATTGGGACACTTAGGTCACTTGAATGGCATTGCATTAGATGATAAAACATCAAACCGTGTGATTGTAAGCAACAGCACTTTTCTTAGAAATGTGCTTTTCATTGAGCATTGTATGCCAATTCATCGTAAGACCAAACAGGTGTCCTAGCTAGTGACTACTAAATGTGGACACATTCCTCAAACATTTCAAACCAGACAACCTGGTACATAACCTTTTAAAATGATATTTTTTAATATACATTTTAATTGTTGCCCGGGTGGCCTAATACTGTGTGGGGTAATGTATGTTGATTATGCATAGGTAGGGCATCATACTTTTTCTACAAAAGAATAATCCACTCTAAAATAAAAGGAAGGAAGATGAAAACAGATACAAGCCCCTTCAGAATTGCAAGAGCAAACCATTTTGTTAGTTTCATAAATGTTCAACGTTGCCAGGTGAACAGCATGAATTCAGCATGAAATCTGTACATATACTTCGGCTGACTCCTTAAAAAATTGCCGGGATACAAAATCACTCAGTGTGACGCAGTCTAATCGATTTAAAGCCAGTGCATCTCTCAGCTACATGAAGGGTTGTGCTGATACAGAAAGTAGCTGTCACATCAAAGCGATGTAGAACGTGGTCCACGGGAAGAGAAAAAATTGAAGTCAGCAATCTATTCCCTGAAGGAGAAAATTACTTTGTCGTCGTTTCCCATACAGGTCTTCAATGTGATTTTGGCACATGGGAACAAAATATTTTGATCGTAGAAATTTGACCTTTAATACTGTTTTTAAGACCAAACCAAATCAGTAATAAACTTATGGTGGTCTTTAAGAATATGCCCTTTAATCAGCAATAATGTTCAAAAGTTTATAAGCTATCTTTTTACAGCTTTGATATATTTATTTACATTTTGCAGTGAGCAAAAAAAAAGAATACAAAAATGAGAAAAACGATGGAGTGGGTGAAACCCTCCTAGCTTTTAATGTACATTTTGAAAATATATTTTCAATTATTCGATTATTTCTGCTCTACTCTAAGTGCAATTTTTCAAGCAGACTGTAATATGCTGTAGCGAGATAACGCTATTTAAATCTACTGTGAAAACATATGCTTCCAAGAAGATGTGTAATGATGACTATTAAAAGTATTAAATGCACTCTCTTTATTGAAAGTGGATCAAACTTTCTTAAATGGAAATGACTAGATTATAAATGACCTGTCAGTTTAATTCTATTAAATCTCCATTTATTATATTTAAACTCTGGTTGCATAGGCCGGAAACACTGAAATGATTGTAATAATTTTGTATGTCTCTTTTTCTTGCTGTTTTAATATTTCTAACAAAGGAAGCTGAAATGCGATTCTAGAGTTCACTAAAAACATAAAAATAACTTTTAACGTAAGTGTTTTATGAGAATATGTACATAAGGCAAAGAATGATAATATAAGACAGTTGCAATGCAAAGCTGTGATTTTAAAGCACTGTAGCGTGTACAGTGATATGTTTTTATCAATTTTATGGTACATATGATATGTTCTGCGTTTCTGCAGTTGCTGTTTTTCTTTTTGTTCATGAGCATATGCTTTAATAAATATGTTTTTTACAGTATGTTTGTAAGGCCTAACCTATTTTTGAAAATAAACCATTTTTACTTTGCTGAGAAATAGGAATAAATGTACAAACGCAAACGGCATACAGGTAATGCTTTCCCTATCCTTCTATTGTCTGTGTTTTAATTCTCCGGATTAAACCAACAATTCTTGCTTTTATCTGTATTAAGCTTTGGATTTTTACATGGCGGTGTAGTTGAAAGGTCTTTTTTATGTGTTTTTGTGCTGTTGCTATGCTAGAAATGCCAGGGAAATAAGTCGGAGTGTGCATGCATAGCTAAAAATTCACACTACTGATGTAGTCTACTGGGGGCACCTAATTGGGTCACTGGTTGCCACAGATATGACTAGAGCACAATTAAGACAACATATGCTCCCAAGACACAAGATACTGAAACTTAGTTCTTGTATAAATTTCCTAAGACTTTCTGTGTAGGCTGACAGTATGAGACTCCAGGCTACATGATGTGGAGGATGGTTTTCGAGATAAAAGATGTAAATACTAGAAAAGGAATTCTACATTCAAACACAGATTGAAGAAAATAGGTGACAAGTAATAGTGTATAAGATAATAAAAAGAAAAAAGTGTAACAGATTATTTTACTGGCTGACTAACGATGATATTTTAGCTGTTTTAATTTGTGTTTTGTTAAAATATTAAAAAATTTGTGGTTGTTTGTTTGCAAAATAAATATAACATAATAAATAATATAATGTTTATAATATATATGTGATTTGTTGACTAGAGCTTTGTAAACTATGTCACTGCGCAGTAAATTATGGTATTAAAAACAAAAAAAACAACGCACGGATCCCAGGAAAAGCTGAGTCTTCCATACCTAGAAATGCTCAATGAAGTGTGAAATCTAAGATATTTCCATCACCGTTCTTGATCCTTTCATGCATAAAGAGTGGTTGGATCATAATCCATTTTTTCCAATTACATGGACCCGCTTATTGCGATTATAATGAGATTTGGCAATATAGCCATTAAACTTTAATCATAAATCATAAGTCTGAAGTTTTACCATTCACCCAACTCGCTGTTACCTTTATACAGAAGCAACACAAACATAATAACATACGTAATTTTGCTTGGTTCTATATTTATAACGCCACTGAAAATACGCCCACATACCGGTGTTTTGCATTTGATGCAAATATATATTAAAAATAGCCGATTACCTACTACTGTCTCTAAGATCATCGGTTGTGTTTTATAGCAAATATTCAGACATAAACCAGAGCAAAGATGTGTCCTTGTGTGATGTAAACATGTTACTGCGATGAAGTCTTTATTCTGATTATTGGAACAAAAAGCACAGTAGTGGAGCTCACGTACATTGTCTACAGCAGCTCTGTTACCTAAACTCCCAACATGCAATGCATTACTGACGTCATGTTCCCGGACTCATTAAAACATTTTACACTAAACCAAACAAGTGTATTTAAATAGCGGTTACAGAAACTAGTTATTAACTTATGTAAGGTTAAAGGCATATTACCATAATAATTTAAATACTGTAATGAACAAGACATTACGACTTTAACATTTTGGCACATCTTAAGAATTATAATGTCCCATTATGCTCTTTTTCTCAGCATATACATGTGGCTATTGTGTAATTCCTCGCATTAAGGATTTCCATACACTTTTATAAGCTACTAATATAAATTATGTGCCGTAAAATGTCTAGCCTGAGAAAAGCTGGACCCTGTCAGAATCTTCCCATCACTCCAGTCAGTTTAATGGCTTTTGCACGAGGACACATTTGTTATGAGCACTTTTCATTAAAAAGTGAATAAAAAAGTAGGGGAAGCTATTGGACAACTACAGTTGCGGCGCATTCTTAACAGTTTATGTACGTTTTCTTGTAAATAATACAATTATAATTGTATAGATAATAATTCCATTAATTAATGTCAACCGTAACATGAAAATATCATTTTTGACCAAATGTTTTTAATGCACTTGTAGCACAGATGTCAACATTTCGTTGTTCAAATACCCATATGAGGTCAAATAAGGGCAATTTTCAGGATTGTCACATTTATAACACAATATTTTGCTCAAACGGACACATAGAAATAAAATATCATTTTTATTTTATCTTTTATTAAGACATAACCCTTTTCCATTTGTTTGATATTTTTGATTCTGGTTTGTAGATTTTAATTCGCATAAATCTTAAGAAGTTTGTTGTCTCCCAAAATCAGTGTCAATTTTTTGTGTCAGGCCCATAACGCATGTTAATTTATCTTTTTTAAATAGAAAACTTGTGCATAGATTATTTTTATAATGTTTTAATACTACCAACAAGGTAGTATAATATAAACAATTCTTTCAGTTTACTGATAACAACTACATTCTAAGAGCGCTTTTATGTCACACCAATAAGGCTGGTATTGCCCACATACAGAAGACAGGACAAATGCCAAAGACAGACATTTATCTCTTTTCCTCAATCACATGGGGAAGAAATACACATATTTGTACCATTCCAAGTATCTCACCACAGCCACCCGAAGGACCATATATGAGAAATTTTAAGCTGAATAACATTTTGGCAAACATATGCCAGTAACCTACGAGCAAGCCTGAATAGTGCGCTGTTTAACTGGCTTTAACCGGTTCAAAGAGATTTATTCCCCAAATTATATGTGTTATTGTTTACTCTACCTAATTTCAAACCTGTACGACTTTCTTTCTCTAGCAGACCACAAAAATAAGATATTTTGAAAAATGTTGTTTATCGAACAGCCGTGCCACTAAATTGTTATCGTCTCCATCTAAACATAATTTCGCTTGTGATGCCAAAGCACAACATCACAAATCTTGTACGCACATCTAACATACACTAGAGGTTTTTATAAGGAAAAAGTCACTAAAGAGAGAGGAAACCCCTTATTTGATATCTTCAAAACGAAAGACTTCAATTAGCCTACTTTACCACCAGCTTCCACTTTTTTTTACAACTTTAGCAACAGTAGATAACACCTGAAGGTTAAATCCAACAACAATTCCATGCAGTTATAAAAAGCTCTAGTGACCCACTTTCCATCTGCACTCCCTCTTTTATCTCCACGAGCTATAAAAAAGAGGGAGAAATGAAGAATATATCAGTGTTGTGCGGAGGGAAATATGCGTTTGGCACTGGTGGGGAGTAAGTGACCCTTGGACAGATGGAAGCCCAGCATGTCTGGCAGAGATGGTGTCGGCCTAACGTAATGGTTCATGCTGTAGAACTCTGCCATCATGAACCCTGGCCTTAAACAAAATCGTTGGTTTTTATTGGACGGAATACAGGGGGCAAAGAAAACCGAGAGAGCGATGCATATTTTCAGCAGACAGGATGAACTATAAATAATGTAACAAACATCTCAATTAAATTGAATTCATTTACAGAACAAAACCATAAGCTACTACAACTTAGCTATAGATTCCAAACATGTAGAATATATATATATTTATACAGTTTTATATAGAAATAAACCTATCATACAAGGGTCTCAACTATTTCTTTGTAGGGCACACCAAGCACTTGCTGAATTTTCTAATCTCAGCCAAAAGTTGTTTTTTAAGTCTGGTGTTGCCATTTATTTCTATTATCATACGGTTCTAGTCTTTATATAAATACACACAATAATATTTCAGACAACTACAAGGAACAGGAAGACCTCACCGTTGGGCATTCTCACAACACAATAGCATTGGCAGAGGTGCGTAACAATGAGAGTACAACATGGCATTGCGGTTGTCAAGGAAACCGGCTGAAAGACCTGCTGCTTTTATAACATACGTCTGACTTGATTTATGTGTGCCCATAGCAACAGTGGGATCAGAAAGATTGTTCTTTGCAATGCAGGGCTAAAATCATCTGTCCGCTCTATTTGATATGAAATAAATCAAACAATACATCAAAAGATCAAATCTTTTAACCATGCGGAAATCAAAGTGATGAAAAGAAAACGGATACACGGCCCAAGCCAATTCAAGCCATGTGGGTTTTCTCAACAGCTTTCTGCATTCTTGTATAGAATATGAGCATAATGAATATATATTTTGAAGATAAACTCAAGTGTAAAAGCTTTGTGAAAAATACTGTTTATGTGTTTTATGCCAGTGCATTAATGTGCAGGTGTCTGTACAGCAGATCATCCCAACAAGCACTATACTTGAAATTTTTAAGAAAAATATTGTCCACTATGATATCACAAGACTGAAAGGAAGACAATGCGTCTCTAGTTCTCTTTGTGTCTCAGTGAGGGAAGGATAGAACCTATCAACATGTGCCGTACCCCATTCGAAACGGCATGCAGCTCAGAAGTCCTTGATAGATCTGCGTTGCCATGGTAACCCCCAATACCGCAGGCCGCAAGGAGCACGTTGAAGAGCGAACGAATGAGTGAGAGAGATCACAACAGTGGGGAAAGGCAAGTATTGCTGCAGTGAAATGGGGGAGGGTGGGCACGATCGAGATTGGCTCAAAAAATTCATTACTCCCCCTCCGAATCTATCGTTTGCATCAGTTTAGGGCGCATAGGGCCCATGGTTGCTTTGCAGTCTGGGCACGTTGCTTGCAAACTTCAGACTGAATTCAATTATTTATCCGCCTCACCAGACACCCAACACTGTTCAGGCATCGCGCTGCGCCTATGGCATTCCATGATAGCATTATTGATTGGTTCGGACGGATAAATAAAACAAGGCAAACAGGTTGTATGAGGCATCGTCTCACTGGTTTGATTACAGTGCCCGCCTCTGTGATTAAAATGCCAGGTGGTGGCAAATCACTTGAGTTTATATGACTCAAACAGAAATTAAATGCCAAAAGATGCCAAGTGTGGGTGTTGTTTGAGCGATGCACATCCACAGATGCAGTCACGGGTGGAGAGTCTGGTTGACGGGTTAAGTATGGCTTATAAAACTTTCTATGTGTACACAACAGAGTTTACATAAAGCCGCGTGGGTTTCGTCAGGTTTTAATTTAAATAATTTATTAATCCTCATTCATAGGGCAACAAGATGTTTGTTCTATTAAGAGAATCAGCAAATTTAACAAAAAAGCTTAAATCTAGGAGAGGTACGCTGGTGTCACGCAGTCTATGTAAACTTCCACATCAGAACCCATTGGATTCTGGGATGCTCAATGTTACCTGCATGTGCGCAGTGGGAGGGGCTCCGAAAACGGATTTGTAGGCGATAGACGTGCCGGTGCTCATTAGAAAACATGACCATACCCCGGTGCAGAACAAGACGCAGACCATCAGTTCTGTCACAGGCCGGGGAGATCTAACGCCACCTATCTGTTAACCCCGAACACCGCAGAACTGCAGTATTTAATGCCTGCAGTTTTCATCAAAGAACAAAATAAGACAACAATGAAGTTTATTTTAAAAGAGTGAATCTTTAAAAATTAACAATGCTGGGTTGACATACAGTTGTTTATAATCTTAGAAGACTGTTTATATTCAATATTCATAATAATACAATTGGTGACGTCTACTCATTTCTGCATTTCTTTTTTTTCTTTTTCACAGGAGTGTCACTGTCAGGTAAAGAAAAATCCGGTGGTTCGGTTTTGGTGAGCAAAATAGAATCAAACGTCTCTTCACTTCTTTCCTTTTCTCTCTTCGTCTTTTTCTTTTTCCTCTTTTCCTCTGTCGGCACTTCCTCTAGTTCTGTCTGATGATAATCCGTTTCCATTCGTTCTTGCTTGATAGGATCATCTTCATTAACTTCTCTCTCGCTTCGCTTGTCTTTCTTTTTCTTCTTTTTTCTTCTTTCCCCACCAACATCAGGATCCATCCTGGCTCTTTCGGGTGATGTGGAAGAAGCCACAGTGATTTGAGCACCAACGTGAGCTTCACCAGAACTACCAAAAGGTTGGAAGCGTTGCTTGAGGTCAGTTGGGATGCATGGAGCTGGTGCTGCTGGGATGGCGACAGGGCCTTGGTTCTCATTGCAGTTACCATAACTCTCCGAGATATTAAGGACACCAGAGAAACCAGAAGCACAGAGCGAAGGGGTCTGGTTTCCTCTTTTGGAAATGAGCAAATGAAGATCCGAAGGTGCCGTCCTGCTGTTTAGGAAACTGTACACCTGAGGCGTTGTACCACCTGATCGGACCATTTCCAGCCCTGATAAAGGAACTTTGAGGTTTGCCAAGCTGTGGAGGACAAGAAACACGTATTAATCATATATAAAAAAAACATTTTCTGTTTTGCTGTACATACTGTAAAGTACAGATCAACAATTTGATGGAATTCTTTCTGGAATAACAAGAGACAACTGGGAAGGATTTCCATTTGAGAAAGATTTCAGCATTTGGAAAAATTGATTTAAACCCTTTAAACAGAATAACTTGTTAACTTAGGAAACTGGACAACTTAACAAAATGACTAATAAAGTAAAATTACATCTGTTTGTAAAAGCATGCAAACAATAGATTTAACAGCAAAGAGTAAGGAATGATATGAGGAATTACCATTTTGGATCAAAACGAGCTGGAGCTTTTATGAGCCATAACTCCTTCTGTTCATCCACTGTCACACTTTTTGAGAGTCCGTAAGAAAAAGGAGCAAAATCCGCCGGACACTGATATCTAGAAGCTGGGAAAATACAGTTAGACACATACAAGTCATCTGTTATGTAAGTAGTTCATCACAGTAAACTGAGTGACCCATGTAAAGAGAAAGTTCACCCATCTCTTTTAATAATATTTATAATAATGTTTGTCTTTTAAATATATAAGGAAAAAATAGCTTGTAACCAAACATTTCTTGGACCCTTTTGACTACCTCAGTGTAAGTAATAAAAATCCCCCCAAACTTTTTGTTGCCCTACATTCTTCAAAATATCTGATTTTATGTTCCACAGGGAAAAGGTGATTTTCCACACTACAACAATCAAACTGGTCCAATAGCTGTTTGGTTTAAAGCATTCTTCATATTTATATCACATCCAAACAAAACAATGTATACAGATTTAGAATGGAGTAAATGATCATTTTTCTTTATAGGTGAATTATTTTTTTATTTTTTATATTATTTTAATGCTCACCTGTAGAAGGCTGTTCTCGAGGTTCATCTTCATCAGACATTTCTGTACACTGTTTTCATTCAAACTATATGAAATAATATGCATCCATAAGCTAGTGTTGCTAAAAGACAGCTTCGAGAAGATGTAAACACGTGAATCACACGTGGGAGGAAGAACATTGCCTTTGACCCAGAAACACTTCCTGTAGGGACACAGTGGCTGTAATACCTGTTAACGACCAGCAGAGAACGCCACTGTGACACATCTCTATAGACCAAAGTTTGAGAGCTACAGAAGTTTGATCTTAACATAATTTAAATGTTGATATTTACTTTTTATATCTTATGGGCAATTTCGTGGAAAATAGACCTGATAATAATTTAAAAAAATTATCAAGGTTTTTACAGTACAGATATCAACATTTGGTGGCTTTTAAAGTATTTGTTTTATTGTTACTGCATTTTTCATAGTCAAGCAAGGGCAAAGTCAAGATTGTCACATCTATTATATTCTTCAAAGAAACTTAAACAAATAAATCAATTTAAACTATTTTATATTCTATAGAAAGCTGTCACTTTTATGGCTTCTGATTTGTGCAATATAATTAAAATTAATTCTAGTTTGTCATCTGCATTTTTTGCTACGTCTTAAACACATGTTTATTTCCTTTTTTTAATAAAATAGGGATTTAGTCAAATATTAACAAACGTTATAAACAAACAGTTCAGTATACTGTGAACAAATACATAATTTTTGTGTTTTAATGTCACATCCATAACCCTTAAATAACCATTTTATATATTTGATTTTGCCTGAAGCTAAATCTATTAAATTAATGTGTATGTGTTAAATCTATCGAGCATTTTCATATAAATAAAATTAATTAATCCAATTACAAAAAGCCAAGTATACAGAAATCCTTACGGATGTAACAATAACAATTTAAATCGTTTTAAATTGAGAAAACAATAATGGTCTGTGTGGATCTTTAATCTGACAGGTGACAATACCATTCAATCTTACTGGAATGGCCCAAAACACGCGACATATCCTAGGATCCTATTTTGTATTGGTCTTAATGGCTCATTTGTAAATGGTTCAAGGAGGTCAAACATTAGACTGTCTATCTAAAAAAAAAAGGGATTTTGATATTTAGAGATTTAGTTGCAGAGGGTGTGAACTGAACAGTAATATGACATGACCGTATGTTTTTTGGAAGGCTTGGGCTTGGTATACTCTTACCCTTCTACGTTTATTTTCCTGAGTTCATTACTGGTTCAATACTGTGGGAAAGCTCCTCAGCGTAGTAGAGCGTTTTGTAATAGGAGATGCTCCTCGTGAAGACTCAATTCCTCCTCCAGTGAGATCCATTGTAAGACAACAATTTCACCTATAGCAGGTCACTGAACAGGTCATGGAGGCCTCAAGGCGGAGAGGTCAAGACTGAGCGGTAGCTCTCGTAAATGGAGTTTATATTCTTATAATATGTGTTTTGTAATATATTTGTTTGGGCAGAACAAATCGTATCGCCATTGTCTAATTTTGAGAGGTACATGAAATGAAAATAAAATCCTATTCTGCAAAATCATGTCAATGTCCTGGATTCTAAATAAATAGACATGATATAAACTATGTTTTAAAACACAGCCAGATGATAAGGTGCTGGGTCTGGGACATTGTTTCCCATGAGCACTAGCACATCTTGAGTTGCCTCATCGTTGGTGTTGCCATTACAAGAGGTTATTCACTAAGGGGACGGGAACATGGGAAATTCAACCACATCCCCGTCCTTCTAGACCCAAAGCAGTCCAGTAAACTAAGACCGCGTCATACTGTTGACCCTCTGTCTCATTCTGGACCCCCAGCAAATGCTGTGACATCAGCACGAAAGCAGACGAACCCTGCGGCGGCCGTCTCGACCCGCCCCTCATCCATCCTTAAACGCATCGTGTCACATCAGGACAAGAAAGTGATAGTTCAAGTGATAGTTAACCCAAAATCATTTAAGCTTTCTTTTTTTCACAAACACAAAAGAAGATATTTTGAAATAAGTTGGTAACCAAACAGCAGGGGCACACATTCATATTGTTTAGTAATACAACAATGCAAGCGGACAAGTGTTGCTCACCTACATTCTTCAAAATATCTTCTTTGGGTTCTGCAGGAGAATGTTCATTTTCAGTATGACTTTAATTTAACTATATTTAAATAAAGAAACAGATAGAAAATATGTTTAGTTCAATATCATTATTTCAAAAGCTTTTACGCTTTAAAACATCGCAAGTATGCAATTTACCAGTAGAAGGTCACACTGAGTTAAGCCCAATGACCAAACACAAGACATTTAAAGGTGAACACAAGGTCACATGGATAAACTATATAAAGACCCAAATGGTTGCGTAAACCATTGTTCAAAGTGCACTGATACATAGTTTTATTATAGTTCTCAAGCTTTCAAGCATAACAAGTAATAGAAAACAAAACCGTTAGAAATGTCCCTTTTGTTTCTGTCTGGGGAAGAACGGTTCCTTCCTACATGAAATATAACCGTGCCATCATTCATGATGAAAGAATTTAGATTTTATTATAATAATATAATATCATCCTAAAAATCATACTTTTAAAGAAAACAGTCTTTGTCTTTTCACTGAACATAATTTGCCAACCAGCAATATTCAGGCAGTTGTAAAATCTGACACTTGCAGATAAGAACTCATTGACACTTTCCAGGTCACCGGACAGCCAAACTTCATCAGCGCGGAGACAAAGTGCCAAGGCATTGTGTTTCAATTAGGAGAAACGTGACCCACTGAACATGACCTTGGACCGATTGCCAGTCTGCTGTAGTGCAGTGTTGAAGGGGAAAGATGCTAAATGTTAAAAGGCAAAATAAAGTTGGCAAAATGAGTTATGGATGGCTACAGGACAGGTAGTATCTTTAAATATAACATGGATAATGAGGCTTACAATAGTGTGACTTTCAAACTCTGTCCTTTCTCTTAATACCCTTTTGGGTGAAATCTATTCCCAGAATAGATTTTCCTGAGCACAGAGTTTATGCTGTGTATGACACTGGAATTAGTGGATTTAAAAGCACATGTAAATATTTGGAAGAAAGTATTGAGTATAGATCACACACACACATTTTTTAGCAGTTCTTCTCTATTAACCAGCCAAATTCTTCACAAAAGGCCTGTTGCTTTGTTTTGAGCCGAACTGATTCATTTTTACACAAGCCATGTTGACAAATTTGAGTTTCCTTGCTTTTAGCAAACTCAGTCTTTCCTTACCTTTCCTTGACCACAAGCAGATATTCTAAACATTTCTTTATGTTACAAAACCTGGTGATCACAACACAATGTTATAAAGGAATGCTTCCCTTATAACCCCAACCCCAGCTCAAAAATAATAGAAAACACAAGTAAGCACAACCAAAGAACTGACATCATGTTCTTTATTTTGGCATAACAAGGATTTCATTACATTGCACTTTCTTGCTGTTGACATTGAGGATCTACAGTTTGGTAGGCTGAAACGGGGCACCTGGAGAACAGCTGAAGAAAAATGTAAACAACTGCAAATCCCATTGTTTGGTAACACTTTCCATTTTGGGTGTTTGTGTATCGCTGAACCGTGAGGATTGAATCGAACGTTTTCAGACAGTTGAGAGAAACGTGTACCTGTACTGCTAAAGGCTGTAAATGTACAGTGTATTTGTACATTATTGATATGACCCACGACAGTCATACCTGGTTTGTATTTGTGTTGACCGTGATGTTGAGATGTAAAATAAATAACTGAACTTACAGAAACAGTCGTAGCTGGGTACATTTCCTGTAAAATCTCTAAAATGACACACACATATGGCGGGCATGCTTGTACATATAAAACAGTTAGAAAAGAGAAGGGGAATTGACTTCAGCATTTTGCGGATATTGATTAATCGTCATCTCCAGGGAAAAGACGGATCAGCGTTTATCACAGACAGTGTTTCAGGAAAGAACATGAGGTACACGTAGCTGTTATTAGTTTTCTTAAGAAAATGCACCTTCACATGCATGCCCAAAGGGCATTTACACTATGCACACTTCAGAGACAATGCATTTTAATAACAAAATATCCAATCAAGTGGTATTTATTTTAAAGGAAGTTAGAATGATATTTAAATATGGCTCAAAATTAAGACTATAGACCAAGTCTATATTTAATTTATTAACCTAAACCAGTGGTCATTCCGTTGAGAAATGAAGGGAAAGGGTGTTCAATCCATCCCATAAAATGACCATAGCGAATGCTGGATAAATGTAAACATGGTTAGTGGTTCTTAAAAAAAATGTATAATTTATTTGCAGATAACATTTTGTTTGATATTTTGTATTTTCACCGCATTGTCTACAGTTATGGCCTTCAGATATGCCGATACGTTTTGGCCTTCCATATGTTAAACTCATAGTTCACCCACAGCTGGGAATTCATGTCATTAAATCCCAAAAGAAAATATTTAAAAATATATCTCTGTTGTCTTTGTCCATTAGTGGTACTGGGTCAACAGCTCTGTTTCCATTCAATGAAGCTAATATCATTTAAGTGCAAAACTGGAATATCGCACAAAACATTTGTGAAATAAGAACCGTTTCCACCCAACGGGTCAAAGAGAGCAAAATACTTTTGTCGTTATCCTGATTAATTGTCGCTTAATATCAAAAACAAAAGTAGAAGTTGTTGTGTTATGAGAAAGACTCTGTATAGAATAACCTGGATCTCAGAATAGGACGTGGCAATGCAATGTGTGATCATGTCATTTTGCTTTCAATGGCGGAGACTGTTGTAAGGGAGGTGATAAAACCCAACCACTTTGATGCAGAAATGCGTTTTAGACTGTCTATTTCTCTTATCACACAATTTGATGAAGCAAAATCACAGGACTTTTGGTGCACATGCTGAAATTTATTGGGAAGATGCATTGCTATCTTAGTTTATGCACATTTTTCCTTATCGGATAAATAGTTCATCCTACTCAATTTGCACATTTTAAAAAATGTATGCACATCTTTGCATTACCATCCAGGGCTTTTATGCGATAGTCCAAAATGCACAGAAAATTAGATGAATGGAAATACATCTAATGTTGAATTAACATTCGCAGATATCTTTAATTTTCTGTTGAAGAAAGAGTGACACAAGTACATAAGGGGTGACAAAGACACAATTTCATTATCAGTTAAAAAAACTTTTAAACCTATATTTCATTACACTTTTTAACACTGAGAATGGTCATTTGAAGGCACTCGTCCTTAAGCACCTCAATGTCAGTTTTGTAACCATTAGCCTTGACCTCCCCATAAAAGTCAGGTTTCTTCATTGCTAGGGGTGTTTCCACGGTAATAGAGGTTCCCATTAGTGCATCTGTTTGACTTCGATGGAACACACCTAACAGGGTGCCCAAAGCTCGGCTCACATCGTGACGGGCCCCTTCGTTCACAAAGCAGTAGAGGATGGGGTCCGCCACGCAGTTGAGACTGGTGAGTGCCAGAGTCACATGATACGCACCGAACAAGTCCTCTTCTGCACCACAATCGCAGGGATTGCTGAGGAACAGCACACTACGCCACAACAGGAGCACATGATACGGAGCAAAGCAAAGGAGCACAATGAGAATTAAACTGAGGGCCAGCCTCTTGATTTTGGCCTTCTCTTGCCTTTCAGTCGAGACGTTGCTATGCACGGCACGCAGGATACCCTTATATGCAGCGAGCATCACTCCCCAAGGTGTGAGGAACCCAAAAAAAATGCGGTAAAGGTTCATGCCGGCCACCCAGTCCTGCATGGGGTACTTCTCAAAACAGAAGGTATGGTTGAAGCGGTCCTTAAAAAGTTCGTCATGAAAGAGAGGTGCAGAGTTGGCCACTATTTCCGTAACCCACACAACGACGCTGACCAGCAAGGCGGTTTTGACCCGGCGGACTTTGGAAAATTTAAGCGGATGGGCCACAGCCAAGTAACGGTCCACAGATATGCAACAAAGGAAGGCGATGCTGACATAAATGTTGGTGTAGAAGATGAAACCAAAGAGCTTGCAAGACACCTGGCCGTGAATCCAGTTGTCGTGGTGCACAAAATAGTCAATCCAAAGTGGCAGAGTGGCAATATAAAGGATGTCTGCCACGGAGAGGTTCATCAAGTAGATACCCAACTCGTTCTTCTGTTTCACCTGCATGTATGCTGCCCACAGGGCCATGCAGTTGGTCGGGAAGCCAAGTACGATGACAAATATATACAGCGCCGGCTGGAAGAACTGGTCTATGTTTGAGTCAACATTGCAAGAGGTTGAGATGTTACACATTGTGGCTAATCTGCCTATGGCACCAATTCAAGCCATTTTCAAGACTACAGAGTCGAGAGGTGTCATTCTGGCCTTACTGTGACAGCAATGCTCCAGCCCACATTGGTCTAGCATGGTGGGTCTTTCATGTCACATGCCTCTACAATATTTCATGATTAGTCTATAAACCTTAAATTCATGGTCAGAAGAGTAAATAAAAAGAGGCTAGATGGAGAACATGTCATTGATCCTTGTGAAATGATCACCATGGAGTGGTTTTAGTGAGGAGTCAGGGATTTTTCAGCAGTTGTTTCCATCACGTTCTCTGAAGGTTGCACGGTGAATGATGTTCTTTGGTGTGTCCAGCATCATCCATCTGTAAAAAGAGGAAGAAGGGATTATGTGAGCTTCAAGTGAGGAGATGCATTGAATCGCATGTTTCATTTATTACAATTTTATGACACAAAAACACACGCACACACACACACACACACACACACACACACACGCACGCATGCACGCACGCACGCACGCACGCACGCATGTAAACACTCATTTTGGTATACATAAATAAAAACAG
This sequence comes from Triplophysa yarkandensis, assembly GCA_033220385.1. Taxonomy (NCBI): domain Eukaryota; kingdom Metazoa; phylum Chordata; class Actinopteri; order Cypriniformes; family Nemacheilidae; genus Triplophysa; species Triplophysa yarkandensis. Next base: position 10,480,991 of record CM065675.1, read on the forward strand.
TTTTTATCATATTGTCAATTGTAAAATTAATTTAATTTAAAAAAATGAAGAAAAAAAAACAAACCCTCTATTCAAGCAGGGTATTCAAAAAGGGTTTTGTTTTGTGATAAAATACAATTGTTGACACAGAGCAGAAAATTTCCATTACCCAGCATGGTTTGCATTAAGGAAAGGATTTTATTTAAATATTTCCAACTTTTTTTAACAAAATGTGTATTCAGTAAATAGAAAAACTTGGTAGAAAATTTAAGAAAAACTTAAATTTTGAGGTTTGTGGGATAAGCTGTGATTTTTATATTAATTTAAACTATAAATTTACCTTTATAACTTGGACAATATATGAATATATTTTAGTATGAAAGATATTAATCTATAATATAGGGAGAATAATAAATGACCTTAAAATATTTGAGATAAAAACCTTATTTTTTAATAAACATAAATTTGGCAACTCAAACATAGATAAAGAATGCTAAGTATACATAACTGAAATATGCAAACAATGTATACATTCAGTGTTTATTAATCCAATAGATATTTTGTGTGAACTTTATCTTTAAAGTGAGGTTTAAAGTGAAACGGTAATCTTCTTTATTCTAATCGCGAGCTTTTAGTAAATGAGAGGAATTTTCTGTTAAGAAAAAGAACAAACATCTTATTATCTTATCCATCATAATAAACAAGTAACCTCACTCAAACTAATAAAATATTGTTAGAGTATATGAAACTGTTTTTAAAACTGTTTATAGTGTATTTATGAAATGTGATCTTGGTAAACATGGTTGATACATTCTACGCCTCATTATAACATAAATACATCCACAATACTTTCCGTTTCTTTCAGCGGATCATTTGTCACATATAGGGCTACTGTACACAAGTATAACAAGTTGTGTTGTTATTAAACCATAGTGATCAAGCAAAGCTTCAGTGCCTGGAGTGAAACCAAGTTCGTGGTTTGCTTGGGACTGTTTACAGTTTCTCAGAGAAACTTGAAATATGCTGTGCAGAAGAGATGAGAAATGAGAGAGATGTGAACTCAAAGGCTGTAAACAGGACATGCGTGACTTTGAACGACCTTTGCACAAATTTGTGACAACAAATCGTTCCTTATGGATCATTTTTCACATATGTATAACCCAAGAAATGCAGTGTTTCTCAAAAAGTGGCTGTTGCTGTAGACTTTCTTCGTTTAAGTAACTGTATCTGATTTTATCCTTTCCAAGTGGGTCAATGTCATTGAAACTTCAAAGGAAACAGTAAAACAATGTGGAGAAATAACTCAAACATGATTCACGCTCTGGGGATTATAAACAGCAAACCAAAACTCTGAACCAGATTGTTTTCCTCTAAATCACATTATTCAACTGGAATCCATCAGAAAATGACTCACATTTCTTCCTTAATAAACTTAACATTCAATGTTTTCCATGAGCAGCATAGTTTTTGTTTTGATTAAGTTAGAAGGGCATCGTAAGGGTAAAAGAACATGAAATGACTTCTTGGGATTAATTATCACAAAAATAAATATTTGCATGTGTTTGCAAATTAACTTTAACATCCATTAAAACGTCACCAACACCTTATATTTTTCAGATTACCTGCAGCTCTGATATGCAATACAAATATAGTGGCACACGTTGAACCAAATGCAAAGATTATTGAGCCAATAAAAACCAAATCAATGTACAGTTAAGTGGTTTCTTTTATTCAAAATGAGATGGGTGGCAATATCAAAAGCACCATCATTTAGTTCAGTCAATCCCAGTAAAACATCATTTACAATATGCCACAGTGACCGAGCACATCCCAAGTGCTTCAATATTTTTAAGAAATTGCATTTAGGTCTCATGTTTTTCAAGTAGTAGGGAATATGAGATAACAGCAGTGGTCCATTGATCTGACTGGGGCCGGTAATTGTGACTGATATACCAACAGCGGCCTCAAAATCGCTGCCATAATCCGATCTGTCATTCTCCTCCAATATCAATATCTCATAGTGGCAGATAACAATGTACCCTTTAATAAGGAAAGATGGGAGGCACCACAGGCTGAAGAGACTTGCAATGATGGAATGTAAACTGCTGGAAAGTTGTCAACCCGGTTTCATTTTCGCTTGGGTTAAAAGATTAAGAAGAGCGAACGGGCTGGCGGTGACAACACAAAACGCCTCAGATCAAAACATGTTTGCATATTCAACTGTGTGATGATATCACAGATCTTTTAAGTAAACATATCTGTGGGAACATAATGCATTACTGTGTGTAAAGGCCTGTTAATATGGTTACCCTCTTATCACCGCACAAATCTCAATATGGAGCACAAAGAGTATTCAAACCCCATAATTTTTGGCATTTATAGCATGCAAAAGTCAAACAATATGTAAAGATGTTGTTTTAAACCATTACTGAGTTTAAGTTGACCACAGACATATGCGGTTTGAAACTACTCTTTTGACCCTGGGAATTAGAAGTTCAAGCCATAGATATGTAAAGAAGCTAAATACTTTCAGGCTAAAACAAAAGCTGCATTTTCATCCACCTATTTTTATGCGCATTTGTGAACTTCACGTTAAAAAACCCTTGATGGAAACGCCAAGATAAAAGATAAACACCAAAAAAGATGACATGCGCACATTCCGTTTCATCTATAATAATAAGTTACTTTATTCGAAAAACATCCTCCTCCTAATGCAGAAACTTTTTTTTTATATTTGGCCCCAGTTTATCAGGGAGTGGTTATTTTGTTCTTCAAACAAACAAATCAAGTTTTGCATATAATTGTAATTCTCATCTTTGGATGGAAACATGGCTATTTTTTTTGCACTGCTGTTTTAGTCCAAAAGACCAGAATCAAATCTGGGATCTGACAGACAACTGGTAAAAAGTGTAAAAGGTAAAGAATACATCAAATGTTTTACAACATAAAATAAAAAAAGAAATATTTGGTTCTATAAGTATAACTTTCACTCAAAATGTAGGATAATAGAAAAAAAGATTTGACTTTTTACTGCCTATTTTATTTTCACATTGCAGTAAACTATGATTGTGTTATTTTTTGTGTGCATATATTTATCTGGATAGCCTGTTGCATTATGGTCTGAAGATGCTATAAGCTTCCCTCATAATGTAATGGATCTCTGTTTTCACAGCTCAAATTTCAACCTTGTTTCTGTTCTTTTTTAGTAAATGTGGTTCCGGCTTTGGGGTTTGGTTAAAGTTTTAAAAAGACAAAGTGTGAAAGACTAGCAATTTTACATTTAACAACTTGTCAATGTTGTGTGACCTAAGCACTAGTGCAGGTTTTCATCAAATGCAATTTGCATACATGACATCTAATGTTATAATGACTCCGCATCTGTATCATGTTTGGTCAAGTTAAAGTAATTTTTATCCAGAGATTAAAGTTTTAAACCAGTGGTAACACTTCTTGCCGCTCACACAATCACTTATGGGTTATATTTCAACACTTTTCTTGATTTCAAGACTAAGATTTCAAGATTAAGCAATAACGTAAAAGATAAAGAACATACAGAACCTGTTTGTTGACAAATTTTCTCATTTATTGGGACATACTGGCCAATAGGAAATGATTTGATTTTACAAGTCACATTTAATAATGGACATAATACAATTTTGTAGATCATTATATCACTTAAAACTAATACTTGAAATAATATTTAAATGTTTTTATTGAAAATATTATTCTGATTTAAACTCTACAGCTTAATTGGGTAAATACTTGAAGACGAGTATACATATTTACTCCGCCCCACCCTCTCACATTGGGTAGTGGATGTGAAATATATATATACATTAGAAATAAACAACATAATCTTAGAAAAAATTAAATTTGATTTAAATTAACCATTATTTTTAATATTTACTTCAATATTTTCAAATATTTTCAAGTTTAAAAATAAGGTAGAATAACTGTTTAATTATTTATTTTAAGCCATGTGAAATATATTTTACAATGTAAGTTTATGACGTATAATATATATATATATATAATATAGCCTATAATATAACATATAACATAGCCTCAAAATAATTTTTTTAACTGCCTTTGGTACATGTTCGTTTTATGGAGAAATACTTAACAATGATTTAAAATTATACATTTAAACATGTTTTAGTCTCAAAGCATATGAAGAACACCAATATGACCTTTTTCATTAAAAACCACAGGCGGACTTTAAAAACGATAAATGAATAACTCTTTAGAAAAGTTACCATGTTCTGTGGAAGCCTGTTCAATTGAGCTCAATGATAGAGGTCCAGTTTCAACCCTGAGAGTCTTATGCCTTTAACCACTCAAAATGTTAGCTTTCTAATCGATCATGTTAATGTGAATTTCAAATTACCGTGTGAGACTTTTCTTGTAGGTAAAGTCAGTGTTTGGCATGTACAAGTAAGAAAAAGAAATTAGAAAAGGAAGGCTTCGTACACTTGACCCCTGCATGGCCTGATCTCCTGCCAATGGCTCTTTGAATGACAAATGAAGTTATTGTCAAGTTCAAAGAACATATGTGATGGGCTTTTGCAAAGTAACAACATGCATTCTTACAACAATGTGTATACGGAAACACCTCGAACACAAACACGACTTCCATTCCTTGCATGTTTTAGTCCACAAACACAACTAAAACAAATGAGGCTTAAACGCTCCCAGATGGATTGCATCTGAACTATTAACAAAACATATTTTGTGACAGTTGTCCAAACAGTTTGCCCTATAGGGTCATGTCAATAAATAAATGTAAACATAACATGGCCCTAACAAGGCCCTCTCTGCCTCTAACCCCCCCTCCCCCTCCCCGGTCTGATGGGAAAGACCCCAGTGGTATCACACCACCCTCACAATAACAAATACAGTTTTGAAGAGTAGAGCTTTGCAATCACAAGGTGATGATAGACACGTCTTTCCGCTAACTCCTTTATGAAAGGGATGGAGAAAGACAAAGAGCAAAGAGGGAGACAAAGAGAGAGAGACATCCAAAATAAGGCTGAATTTAAAAAAAGAGCTGACTGATTATTCATTTATTCACTCATTAGGGACAGATCAGAAGGATAACACAACCATGCCTGGCAGAACTCATGGGCAGAAACACACACCCGAGGTCAAAGAGGGTTCAATAAGGGCAAACGTTCACAGGAAGCACAAAAGGACAGATTATAACTGGCACTGAAAACAAAAGCCGAATAAATTCACAGAAGATTACAGAGGGTTTTGTTTTACTTTATAGATCAAAGACTACTTCACATGTACATAGAATCTTCTATCATAAAGTGGTAAATGTAAAGCAACAGTTGCATAAATTAACTTACAACGAGAAAGAATAGTCATACTTTAACATAAAGTTAATAAAGTCGTTCCATTACATTTTCTAACTTACAAATTCTTTAAGCTTCCATATTAATCTAATCAATTCTTCTTGAAAACACAAAAGAAATTGTTCATTATTTCTCACATGGTAAAACAATCACATTTCCTTTTTGAGGAGCATGTTGAGTATAATTGAAAACACGTGCTATAAATCTCCCTTTCTCAAGATTTTGATTGGATTTTGGCCGAACAACACTTAAAATTGTTCTTCAAGAAATGAATCATTGTACAATATTTTAATAAATAATGACTTAGTCTGAATCAACCTCATCTATCTTTTTATATCCCCCTGGTAAAAATATATTTAAAAAATATGTAGAAACATTAGGACCAAACATTATTAAAGTACTACTAGTATCTGAGGTTATTCAAGATAAATATCAGTGATTTATTAATAACATCAACAAATTATTAATCGCGCCGTATTTGGAATTTTAAGATGACTTTGGCAATATCCTTTACCATTAAAAGTTAACCTTCTGTGCTAAGTAAATATAGTGCAAGATAGTACATAATAAATGTTTAAGTAGATGAAGCGGTACATTAGTCCTGAAGGACACTGTGTCAATGCACCCATTGCTTTTAAAGCATGTTCATGTCTTTGTCTAGCCCTGGAGAATATACCCAGAATGGAGGTCAAGTCCTGTGGTTAACTGCTGTGTCTAGAATGTCGACTGGTGAGATCTGACACTTTTCCCTGCTGCTATCCAACCAGTTTCTGCTTCATTTTTAACGCTGATGTAAGTTTCAGTTTCCCTTATGCCGTTTAAATATCTCATCTTCATGCTTCTGGGTGTAATTTTCCCTATTATATATTTGAAAACAACATATATACATACAAGTTCATTTCAGTTTGTAAATGAGTATTACACACACAAATAGAAGATACGATGTTTAAAAGAGTAGATCTGCTCTTGCACCTGCTATTTACATATTGCATTTCCTCATACGCTATCCATGAAACTAAAGCCATAACAGCCAAAGAAAACAGCGTTTTAGCAATAAACAATCATGAACCTATAAACCTTCCTACATACAATAGTGTAAGCCAGACGTTTCGCTGACAGTTATGGTTTAGCAGAAAAACCACAATCACACAAAGACCAAAGTAATTATAGACTTACGGCATTGCTCAGTCCACCATGAAAAGTACAGAAGAGCTGAAGATGAAGTCATCAGAGATAACCGTTATGCCCATTTTCCTTAAAACCTGGCTTCTTTAAGCCTCACATGCTGGTTATAGTACGATGGTAGTGCTGGTGTTGCAGTCGCACAACTAAACTTTTTTTACTACCAGGATGCACCTGGCTGTTCAAACAGCAGAGGCTTTTATCATGAGAACATTGGGCAACTGAAAGGGAACTAATTCAATTGGCCTTTAAACTGCTCAGCATGATGAATAAGCAGGTAGCTAGGCAGGACACAACCTCATCTCCATCTAAAGGGATTGTTCTTCCCACATTTTTTTGGTAGAAGAAATTTGTTAAATAAGTAAAGTAACAGTTCGTCTAAAGCACAATAAGAAGCTCTCAGGGTCCAATAAGTACTATTTAAGTACCATAAAAGTGCTTTATACTAGTGGAGTGCTGAAACCACACAATTAAAAGCATATCAAACTGTCAAATGTGAGATCGGCAAAGATTTTTATAGCGTACAAGAGTTATTGCACACCTGTTGTATAGCCTTTTTATCCTTTTTACAGCCCATACATTTACACTTTACATGTATTCATTTGACAGACGCTTTTATCCAAAGCGACTTAAGTTTCATGCCAATCATCACAACAGTGAAATCGGGGGTAAGGAGTCTTGCTCAAGGGCACCTTCAGACATTGCCAGCTTGCAAGTCCAACTCTCTAACCACCAGACCACGACTGACCCCCCCCCCTCTTTATGGACATTAATATTATGAAGTATGCTTATAAGTTAAGCTAGAAGAAGAACCTAATGAACAAAAAGTGACCATACTGTCCCCTTAAATTGTGTGTTCAGACCGGAAACAACAGAAACTACATTGGCTAGATTAAACCACACCAGACAAGATCTGACTTTGCTATCATTTATCCTTTTATTTGTTCTGAACAATCAAAAACAGATTAAAGTTTCTGAGAGAGCCAATGTGCTCTACATGGAAAGGTCCATTACATCAGTACACCGTGTCCACATAGCAGTCTGACCATGGCAGGTGAGCTAAAAACTGCCTGTCTCCCTTGGTATTGATTCAGGGCAGGTATTTAATCCTTTCCTAACTGTGTTTTATGGTCCAGCGGAGAGGCGGCCATATGTCTCTAGAGAGACCAGGGTAGGCATCATGCGAGGGGAATTAATGACTTCAATAAAAGTGCCAAATTTTCCACTCAAATCCCCAGTCAAGAGTTTTATTGGTGAGATTTAATTCGGCTTAAACCGGCCTGCTGCTTTAGGCAAGGTCGCAAATACCAATCGCCTCTGTGAACAGGTATCAAAATGACAATATGCTTTCTACAAATACATACAAAGTATAGCAGTGTGTAAGAAGACAGAACGATTGAAAAGTCTATCTCGCTTCAGAGATTTTTTTGTTACTCTGCTTGGAGGAACCTACATCCGCCTCCATATTTGCGCGGCATCTGGTCTACATCTCCTATTGTTTCATGTCATCAGCAATAGTTTTGACAGGCTGTAATTTGGTAGCAATTTCACGTATGGGAGAAAATTGCTGGCACCTGTGTTTGGGTGATATTGAAAAAGTAAACTTTAGACAGCCGAGGAGGACGTTTATGTGACACCAAAGTAGAGGTTAACCGATTTTTCAATTTTGCCGATTGATCGGCATGATAGTTCATTCTCGGAACTATCGGTTATCAACAAAAATCCCATCAAAATTTTTTCCGGGTTTCGTTTGTTGCAGACGGAACCATCAAAAGTGGGGAAGCTTTATTTTCCTGAGTAGTAAAGCAGCCTCCAAAGGGGAAATAAAAATGAACAACCATTAACACATGTGTTGCACCTCATCTGCTTCTATGCGCTGCAGAACACAGACTATCCATTGAAACAGATACATCATATGTGGATTTTAAATGCGGTGCATTTGCTTGATTGGCATAAAATAGAAGATTATGCTAAATAAAGAGCCATTTGGAAGTGCTTACTTTAAAGTTAGTTAATAGTTCATATATGTTAATTTTTACTTTCTTTAAGAGAACAGATTATTTTTAGTCAATTAGTTTTCTGACATAACCTTATGTTTAGTTTGAGCTGAGCGAGTGAGTGTGTGGGTTGTAAGATTTTAGTAGTGTTGTGTTTGTCAATGGTCAAAACTATGGGTTCCTTTATTGGTTATTGGCAGTTGCCACCCACCTTAGTTTTTGTTGATACTGGTAAAATCCAGTATCGGTTGACCTCTACACTAAAGTTGCCTAAAAGCTTTTGTGAAGAGTAGTAAAAAGTGCATTACAAAGCAACATTTATACGTCAATAATTATTAATATGGATGAGAAAATTAGCTTCAAGAGACCTAGTTTTCTCGTAAGTGTTCTTTAATAAAGCCCATTACTGATACACTGATGTTTACTGTCAGTATGACCTAAACATAGAGGTTCATTATTCATGCAATTCAAAGGTTAAGAGGTCTCATTTTGTTTATCTGTTTACATTTGCGACATTTGGTGTTCATGTGCGTGCACAGTGTTGTGTCGAGATATAGAGAAATCAGGAAGTAACTTGTTTTCAGTTATGTAATGCAAAGAAAACTAGGCTCACAAATCACTAAAAAAGGACACTGAACAAATGAAATTTAAAAACAAGAAACAATTATATCCAACTAAAGAGGTATGAGAAATAGGTTCACATCGGATAAATTCCTACATTTGAAGTATCTTGTGTGTGTCTGGGACTAATATGTAGCATGTGACTATCCTGAAAATATCAACAACCTGACTATTTCAAAACCATGAACTAAAAATAATGCTATAGATTTTCGGAAAATCCCATTTTGAACTGTCAATGCCATCCGAGTCCTATAGGATTTAAAACACGATGTGCAAGAAACAAAATTTCAAGTCAAGAGCCAAAATGATCTGATCTGAAGCAGATGAATTGTTCACGATGACCTAATCCCATCCTCCTATTACATTCTTGCACATCAATACAATCACAATTGGCCACACCAGCAGCTTCACTAAAAGCTACTGCTTTTGTCCGGGGAACCACAGGAGCCTGCCGCTTACAGCCAGCAAAGGATGGCTTGAGAGATACAAACAGCGTTTCAGCAAAGACCTGATGGGTTGCCGGAAAATTTATATACGGTTTTGGGAAATTCCATGCAAAATATAACCTCACAATAAAAAAGATTTTTTTACCTAGACCCACACATTTTGTTATTATTCAATGTATCTTGTTTAAATGATCTGTTTGCTTAGTATGAACACGTTCGACAATGATTGTTAAATAAAACAAAAATATTGTTTATTTCTTATTTTATCAAATCGCTATAAATCCATCAAAATAATGTTGGGTTATGTCTTTTGAAAGACAAGAGAAAACAAAACAAGAGAACATGCAACACAAGACCTCAGGGACCAAAGCTATAAATTAATATAAAATCCAATAAATGCAAATGTCCAGCTGGCGTTTTCTAACGTCCCTCTCACCATCTAGAGTGTTATTAGAGTCGTGCATTACACACTTGCATTATTAGAGTATTAGAGCACTAATTTTAAGGACTGAGCATCAACAGTTGCTATGAAGCATCACCATGTTGGATTGCATCGAACGAATTCTTATCGTTCTAGAGGATATATTGCATTCAGGCATAAAACAAGTCCGGATTTATAGCAGTTTGGAAAGAAAACTTTGAAGGACATTTAAAAAAAGAAACTATAGTGATTTAGCATGAAACATTGATGGAGCAGTGAATAGGTTCAGCAAACAGGAACGTGGCATGACAAACACATTTTTAAATTAGGCTTTCATAGCGTTTTGGAAAAGAGCTCTTCATGTCGTCTTTTGTTTTCTGGGGAAAAGAGAATGATGGGTCGAAATGATGAGTCATCCCTTTCTCCATTTGTTGAATATAATCACTCCTGATGCATGTTAATCCATGGAAAGCAAAATATGTTGTCCTCAAAGATGTGCTGTTTCTGTCCCAACCATAATGCAAACACTGTTTATCTTCCTCATCTTATATTTCCCTGAACCCCAGATGATACATCACAGTTTTGACACATCACATCCATAACACTGGAATTACCATTCTTCGCTTCCAGCCGTTCCAAACTCTGTGTTGATCACAATCCCCTGATTCTGAGAAGAGAGATAGGTATGCAAGATACAGTACCCATGTGGCTCATGGTGTTATGTGATATGGCATAACGGCTGATCTACTCCGGGGATCGGATTGCACATCAGATCAAACCTCTCAATATCCGACCAATACGCTTTCCTTACGTTGCACATTAAATTGACAACATGTGCGGCCCATGATGTGCACTCTTGTAGCTGGGTGATACGAGACTGACAACGCAAGAAACAGTACGCTGCAAAATATCCAACATTTTCATGTGGCTGACCACCTCTGGTGTAAAAAGTTCCACCATAAACTACAAATTACTCAACATATTTAATTATACGCCTAAATGGCATGAGTTCATTAGTATGTTAGAAAACAGCCACTTGTGGAGCCGCCAAGCTGTTGGGTTATAGTTTCCCTCACACAATCCGGAGCCCAAACCAGACATTAGCCAGGCCAAACACCCTTATTACCTCAGGCGGGTGGCACTGGAGAAGACGTCTTATTGGTCCGCCAAGCCATTAGTCTCCTCTACTCGTCATGCTTTTAATGTTAGTTCTTATCTCGCATCCCCACGAGGGCAATTACTGTTTGCTCAAAAGGACTGATTAAATGCAGCGTTTGTTTCCCAACACAACCAGGAGAAAGAAGCCATATCAGGCTAAAGCACGAGGGAACATTCCAGAAAAGCATTTCACGTGCCACACTGGCCTTTTCGCCTCCAAAACATCACCCACACCACATGAGACCAGATCCGAGGCGAGACACGAAATCTCCCAAGTGGCACCGAGGAGGAATGGACGGCAAGAGCTGGGCTTACACACAAAGCCACCGTATTGAATTCATATTGTATTACATTTATTGAATGGAAATAGAACGCCCAACTACTTTGGTGCATCTATTTTGACATTGACAGCCAAAAATGGACGTTCTATGTTTGTTTGCAAACACGTGCATTCTATTACTGACAAGTTTTATGAAAATGAACAATAGTTGAACCAAAAACCATAGTGAGCACAAATGTATTGTGGCATAACTGTGATCTTTGGAGTGAAACTATGGTAATACAAACATCAATCGCTCATGGCCCGTGGACTTTTACTACAATAAAACCATGGGTCATTTTCCTAGAGGAATTTGTCCAGGATGTAACAAACGCATTGTACATCCAGAGGCTATTTAAAGCTTGTAAAATCATTGCTTAAACCACATGTTCAACAGAGAAATTGAGTGGAAAGAACACGCACTTAACCATTAAACTAAATGCATTAATACATAATCCATTACTACTTCTGTTGTCCTTTATACATCCTTGTCCAATCCTGACCCTTGGTTTTAAATACTCTTTCCTATGCATTCCCTATAACAAACCAAAGTGACAACAATAACACAAACACACCAATCATAGGATAACTGAAAAGTTCAAGTTGGAGAGAATCTCCTAATCCATAGAAACATAAAGTGCATTTGTAAATGAAGTATTGTAAAATACATGAGCACTTATGATGAATGATACTCACATTACTGTGTGTCCATCCTTCCTTATTGTGTGATGGGAGACAGTGTGCATGTCCAAACCGCAGAGGTGAGCTCTCAAAATCGGCTGGGGTGACTGAATGAAGAGCTGGAGAGACACCGAACAGCAGTGCAGTTCCCAGAAGCGTCAAATGCCCAGCGTGTGGTTGGCATCAGAGCGGCGGCGGACGGGCAGAGATCCTCGCGCACATTTGAAGTGTGCAGCTCCACGGTGCGGAGAAATGTGACGTAATCAACACTGTCCGTCCCATTGAATTATTCACCCAGGGACATGTTTGGAAATACATCATGACAACATGTTATATTTGTTACATTTCCTTGTTATTTGAAGTGTTTATGTTTACCATAGTTCAGAAGTTGTTAGTTTCATACATCAAAGAAAAAAAAATAATAATAATAATAAACAAATTGTAGCCTATATATAAATATGCTTAGGAATGCATAGATGAACACACAATACGTTTTGAATTGAGTGTTTAAGTCACATGATTACTGATGTTATATCAAGTTGGAGAAAATATAATATATAATGTTAAATATAACATTACAATGACTTTAAATACATTTAAGACAATGAACTTTAGCTTCTTATATATGTCTGAGATCACCTATAGGGATAGTTCTGACGAACATGTATTCTGCATCGACTTCCAAACCAGTGTTGGTGTATTTGTTTGGTTGAACACAGAGAAAGATATTTGGACAAATTCTTGCCATCAAACCCACACCAAAGTAGGAACATATGACAGTGGTGCCCTGGAAATTTTAGCTGTCCTGCATTCTTCAAAATATCACTTTTTGGTTCCAATGGAACAATTTCATGGCCTAATGGTTATAGAGTTTGACTACTAAATCTAGGGTTGTGGGTTCAAGTCTCAGGATGGTAATATCGTGTGTGTGTTTGTGTGTGTGTGTGTGTGTGTGTGTGTGTGTGTGTGTGTGTGTGTGTGTGTGTGTGTGTGTGTGTGTGTGTGTGTGTGTGTGTGTGTGTGTGTGTGTGTGTGTGTGTGTGTGTGTGTGTGTGTGTGTGTGTGTGTGTGTTCACTGCTGTGTGTGTGTGCACTTTGCATGGGATAAGTGCTAAATTATGAGTATGGGTCACCCTACTTGGCCGTATGTCCCTTCACTTCTTCACTTCTAAAATATTACAAATCCATTTTTCCTTTTAGGGCCGTCAACAGGGAGCAATAATTGTTACAAGCCTTCTTCCAAATTTCTTTCTTTGCCCTATAGAACAAATAAACACTTACAGATTTGAAACCACTCAAAGGTGAGTGATTTTTATTTTGGGATGAAGTATCCCTTTAAGGCCGAAATTACCTTTGAGATGGATTGAATGATCCGCATGTGCTGTCTCCGTCACAATTTGTTTCCCCCTGGGCCTAACGAGCCCATTAGAGTCCATTAAAACCCATGTTAGGCTTTTCCTAACTGCATTCTCTTTCTGAAAAACATGATTAGAGGTAGTGCCAGGTAAAATAAAATTGAACTCTGTGAAAAAAAGCTGTATAAAAGCAGATTGATTGTTTGATGAACAAACAAAAAACACATAGAGGACAAGCATTCTAGATTGGTCTTGGAAACACATTGAATTATACTGACTCACTTGTTTGGAGATAACATTCATTATACATTGAAAGATTTTTAAACTCCAGTTTTGATGATTCACATAATGCCACTGTTTTTATGCAAATAAATGATAAATTAGGCCATCTTTTTTGCTTTTATCAAGGATTTAGCTTATTAAGTTTAAGTCTATGACATGTTTCTTCCAGCCAGCGACGGTACATCTGGGCTCCATTATAATACACACTTCCGATAGGTCACAATAACTTTCCAATGAGACAGTGCTACATTAAGCCAACCTGCAGCTGTGACAAATGGAATGTGTCAAATGCACCGCAAACAAGCCTGATAGAGCCAGTGAATCTCCAAGGGAATAAAAGCAACAGAATTAACATATTGCAGCTTGGAGAAGAAAATACATTATCCAACCTTAACATTTGCCCTTTCTTGTTCAAATCCATTGATGGAAGTGAGCAAATCAATCAAAAACAAACTCACGTCTAAAAACAGGTTTTTAGAAAACGGCTTCAGTTGTTTTCTATGGACTTGAGTGTTGTTATCTTGATGCAGACGTAGTCTCAAGTAGCTGTTAAAATGCAAGGCTGTAAATGTTCTGTACGTGTCCTCAGGCATATACTGTATGGCGTTTGGTTATGTTGTTCCCAACAGCCACAACACCAAATTGATTCTAAAAATACTTTGTTCCCTTTAATATTCGAACCAAACATCTATAAAATTAAATGGTTCGTTTTGTAATTGCCATAGTTTAGTCAATATTTCTTTAGTTGCTTAATGTATGTTGTAAGGTGCAATATTAACCCAATGAGAATATTTTCTCCTAAAAATGATCACATTTATGATACTATACATGAACGATATAAGAAGTCAAAGATATGAGAAACCATCACATACTTTAGTACATACAATGTCACATTAATCAGCACAGATACTCTCACCCAGAAAATGCTTCGGTATGAGTTCCATTACACCATTATTAACCCCCAGTGTCAGACTCGTAAAATATGTCGGGTGCATTCCGGCGAAAAGTCAGAGAAGATACACTTTAATGGATGTATGTACTAGAATGGCTGTCAGAAATAGCACGGGGAGGATTTGTATTTCAGATATGGAATTGATGCAATCTTCAAATCAGTTTGAAAGTAACTGATGCCTCTGCAAATCTTGTCCATTAGGTATAAATCAGTTTGGGGAATAGACTGCTGGGAATGGGAATTCTCATGTGTGATGTGGTCAGATGTGCATTACACACTTGCATCAGACTGGGGTCTTGCACTGTTTAAGGACATCTGGGACAAATTCACACCCCCCACGTTGACTCGCAATCCCAGTGGACGCTTTTGCTTGTTTTTTGTTCTGTCACCTCGTCTCCAAGGGGACAGCTGAAAACTGTGGCTTCAAAATGAGACGGAATGGAATGTCAGGTCAAATTGGAGTCTGGCCTGGATATTTGATAAGATGCCTTAAATATTAAATATAGCTATTCATAATGGCATTATTAACAGATGCGCAAATTCTATACAGTAAATCTTTAGGTTTTATAACTGGTTAAACGCCCTTTGGCAGCAACATCCAAAACCAAGCGTTTCCTGTTATTTCAGATTTGTTTCAGTTTAGCAGGATTTTTGGGATGTCTGATGTGATTCGCTCTCTTGAGGTCATGCCAGAGCATCTCAATGGGGTTGAGGTCAGGTCTCTGAATGGGCCGATCAAAAAGCTGTATTTTTTTCTGTTGAAGCCATCCCGTTGTTGATTTACTTATATGTTTTGGATCGTTGTCCGGTTGAGTCGACCATCCACTTTTGAGCTTCAGTTTCCAGACTGAACGTCTAACATTTTCCAACAAAATGTCTTGATGAACTTTGCCATGCATTTAACCTTGATGACATCAATTGGTCCAGGCCCTGAGGCACCATAGTAAACCCAAAGCATAATGCCCTATTAACCTTATTTCACATTTGGCATGAGGTTTTGATGCTGGTGTGCTGTCCACAGAATTTTCTTTTTGTACATCCAGGTGTTCTTTAGCAAACTTCAAACATGCTGCAATGTTTTTTTAGACAGCAGTGGCTTCCTCCATGGTGTCCTCCCATGAACTCCATCATTGATTAATGTTGGTCATATTGTAGATTTGTTGGTCATATTGTAGAATTTTTAGCATGCGCCAGAGAGGTCTTTAGCAGACACTCTAGGATTCTTCTTTACCTCATTGAGGATTCTGCGCTCTGCTCCTGCAGTCATATTTACAGGATGACCATACCTAGAGAGTAGCAACAGTGCTGAACTTTCACCATTTGTGGACACTCTGTCTGACCATGGACTCGTGAACATCAAGGGAATTAGAGACACCCTTGTACCTGGAATGGTTCACATCAGGCAATGCTTTTGGAGAACAGCAAACCCAAATCCCTTGTTTGGGTTTTATAGGGCAGGGCAGCTTAAATTAACACATCTAATGTCATCACATTGATCGGAGTCGAGGTTGGCTGACTCCTGGGAGAGGGTGTTTGTCTACTGTTGTGACTTTGACAAGGATCTTAACACAATTTCCCTGCAATGTATGCAAAAAACTCAAAGTACTCAAATACATTTTCTTTAAACTATATATATATATATTTACATATATATAAATACAGTATATATCTGTGTGTATGTGTGTGTGTGTGTATTGTTTATACAGTATATGTACATGTACATGTAATTACACCATATGTCTCCATCTTATATGTATGCATTATATATATGTATATGAATAGAACATGCTTAAGATATGTACGGGCATACTGTGATGAAAAAGGGTTTATGATAAACTAAAGAACACCATTCCTAATTGATATGGAGCAGGAACAAGGCTGGCATGGGAAAGCAGCCTCTGTTTAGTGGAAAACCCATAAACTTTGTAATGGACATGACCAACAATCATGCAGGGGTGAAGGAAAAAGCTTGCAGTGGGTTTCAAACAATGGGCCTCCGTTAGAAATCCTTTTACATTCGATTTCTTGATACTGTATGCCGTTTAAGCACATGGCAACATCTGATAAAAAAGGAAATAGATGGATGAGAAACGGAAATTCTGTTATTTAGATAACCCAAGTTCATGTTTATCTTTTTCCATCTTATAAGTAACACTTTGCCTCGGGCAGGGCCTTTTTTAGAGAAATCAAATTTATGTTTCAGACTGAAACACTTGTAAAGGAAGGATCTAAAATGTTCTAGTTGATATTTAGCTTTATTTCGAAACATATGCAACCATTAAAGACTGTATCAAATATAATATAAAAATAAAAAATCGGTCTGGTTTAGGGATTTATGTTCGACAACATGGGTACGGCTACACATGTTCCTCCTTTATAAAAAGCTTCTACATTCAAAGGGCTAAAGCTTGGCACAACAGATTTATTGGAAAGATGCCTCTGCTTTTTACGACTTGAAAGCAAGTCTATTTTAAGCCTTAATTAACTTTAATCTTGGGCTAAAAACACTTCACAGCTGTAGAGAATGCTCCATCCGGCAAAATTTTCCTCCAGAAGTGTTTGCCTGAAAAGAAGGGGGGGGCTATTTATTTCGCTCAGATATTATTTCCTCCTCATTCACTAGATGGAGAGCTGTAGATTTTCACTCCCACGCAAAGGTTTAAAAGCCAATATCTACTGTGCCGTTACCAGGCAACCAATTACCCAAGATTTTTCCTCTTTCTAGATGTTTGCTCATAAAACAACATATATTTTAGCTCCAAAAGATGTGTGATGTATGTCAGAAAGCTGACACCTTAGATTTAAAAGTTTGACTCAATACATGTTAAATATAAGGTGAAGAAAAAAGTCGTTCGTTTTCTCAATGTAAGTTGATGCCAGCCCTTACTTTACCTTACTGCTGCACTCAGCACTGACAAAACAAAAAGGGTGGATGGGTGTAAAGAATCTTGCGACCACTTCCATCTATTAGGAAAACAGGATTGGATAAAAGAAAGGAAGAATTGGAAAAGCCTGACATTTTGATAATCAATGCGACTAGATGAAATGAGCTCCTATGGCTCAGTCACATAAAGTCACATAAAAATGTTAATCAGATTTTTTACTTTTGAGAATGACAACAATAAAGTTTTTCTCAAATGTACATATATTTTTTGCAAATATTTTTGTATAAGTTAAGTGTAAGTATAAGTTGGGGTATCGAAAAA
The DNA here is from genome assembly GCA_033220385.1 of Triplophysa yarkandensis. Lineage (NCBI taxonomy): Eukaryota > Metazoa > Chordata > Actinopteri > Cypriniformes > Nemacheilidae > Triplophysa > Triplophysa yarkandensis. The sequence goes on from CM065675.1 coordinate 10,498,947, forward strand.
ATATGTATATATTTAACAAAAATATATATGGATTATACACCAATATTTTTGTTGAATTACGTTATTTTGTTTACTTACATATACACATAATAAAACAGAATATTTACTTTGTATCTTAAGCTTTTAAACTTTGTGTCCATTGTTTTGTTACATGGAGCATGTAGTTTATCATGCAATTCTAGAGAAAACACAGTGATAAAATGTATGCATGCCCTTTAAGGTCTATTGGATAAAATATACTATTCATTGTATAAAACATTACTGTAACCCTTAATGTAAATAGCAAGCATAGCTAGGATACACATGCTTTATGATCTGCCCTGGGAATCCATATCTTCTGCAGGCATTTGTTTATGTTGTTGGGTTTTTCTCTGTGACCTTCTGACTGTCTCCATGTGAATGTTGGCTGTAAATACAGCGCATTCTCAATGTGTGCAGAAATGAGACGACTACAACCAAAACCCAAAGAAGTACTCTGGTTTGTTAAGAGGTCATCAGAGATATCATGTAAATTGGTCCAAACATAAAGCAAATTGTATTCGAAATGATGTAAATCTGTAAATATATGTTTTACTATTTCCTCAAACGCTCAAATTGAAGATGCCTTTCAATGTGAGAAACTTTATTAACAAACAAAAGGCAAAGCACAGCTTAAGTTCACAACTAGATATGCATCAAAAGCTAAGTGCCACAACATTATTATGTACTTCCGATAGTAAAATGCTCCCACTACGTAACTGCATTATATATATTCTATAGGCGTCAGCAACACAAATAGCTAAAACTCTTTAAATAGGCTTAAATAGTGTCAACATCTCATAACATGCTTATTCTCCATCGCTGGAGCTCATTCTGGTGGCGACTGCCAAAGTGCACAATTCACTTTAGACTGTAGTTCCGCACTGAATTAACATCAGCCCTCAAACTGGATAAGTGACAAAACTGGCCCAGTACCAGCACTTAATGGTCAACCAAATAACAGAGTACACAGTACAGGCAAACAGGACAGTAAAGAAGGAAATTAGGCACAGCAGTGCTGCCATCTAGTGGGCAGAGATCCACAGTGAGGTTGCAGCAGGAATGCCCAGGTATTTTATTGCTAAGCAAGCACCCATTGAAGAATGCTGGTGTCCTTTCCACCAGTCGAGATAAGATGAGTGTCATCATGGAGGAAGGCAACGTTGGTAACATGGCTGCTATGCCCACCATAGAAATGGCTGTTAGCCTGAGGGTAAAGAACAGGGATACGTACTTTTAGGGGATGATTTCACTGGATTGAGGGGATGCAAACATGAACATTTAATATCTTACCCTTGGTTGAGAACAGGGGTAGGAGAACAAGTGCACTTTGCCGAAATCATCCGCGGAAGCAAGGAGATTCTTGTCATGTGACCTGCATACAGCATTGATGTCTGTGCCATCCGCACCCTCTGGCCAGATGCCTAAGAAGTGGATAAAGGCAGAAGTGGAAATCGTAGTAAGAGATTTGGCTTGGTTTGGTAGAACAGAGTCAAACAATGGCATTCATTGTATTGCAGATGAACCGTCGGCTTAAGATTTGTGATTCTAATTCTACGTGCAAAGAGTGGCTTACCAAACACGTTGAAGCCAAGCGCACAGGTGGAGGATGCCCACTCAAGGTTACGCACCACATCAGCACTTGTGATGTGCTTGCCACTGGATGCCTCCCCTTTTCAAGGAAAATTCGAGACACATCATGAGAATCATATCTGAGATTTATTATCTGACCAAACTGCAGGCAAAAAAAACTCACAATATAAAATCTCATAGTCGCCTGAGTTGGTTACAATAAACTGGCTGTCGGTGGACCAGTCAAGATGAGTAACAAAACTGGAGTGTCCCTGTGGATGCACGACACAAAATATAAAATGAAAAATAGTCTATGATTTATTCTTGCCAAAGATTTTTCATGTGACAGTGGACTAGTGCAAAAACATACAGTGCATTTGCCAACACGGCTGTATTTCCTGCCATTCTCAGTCACAGAGTAGATGTAAACAAAGTTGTCATGAGATCCCACTGCCATGTATGCCCCATCTATATTATAAGAAGAAAGGACATGACAGCTATATAACATGTGGAGGAAAATGAGGGCTTAAAATATTTTTCAAAAAATGTAACGCACCAGGAGAATATTTAACAACGGAGATTATTTCATTGCCATCTGTATGCATAGAGACAAGATCACGTGTGTCGGTGTCCAGCACCAGCCACCTGCGAGGTTATGAAGAAAAATAAGTTTAGTCACCAAAAACAAAGACTTTAAAAGAAGACGGTAAATTAATCTGCGTTGTTTAGGTAAGGAAAGACTTTCTGTAATTTTCCTGTATATGCAAACATACCTTCCTGTCATGGTGCCCACAGCAAGCACAGCACCACTTGGATGGAATCCAACAGAACGGCCAGGGTCCTAAAGTCCCCACAAAAATAAGAATTTAGACTAACCCTCTAAATGTCCAAATGAAATAATGCTTTTAAATCTTTCCAATAACCTCAATGGCCTTGCTCCAGAGAGGCAGATGAGAGCTGGTATCCCAGAGATAAACCTGCTTGTCTTGCCCACACGTCACAAATTGCTCAGTAGTAGGATGCGCATCCAGTCCCCATAACTCATCAGTGTGACCCTTCAACAAGAATTCACAAATGCTCAAGTTAAAATGACAAAATTCCATAATTTCCATTCGGAAAAACATATTCTAAGTGTGGTATCTTGTTTACCTGAACGATGGGAGTGAGAGGACCTGAGAAAGAGCCCCGCAGAACAGAATTTCGGGTCGTTCCAACAAACAGCTCTTCTTGTTTTCCTTCCGCTAAAGTGCGGACTGGGCCGTAGGCTTCGGGAACCTGAAACAAAAAAAAGAATACAATACTCCATGAAATCTCAGCTATGATTTGTGGAAATAGTTCTTAAGTGAGTGAATTCAACTGGAGAATTTCATGAGTCTGAATCAAATAAGAAAGAAAAATGCAATGCCTGGAATATATTTTAGCACTAAGAATAGGATCAAATCTGAAGGTGTATGGAAACCATTAAAAAGGTTTGTTTCATCCCACTTTGCTATCCGGATTGAATTTTGAAACTAATCTTTCATTTGATGGAATTGATTTGTAGGATTAAGGGGACATGTGGAATAAATGTACCTCAATCTCAATCTTTTTGCAGTAATCATGGTCCCATTGCACAATTTTGCGGTCTTTTCCTCCTCCGGACACTAACGTTCCATCCTTCAGCACACAGAGAGAGAAGATTCCACCCTCATGGGCACCTGCAACTGCACGGCTGATCTTGTTTCCACCTTTAGATACATGAGGATTCCAAATAAGTAACCAAACTAAATCCAATTCAAAGTAGTATATGTATATAAGCAGTTTGAATGACCTTTTGCCCAGATGTAGATGTTTCCACTAGAATCCCCTGTGATTGCATCACCATTCTCAGCAAAGGCAACACAGAGCACATACTTGGGTTTATCATGTTTCTGCAAGTAAAAAAATAAAGAAATTGTTACAGTCAGTACCCCTGAATCCTCAGTATCCCTGGAACCAAACATGCATTCTTGACCCAAGTGGGTTTTGAATGCAAATTTTGTGTCTTTTAGAGGTTGACATTTCATTGAACGAAGTACATTTACATTAGATTAGATTAAATTAGATTCAACTTTATTGTCACTGCACATGTAAGGTACAAGGCAACGAAAAGCAGTTAGCCTCTAACCAGAAATGCAATAAGCAGTAAGTACAGAATATATATAAGGTTAAAGGCTAAAGGTCTGAAATAAGTTTAATAGACACTATATAATTTAGCAAAAACATTTTATGGAATGGATGATTTGACTGAATCTTGAAGAAAGAACCGCCAGTAAGGGTGCAGGAAATTTTGGACTCCTTTAAAATTCTTTAAAAAAAGCATCTCAGGATCAGACCCTAAGGAGCTGCTTGATTTTATTTTGTTTTATTCTTTATATTTTTTACCTACAACATAATTCCCAGAGTCATGAATCGTTTGATTCAATCGTGTTAATGAGGTTATTATTAGAAATAGAGGAAAAATATGTAGTTATGTTTTTTGTGCATTTATAAATTTTGCAAACCTCAAACAGTCCCTGACGTTTTGTGAGAGTATTTCCTTCCATTGTCCAGAAGTTAAGATGAGATTTCCCACAAGTGACAATCAGGTTGGCCTCCATAGGGTGAAAGACAGCACCCAGCACAGACTCATTGGAACACTGCAAAACGTCACAAAATATAAATGCATCACAAAATATATACACTAAATTCTCTTTTCATAAACCAAGTGGCAAACACACATAGTGCACCATGATGGAAACATTGAGCTGTTTTAAAGTGTAATTGTGACAACATTTTTGGAAAATGATCTCGCTCATTTTGAATATGCATCACACTAAAGTCAGCATCCAACAGAATTCATAACCAATTTTACTGTGTGAAACAAGACAAAAATCTGTAATCAAAACTCAGGTTGTAAAAATCAGTTACATTTCTCTACTTGAATTGTAAGGTCAGCCTTACTGAAACTCCAAACGCATACACATTCTTTTCAGGCCTCACCTTAACTTCCGCCAGTTGTTTCTCTTTCTGCCAGTCCCAAACAGACAGAATATGGTCATTTGCATCATCAACCGCACACAAATGAGCACCTCCATTCTAAGAGAGGAAGAGATAGTATAGCTATGTAAAGCGCTATCGTTCGCACTGTCATTAATAATTCTGCATCCAGTAACCATTGACGGTCATACATCCACCTTATGAAGACTACAAATATTACATAATTAAAATAGCAATATTAAATACACATATATATGCAGAATAAAAATTCCATACCGACTTGGAAAAGGCCACACAGGTGACAGCTCGGTCAATCACACCCATTCCGATCACATGAAGCGTGTTCAGACTAACAGAGTCCCAGATTCGAACATGAGGCTGCAAAGGCTGATGGGAAAAACCAAGACCTTGGGTCATAGTTTACAAAGCACTTTCCGTTTCTAAGATTACAGTCCGAGAGGGTATTTCATGCCATAAAACCAACACATGCAATGTAAACTTACTTTGCCATCTTTGGATGTCCCGGCAACTTGCCCGGTTGCTATGGTGACCATGTCTGGATGGACGGCCAAACTGCAAAGAGAGCATTGTTGGGATCAGAGGTTGTCAGGAAAGCTTTCCCATCTCTCACTCTCCAGGGAACCCTAGCATGAATGTAGCTCAGTCCCCAAAAACATTTTGTAAACAGCCTGCAACCGTTTTGTGAACCAGTGAAGGGTTTTAAAGCACACAGTAAGCATCCAGACAATCATTAACATAGATTGGTATTATAATTTTAATACGAAAGGCATTCTTTGTTCATGTGAACATGCAGTGTTTTAGCACAAATGATGTCTCAGATTTTTGTATTGTTTAGCAACCAAACAAGAGAGTCAAAACGAAAGGAAGAACAGATTTGGTTTTATTGCAGGTGTATTTGAATATACCGCCAGATACACTTATCACATAGATCTCTTATCTTCAAGATAAGTTTAACTGAAGGAAGACCTGACACTAAACAAGCAAATTTGCTCAGAAACCTGTTAATACTTCCGGAACATATAGCCTCCTTTGGCAACAAGATAGACACTGAAACAATGTATATTCTCATGCGGATGATAAGAACACAATAACTGCATTTGGACCTTTGAACAATGACCTACTTTGGGCAAAATCATGAGTTTAATTTTCACTCTTAGAAGAGATGTAAAGTAATGATTTGAAAGTATGAGTACCACTTGTTTTCTATACAAAAATAGTTTTAGATTGGATTTGAATTCTTTCGTGAATAATTAATCAAGTCTTTTTCGGTCCAAAATTTTTCTGTTAAACACCGAGAAAGTTTTTGAGAAAAGCACCGTTGCATTTTGGAAAATAAAATTAAAAAAATGGGATTGAAATGCCATGCGCAAAAATAAAATGTTCTTTTTGATATTTAGTGTCAGTTTTTCAAGAAGAGACAAATTTGTTTTCTTTGTCTCGTTGGATGGAAACATAGCTAGTGAATACCATAGTAGGATCACTTTAAATGGAAGTCAATAATGGTAGTCGATGGCCCAGAACTGTTTTTCAAAAAAATCTTATAAAGCAATAAATATGAAGAAAAGCAAGTCATTAAAAATCTCACACTCTACAGTTTCAAATAAAATCCAGTATTATACTGACAGCCATAATGAATAAAATCTCCATGTATTTACCACTTGACATCATCATTATGACCCAGATAATGTCTCTGTTGCTGCTCCTCTACATTGTACAGAATCACAACGGAAGCATTGAAGTACACGATCTCTCCTGTGGGAAGCAGGTAAAGGTTGGAACGGCAGTCTCTTCCCCTATAGCCATACCTAATGATAAGTGTTAAGCAAGACCTTGATGTAAATAATTTAAACATTTAAGAGTAGTTCAAGACATTTGGTTTCACTTTTATCCATTTAGAAGATGAGCCTTAATGTAGTTCAAGTTCAATGCTGAATTTTAAAGATTACTTGAAATGACAACATTGGTTATATGAATTTAAATTATACAAATAAATTGCACATCTTCATCATCTTGTACAGTTAACGTAATAGATTACACAAAAATTAAAAACCGCGTCATCATTTCCCCACCCTTGTATTTCAAATCAATATGACCTTCGTTCTTTCATAGAACATCAAAGAAGATATTTTGAAGAATGGCGGTAAATGGCAGCTATCCATTTGCAACGATTTTGTGTCCATGCACATAACTGATTGGCTGCCACTGCTGTTCATATATTCTTCAAAATACCATCTTTTGTGTTCTAGGGGAACTACCACTTTAGGTCTTTCAGCATTTCCATGTCAGGGGCAAAAGTAAGGATACACCCATTGAAGCTTCAGCTTGCGCTCTGGCAGCCCCACCCTATGATCAAGGCTGTAGCTGTCCCTAAGCTGGTCTGGAATATGCATAGTGATGGGACGGCCACGTATAAACATCCTGACGTAACCATCATCTATTAAAGACATAAGACACACAATGAGCTGCCAAATGGAAACAAGGAATAAACAATCGCTCTTTCAAAGGATGTCTTGTCCTGTTGGGAGGACTGTGGTTATTAGATCTCTAATTTGGTGCATTATGTTCAACCATAATGGATTACGTTTAGATGATTAAGGCATGTGATCAGGCGAATTTATGAATTTAATGGGCTTGGTCTCATGTCAATACAGCTTTAACTCTTGTGAACTGGAGTCACTTAATAAATTAACCCTAAACTTACTGAATACAACGCTAGTGTTGCTATGGCATTTCTATGTGCTTGAAAGGGAATTGCTGGATGTTTAAACTACATTATGTCAGAACCGTGAGCAAAAACTTACCCGAGTTGAGGGTACATTCTTTGGATTTGCTGCAAAGAAAAAGAAACAAAGGTTTGTCATTCATGCATATTGGCAAACACAAGCATCAAAAAACATCAAAAACTGACCACATAAGTCAAACCAAACATTCAAACCACTTCCAAAAAAGTTGGTTTGTTTGCTTTAACTCTATGATGTTTGTAGGATGACTAATTTGGTGAATTTAGTCTTTATAACTGAATTTGCTTGGAGAAAAGACTCTGGACTCATATAAAATGTACTGGGATTTATCATGAAACAATTTACAAAAGTAGTACATTTCCAAAGCTTTGAAATTCATTTAAATGCTGTGTTTATGTAAGTAAAAACATAAGTAAAGTAGATCAACTCAGATATTTCTATTAGAATTCACCATAAATATTACAAATATATATTTGTTAAGTTAATATAACTAAACCACATGCATACTTCTTTTCAGTTTGTGCAATTTCAGCCATTTACTTACACATTTCCAATAAATGTCAAACTATTTTCTGTTATATGTGCGTGCATTCTGTATGAAATTTCTTAACCACACAGCTTCACTTCCTGTCTGCTTCTGCAAGACCCGCAACTTCCCTCTACATCAATAACATTTCAGAGCCATCAATCCAATATTGATGAAAAAGAACTGGCTAAAATTGGAATCCTAATGACGAGCGTTTTTCAGTGTGAAGGCAGAAAGAGGCTGTTATGTAAATGAAAGACAGACAGAGTGTGGGTGGCAGTTCAACAATGTTCTGTTTGTGCCCATGCAACCCAGCATAAACCCTCCACAACCTTCATTAAATCTGCATCCAAAGCAAGAACAGAGAAAAGCAAACCAAAAGGCTCAACCAAATCCTAGCTTTTGTACAGATGTTTGGAGCTGTTTTATGTCAGCCACATCAGCTAGCAGGAAAACAAATCCATTTCTCCATTAGTGTATGCTAGAAAAATCCATTTAACCACTGATCAGTTTAGGCTGTAGCAAACACACTTGATATAATGGTTTAAGTATGTAACAGCAATGTGCCTGACCTCAAAAAGAACTGTGAGCCATATACTAATGCACTACACACCCATTAAAATCGCAAACACTACAAGCAACGTATAACAATTGGGCTAGACTTTATTTATGAATAATCACCCGGATTTGCATTCAGTGTTTTTAGAGATCAAGTCTATCCAAGAAGTAACCCACGGACAATCTCAGTTAAAAATATTTGCTTCAATTTACATGACATAATGTTCTTCTAAACCATTATCTTTCCTCTAGAGCACTTGGTGTAACTTGTTGTGAGAGTGTGAGTTTGTGTGTGCTTGTGTGTGTGCGTGCATGCATTAGTGGATGAGTTTCATGTTCAATATATATGGCTGAGCATCAATAGCTCCATATTACAATGGGACAGAACACTACATGAACAATGAACTGAGACAGTTTGAGAAGCACATTACACATCTCCAACTTCCATAAAAGCTAAACAAAGCTTAAAGTTAAACGGAATCAAAGCCAGATGGAAACAAGATAATCTTTAGGTTACATAACTCACGCACAAAACCTTCAAGGCAAAGCCAGAGAGACAACTAACAAACAAACAAAAACAAACAAACAAACAAACAAACAAAAAGATACAAACATTACAATGCCTTTTTAAGTAAAAAGAAAGTAGATAGACCATGATCTTCTCCCAAACCTTATACCTGCCAAATTATCTAAGGTGTTTGGAAGCGATTCACACGGATGCTGGTGAGAACCTTCTTGTTTGCCAACCACTATTTGCTTAGTTGCAGGAAGCAGAAAGCATTCGTTCCATAACCGATCTCACCAACGGTGAAAGCTTCCAAAACCTGGTCCTTCAAACTAACTGAAAAGCATTTACCTCGTGGATCTCTTCATGTTGCCTTTGCCGTTATGCAGTTCAAGTTCTGGCAGGAATTTGCAGAAGCAAGTGACAGACTGAGTTCCTTGTTTGAGTTAACTTCAACCCTGCAGTTGTATGAACCTCACTAGCCAATGGCAGGACACTTCCTCTGTAAGCTTGACAACCCCTTATGGGTGACCACTCCCCCATTGCTTCAATGCAGTAATTTGATGCACTCTGGGACTTCAGTGGTGAGCATGTTACCCAAGTGACTTCACAGAGCAACCATGCACTATACACAGTTTAGTCTCAAACAATCATCAAACCGTAGATACAACACTACTATCAAGTAGGATTAGCTGTTGGACAGACACCCTGCAGTTGTGTGGAGGGAAACGTTAACCCTTTATTATACTGGAGCTTTTATTGTGTCGGGTTAGTGGTATGGTAAAGCAATGGAACCAGATGAAATCTAAATTTGTACCTTTTGGGGAACACAAAAGAAGATATTTTGAAGAACGTAACCAAACGATCTTGTTCCTATGGATTTCCACTGGAAGTCTTTTTTTCAAAATATCTCCTTTTTTGATCCACAGATGAAAAATATAAAGATTAACATGACATCAGAATTGTATAGATATAAACTATCCCTTTAAGTCTTTCACTTGTAGTGAATCAATAATGCGTAGCAAAAGGTTTTTCCTAATAAGACATAAAACACAGTACCTGTCCCAGCATGCCGGTGGGAATCCCTGCAGCACTTTACGGCTATGGTATGAACAAGTGCACTTACTGAAATCAAAACCTAATAAGTGCTGGGTGTTGCTGTGACCAAATGTCTGGTTTGTCATCTACTGTCTTAAGACATTTAGACCGTTTTTTTTCATCTTACTTAGCCCAACATCTTATCTGCATCATGTATTTTGTTCTTATTTTCAGTCCACATATCAGTTTCTGGACAAATTGTTTTATTTTGGACTTGATGAAAAGTGGAATTTAGATTTGCATGTCCATTTACTGGCCATGACTCAGTGACTGTACTTAATCCGAGCTATCGACCCTGCCCCCATCAGGCCATGACAGCCAGGATTGGATCTGAAAATCTCTTGATGCCTTCTAAAACCCAGCATTTTCAGTTTTTGTTTACAGTAGTTCATTTGTCATTTCATAAAACACTTGACCACCAAACATTTGATTGAGCAGTCCGAAAAGCCACGTGATGCAGACTCAGATTGGGATTACCTGGGACACTTTGGGATTACCTGTCTCTCTTTCCTCCAGATGAGCTGCTGGATGAGGTTGTTCTGCTGCGTGAGTCTGCTGCCTCCTTCTTAACTGTGGACAGACGCTCTGTGGACATACTCTTCCTAACACACAGAATCACAAACATGATGGGAAATAGGTGGCACCATGCTGCATCAGTTACAAGGAAATATAAATTCAACAATGGGTTATGAAAAGGCACAAAACAATTAAACATGTATAGATATAAATATAACATAGATACATTAAATAAGAGCACAGACATTGTCTACAGTAAATTAAAGCTGATGCGTAGAAATAAATTCAGGTCAATAATTTACTTATGCTGACCAAAAATTCATGTATCAACTAACATGAACAAAATATATATTTTTTATTATTTATTATATAGATATTTTCTATTGATTTATTTGATCTGATCTTGGTTCACATATATTGGATTCTGCCAATGGAACACTATCCTTTAGTCTGAAATATGTTCTTTTTATTATAATTATGACTCCTATTGTTAATTTCTTCATTACATTTGGTACAGTTTAAATCATAAGCAAAACTTTGAAAGTGTTTTTCCTTCATATCCCAATATTGAATATTAATATGTCTCTATTCATTAATCTTTATGTTATATTAATAATAAAAATCTCTAAAAAATATTAAACGTTACGGGGGAATTCTTGAATTCTTTAAAGTCATTTCAATGGAAAACTTTCCATGTTACGCTCATTACTAAGAATCCACAATATTCCAATTCATTTACAGTGCCGTCCTGTTTTTTGCAAGTATATTCTAAATAGTTAGCTATGTTTCATTATTCATTACTGGCACCTTCAGGCCTAGAAGTTATACTACAATAATATAATAATATAATAATATCACACTGCTGTGTGTGCATTATATTAGTCAGAATATCTTCCACTTTTCATTGCTGTTTATAAATGATGCATTATGATACAGGTCTAACTTTTATCAAAAAGTTTGGGATATCATGTGAACACGATATATGTTTTTTGAAATCTTGCACATAGCTCTCACCTTTTAATTGACATAAGCACTTCTTTTTTTGGAGACGAGGGAGATGAGGGATAGCCACTCAAGCGTTTTGTTTGGACATAGCCATTGGTCAGAGGCTTGGATGGCAGAGCTTGCAGTATCTGCCGAACTAAAGGAATAGAGGAAGTCAGAAAAACACAGACGAGATAACAGGTACATGCAAAATTAACCTCCCACGGAAAAGCTTTTTATAAGTCTTGATCACGTGATGATTGCGTTACAATCATATCTTTGTTCTCCATTGTAACTGTTAATAATTACTTTAACTTGCAGTCACAACCAGGTGTGAAACCTCATATTACACTCTAATCATTATACTGCAAATTGATTTAAAAAAGCAACATTTCCACCTGCTAACCTCCTTGGGATCATTTCAATGTGCATCCTGCCAAACATTAATTATGCACCGTTTTAACCTCTGACCTTTAGTAGGTCCTCCTTTCTTGCTACTGGCCTGGGTGATCTCCTCACAGCTGCCCAGCCTTCTCAAAGCATCTGCCAATGCTGCTTTCAACAGTTGGATCTCATCTTCCTGCAGCTGTACCCTCTGCTCCAGGTGAGAGAGACGGTCATCCATCTCCATTCCACTCCCAGCAGATACATTATCATCTGAGAAGGAGAGAAAGAAACCGGCCAGGCATTTGTATATAAGAATAAAGTGGTGGATTATGTAAAAAAAAGCTATTACATTGGTTCTAAGCCCATTATATTTTACAATGGCCCCAACATAATATGTAAAAATGCGTAAAGCTCTTTGCATTATATAAGAAATGAATAAATCAAGGGTGTGAAAAAAATAAAACCATTTGGTGTGAAAAAACATTGTCGATTATGTTCAGGCTGCACTGCCAAACCACCTGTTACATATAAAACAAAGTTAACTCTGTTTTTATGTGAATCAATTTACACATAAAGAGGTAATTCAAAAGCTTTGAAGTTAATATATGGTTTCAATTTTTGTATATGTAAGAAAAAAGTTCATCTCATTAACTCATATATTTAATCTATTAAATGTTTTAAAGGAATTTTATAAGTTAATAATTATATATAAATTATATATAAAAATTATAACAGTTTATTTTTGTGGTATTTACTAGGCCACGTGAAACATTTAGTGTAGATACATTTACATTTTTACATTTACCTTAAAATAAGTATTGTGATTAATCGCATCCAGAATAAAAGTTTTTGCTCACATAATAAATGTATGTGTATTGTGCATATTCATTTTGTATTTGTAAATACAAACTCATACATATACAGTATAAGGAAATATTAAGATTAATTGATTTAAACTGAATACAAGTTATTTAATTTGTTTCTTAATTTTTATATTTGAAATGTATATATAATGTGTGTAATGATGTACAACACAATTTTTTTCTTAATAGCAAACACAGTGGAATCGGTTAAAAGGTATTGGAGATTGGAATTTACAAAAATTCTGGTATTTTAAGCTTAAAAATGTTCTGGATATGCTCTATAATTGTAAATATATGATCATGACAAATGAATATATAACAAATATGATTGTATCCATTAAGAGCAAACATTGAAATAACTTAAAGAAACACGACAGCACCTTTAAGCATCCGAGTTTGCAACGCTTACTGATGCTTTCTGAGACCTTCGGATTTGAACTGACAAACTTTATTTCATATATATACATTGTAAACCAAGCCTCAACGAATTGAATCAGCTTAACAGCATCATATTTCACAGTAAACACCTTCCTTCTTGTTTCATTACATCCCCAAGGGCAACGCATTGGGCCACACGTTACGCGTGCATATCTAATAAAGCTGTTTATGTTCCTGCACCTGCTAACACATACCCATCACAACCCTAAAGCACCATCAGCAGGTGGCGAGCACATAAACTGCATAATAAAAGTGACATCCGGAAGGCAAAAGTGGATGTTGGGAAATAAAACAATGCTGGAAGGTCTCGCCATCATGTAGGACAAAAGCAGCCTGGATGAAACCGGATGCTCTGTGACCAAGCTGCTGAAATATTAATTGGTAACGTTCTGCTTGTATTTCCTACCTGCCATGCCAGACGGCCTGTCCTCCTGCCAGTCACCTGCTCAGACAGCCTGATCCTCTGTAGCTCTCTAGGGGTTTCCTAAAGGTGCTAAATGCCTTCTCTGTCAAAGCGCCTTCCTCCCACCTTCCCCTATTTCTTGCTGGATGGCTGGTCCTGTGTCTGGACCTCCCTCCCTTCCTCTCCCTCCCCCACCCTTCACCCTTCTGTACTGTGAGTAAAGAGAAGGGTGATGTTTGTAACAGGACGCTGGTCTACACTGCTGTCTCCTATGCGGTAGAAAACTGCTGCTGGTGCCTTCGTGAGAGAGAGAGAGGATTGGCTGGAGTCCAGACCTGAAGCATCGGTCAAGCACCACCAGGAAGTGCAATGACCAACCAGTCCACCAATTGCACACAATAAACATGTTTGCAACAATATATATTATTTTATACCTGTAATGTGTACACTAAATGAATATTTGATATTGCATCAATCAAAAATGGCAACTAGTATCTAATATAAGCACTGATTTTTAGAATCAGTCTTAAACATGCTGCTGATAAAGACACATGACAGAGCCTATAATATAAATGTTGATGTTCACGAAATTGGAATGTACAACACGGACCGATACTCTCTGACCAAGGGGATTTTTAGGCTAATCACATAATGTCTACCTCCCCATCTGTCGTTCAGCCAAACCATCTGTCACAGAATCTGACCTACTGGAAAACGATGCTCACAATGTACCGTGAGTGTAAAAAAGACCCAGTGACAACACACATACCTGTCCATAAGACTGTAACTGCACAAAAGGTGTTATGAAATGTTTCTATGAAACGCAATAGCTAAGGCTTTGTTGTGTTGTGTGTACATTGGTTTCTTACAAGATGAAGATCCATGGTGATGATACTCAATTCCCTAAATAAGACTAGAAGTAACTGAAATTTGCTTTTTCTATTTTATTTATTCTTGTTTATTGTGCTTGGCGTTGTTTGATTGTGGCATATTCTGTTTGTCTATTTCCCTCAGCTTTAAGGCATTGTGCATGTGTGCCAGTTCCAAAAAATTTTCAAAATCTCTTCTTATAAAAGACATTTTATTTTTTCAGAAGAGAGAGAGGGGTGAGTAAATCATGACAGGTTTCTATTTTATGGGTGAACCCTTTAAGTGTAAAACGTTGAATGATATTTATGAATTTTTAGGGCTATGATTTAAAATCATATTACACTCACAATTCAAATAAAATTTGCACAATACTAGCCCACGTCATCATAACTGAACAGATTTTCACCATTGAAACATTGCTAGCAACAGATATCAGGTTTAATAGCGGGGTTCTACTATACATTCCATTCCAGCTTTATGGATGTGACATTTTATGTTATGGACGTGATCTAAAAACACTCTTAGAATAGAATTGTGACCAAAAACTGAACAAACCGTTTATATTAAACAAAAGCCTTGTTGATTGTGTTGTCAATGTCAGTTGTCTATTTTTGAGTTTTTTATTTTTTTTAAAAGTAAATAAAACCTGTGTTATGGATGTGAAGAAAGGGACAACAAACTTCTTAAGATTTATGTGAATTAAAATGTACAAAGCAGAATCAAAATTAGTCAACAACTGGCCACGGTTTGGCTCTTTACAGAAGATCAAATAACAACTATATTTCTATTTTTATGTGTCTGTTTATAAGCAAAATGTAGAGTTATGGATGTGACATGAAATACCCTTGACAATGAAAAAAAATTCACTAAAAATAAAAATAATGCAATAGGAACTAAAAGAGAGGCCTCACATGGGTATTTGAATAAATCATCATAATAAATACATCAATGCTATAAGTATAGAAAAACCTTTGGTAAAAACTTAACATTTTCTATGACATTATTAGACAACCAGTTCTAAATAAACATAAACTCATTCCATTCTTCTTTACCATTGCTGAGATTAGTTAATATAATGCTTTACTAAAATAAATCACATTTGAAGATGAATGCAAGCTAAAATGTATCAAGCATAACTAAATATATAATAATATCCCTTAATATCTTCTTATTCTTTAACACACAATTCAACAGAAGATGTGTGAAACACAGCAGAAAATATTCAAACAAATACATTCATCTTCTTTCTTTTGATGTCTCAGTGACACGTCACATCCATGACATCACTGGAATGACAAACATTCGAACAAAAACAAATATTCGAATGATTCGAATTCGAATTGCGTGACGTAAACAAACGCTGCTGTCACCTGCAGCGTTCATTAGGCGAACTTACCATTGCAATATCGCAGCAGAAGAGTGTTCGTGTCACATAAATTCCCACATGACGCCACTCGTTCGGACATGTCCTTCTCTTTTGATCAAATCCTGTATCGTGTCTCTCTTTCTCCGATCCACCTGCCCGATCCTTCCCTGACATAAGAAGGAACCCTCACAAGACACCGAGCATTCAACCTGTGCTGCCTGCGTTTCTATAGCAACAGCCTCACCGACAAGCTGCTACCCATGGGGAATGGGAGAGTCCCATCCACTGCATCCACTTGTCCATCCCAAACATTGTGTTTTTATGATGAGTGGCAAATTTGGAAATCCATTGGCCCAATGCCACACAGGGATCTTTTGACACATCTGACATCAGTAGAGTATTGTTGCTTTGTGTTTTATGTCAAGGTTTGGATAACATGCTCATGATGTGTCATATAGATCTACTAGTGTATTTGACAGTGCTGTATCTGGTATTTAACAATAGAGGGGAGTGTTGATCTATTTACACACACACTGTGATGAGCATGCCTTCAATATGTGTCAAGTAATAATGTATTACTTGAGTGATCAGTCAAATACACTTTTCATACAAATCTAGGTATACAATGTATAAGCGCTGAATAAAATAGTCTAAACACCACCAGTCAAGATTTGTGGGACACTTGAGTGTTGTTGTCCACCGAATAACGTTTGATTTGAAGGCGTATGCCTTAAGTGTCATTAGTTTAATAGACAAAACATAAGTTAGCAAACATACATGTTTCGTCATTACAAAACTTACATTTTATTTAATAAATGTCTTGAAATGTATGATGTTAAATTAATTTTTAAGGGAGATCAGCATATGAGAGTTTAGAAAAGATTGGGACCCCTTTAAGTGTCTCAGAGATCTTATGAAGCTGCTTGATGTAATGACAAGAAAACATTTGGGAAAATTCGTCTAAAGTGTGTCTACAATGAAGTTTGTTTATTTATGTATTAATTTTCTATAGTCATTACATTATTCCAATAGGTCCCTTTGTTTTCTTTTTTAAATGTGGATGAGTTTATTATTTTTTTAATTGGGGAAAAATGTAAATATAAGTGAGTGTGTGTCCAAAAACTTTGCGCCGGTAGATTTTTTGTCAGGCAAAAATATATACAGGTTTATGGTTGTACCATCACCATACACAACACTGGTCACGCTGGTAAATGGTACATTATTCAGTTGACTGGAAATGACTTAGTGAAGGTCAAACTTTATATCATACAAACAGAGTAAACACGGACACATTATTCTTGACGTGAGTGTGAAGAATATTGCATGTGCAATAGATATCCCAGTCAAGCAATCTGTATCATCATGTGCAATGACCTGTCTGGTCCATTTAGATTTAAATGTGTTTGACCTGCTGTTACACTCACTGAACCTTTGGTTAGTGAGATGTGAGTTTGATCAGCGAGCGATGCTTTACCATCGCCTTTGTTTATTTATAATTTTCCAATTCATTGGGCTGAAACAAATGCGTTTTCCCTGAAAGTAAGGCTGTTATTTAACCATTAAAATGATTTACCAAAAAAAGAGATTTCTGTCATTATGTACTTTGTATTTCTGCTTTCTTTAATTATAACAAATTCATCACATGGCTTTAAATTACTTGGAAAAACCTGTATGGATTGCTTTTATGATGTGGACATGATGCTTTTTGATGCTGACAGTTCCTAGAACCCATTCACCTTATTGAGGAAAAAGACATTTAACATCTGTTACCTTAAATAAGATAAAAAACAATACGTTTTACTCCAGATTTATTTTGTTCAGATCACCATGCATTGTGTACATGGTTTAGGACTCCACATAATAGAAATATGAAATATGATTTTCTTGGATACATCCACAAGCCAGCTAAAAGGCGCCAAAGTGCAGCAAAATAAACACCATTATAAAAAAATATGATATTATTTGTGACTCCCAAATCTCAAAGGGCTCTCGGATCTGTGCTTTCAGAGACCGAGCATGTGTAACTTGTTTATAAGTAAAATCTAAATGGGCTCATTTCCAAATGTAGAAATGATGTGCTTTAAATTATGTTTTGAGCTGTTAGAACAAAATCTATTTTGCTATGCCTATCTGTGACTTAACAGGTGAACCAGCTTGTGTTTTAGCACACCGGTACTGCTGATACATCTTATATTCCCTGTATTTGAAATAAACAACAGATGTACATAGACACGACTGGATGTGGGGTCACCCTGTGGGCATTTCCTTTTCCTCTTGTGAACATCCAGTCAATTTTATAAAAGACACTTGATGAAAACTTTCTGCTTTAGCATATTTCAGTGAAAGTAAATCTTGAAAGTTGTCTTCATACACTTTTAAAGGCGTGTGGATTGATAACACAATGCATTTGTTCTTTGGCAGCAGAAGCAGAAATGCAAATGGTTGGGACCCCAGGGGATAATGTTATATCTGCTCAAATGGTTAAAAGAGCGGTGGGGAGTAGAAAATATGAAAGTGGAATAGTTTTACATTATGAAGGCTTGTCTGGCATTTCTTATTTTATGAATACATATGTAAGATTTCCATATTATTATGTTGGCAGCTCAGAGAAGATTTCTTTTAGAAAATTTTCATTTAAATTTACAGATTTAGCAGATTGCTCTGCTCAACTTTAATCTCATAAAGTATAAACTGAAAGTGTGAAGGGATCCCATACTTGAAATTTTTCCTCTGTGTGCACACACACAGTAAGTGAAAATACACACACACTGTGAACACACACCAGGAGAAGTGGTCAGCCATGAAGGTGGAGGAGATAGTTCCTTCTCCTTTAGTACCCGCTGGTACCGGGAGTCGAAAAAACAACCAAGGGGGCCACGGGTCAGACCCTCGAACCACCAGGCTCCACAAGCTTAGTAAATATAACAAAAGTTAACAGTTACATAACTTTTAAAAAAATGTTAGTGGAAAATGGTCCCTTAAATTCCCTGTAAAGATATTGTAACTTTATGCAATTGAAATTTGCATTTAATTAACATATATGTGTTTGTAGTACATGTATTTTTGGTGAATTTAAGTATTTCATATTTAAGTTAATGAGATATACTTGTTTTACAAGTTAAACAGTATATTTTCTTTAGATTTTAAATAAATACAAAATAAACATGTTAATTGTCTCACTTAAAAACAAAGTGATTTTTTGGAGTTTGCACTATAAGGGATTGACAGCAGTCCATATTCACCTTTACTGTGCTGAATGGAAAATAAAGAAGTGTATACATCAGAAATGTAATAACATGTTCTTCTTTCAACTTTTGCAACAATTAACCATTAAAAGCCTGCTATTTATGGAATAAGGCACACACCCGCCGGTATAATAGAAATTGTTTATCACCTGGACTGTTTGGCCATACCCAGCCCATGACCAAGAGCACCTACCCTCCCAAACTGCATATTGTTGTACATTGAACTATGCTCTGAATACATGAGTTAGAAGTCTGTGATTAATAACTCATGATTCAAAATCAATTGTCTTGCAACAAACACGCTGCCAAGAAGGAAGTGGATGTAATATGGAGCTGGCTTTTTAAGCCCTGTTTTGTGTGATTGTATATGCCTGTCAGAACATGCTCTCAGTGCTCATGGCAGCACAACCGTGGCGATTGAAAACAAACAGATTGGCTTCGCAATGCAACTAGTTAAATGGAATAAATATAAACTATTGATTACAGTTTTTACATTTGCCAGGACACATTTCTCAATACTTTGGTGAAATTTGCTGAACTTTTTACACCGTGAACACAACAGTTGTGTGTGAAATGAACCATAAATTGATTGTAAAATACAAAAAAAAAAAATACTTTACAAATTGAAAAAGGCAAAAACCCTGTCTAAAAAATATGACTGTTACATTTATTCTAATCAGTATACGGTTTTCTTTATTCTGATAAAACATTGTTTGCTTTCTGATCTCTGTTGAAAGAATCAGCTTTGGAATGACATACTGGTAGTTTTAGTGCATTTTATAGGTGAAATGAACCTTTGTGCAAACTGAAAGTTCTTCAGGAGACCTTTGTGAAGAGTTTTGCAAAGAACACCAAAGAATGGGGAAATGTATCCTAGCAATTGTATAAAACTTTATGTGTTGACCAGCATACAAAATTCTGAAAGTATGAAGACAGTGGAAAAGCGCATGTTTGACAACGGGTTGCCGTCATACTTTCCTTTGATGAAAGAACATCTGGTCCCACAGTCAGCTGTCCCCTGCAGAGAAATGCTGTTTAATCGCTTTAATTTCATACCGGTTCCCTCTCATTGCTAAAAAGAACCCTGAAAAACCTATGCATTCTTATATGAAGGCCGGCCTACTGTCTATACTGCACAGTATTGTTGGCATCAATCTTTGAAAAACTAAACTGTTAAATATGTATTGAAATGGTTGCATGTTATGCTTTCAAATGTTTTGATTGAATTGAAGAGGAAAATGTCAAAGTTATTTGGAATATAGTCTATTTCTGTGAGCTCTGGTGCTCGTGTGGGTTCTAGGAATAATAGTGCCAGATACTGAGGTAATGGGAATTAGGAATGCAGTAAATCTCTGCTGGCAAACAAGTGCCGTCAGATCAGCTCCCTGACTCACAGACATGTTCCAGGGAGGTTTTTCAGCTTAGCTTTAATTGGGCATTGCATTCCTTTGGGTGGTATGCAAATTCGCTTGAAGTGGTTTTTTTCCCTTTAATTCTTATGAATTTTGACACGTTGATTAGTTTCAGGTTGTTTTCGTACTTTACTGTAAATCGTCTGTTTACCCATCAGTTCAGGTTCTTTGTGGAAAAGCAGAAATATGATATCATGATTTTACCTTGGTTCTGTGTAAGAGTAACAGTTTACATTGTTGACATTTCAAGCCTATGACTTTCTTCCGCAGAAAAAAAAAGATGTCTTGAAGAATTTTGGTAAATGGCTCTCTTTCACTTGTTTTGTTTTTGAAGTCAATGGGAGCCACTGATTTTTCAACGTTCTTCAAAGTATCTTCTTTTGTGTTCTGTGGAGGTTATTGAGGTTTGAAATGAAATGTAAGTAAATGGTGACCGAATTTTCCTTTTTGGGTATCACTTTAAAATCCTAACCATGGTTACAAGCAATTAGAATTGTTTCATGTATTTCATTCAATTAATAAATCAATTTACTTTTGCCAAAATTGTATTTAATGGTTAACACTGGCTATAATAATATTGTTTACTTAATTATAGAATAATAGAAATATGTGTATTTTGTAACTGTGTTACAAAGTTGAGGAATGATGATACTTTTCAATTACATTTCATTTTCCTAAACAGAATCTTTTTGCATCCAGTGTAGCAGTGCAATTAAGTGCTTGCTTTTCTTATTGGTTTTATTAGACATGAGAACAGTAAAACATCAAAGGTGCTGTACTAACAAAGAGTCAGATTTGCAGGAAGACATTTCACTTAAAGGAATTACACTTTCTGTGCATATTACATGCCTCTCTGTTGAGCTTCAATGCCCCAGGCCTATGCTGGATAAAAATACCTCAAACAACAGTTGCCAATATGGATGTGGGTGTTTTGGATATACTTGAATGCTTTTTTCTCTCAGTATTGTGATCATAGCAGATTTTTGCATCTAAACCTATTCATAAAGACAATTATTCTCTGAATGCAAGAGTGAAACTACAACACAAAAAACACAAAACTCTAACATTGAGAACTTGAGTGATATGTGTTTCTTTCAAACTGAAAAGACTTTAGGACAGATCAGACTCTTGGTATACTCTTAGTAGTGCCTGACATTACTTAGTTTTATTCTAAGACATTACTTAGCTTTATTCCAGCTTGCTCCTTAAAATTTTTTGACATTTTTTTTATTGTTTACTCGCCACAGACTTTATGGCTTTTTGGTTTTTAACCATTACGAGTCTAAACCCTTCAGATCAATGAATGCAGTAGTGCCATCTTTGCAACTCTGCAAATTTGTCATTTTACTGGAACTACCAGACTGCAGTCAAACACCTGAGAACTGCCAGTCAGTTTCAGAAAAGAATGCATAGAATCAAGGAAACAAAAAATCATCTCATGTGCTTGGTTGGAACACTTAAAAATGTCGAGTTATATTCCAAAAAATACATTTAGCACAGTTGCCTTTTTAGTTTCCTCATGATCTAGTGCTGGCTCGAAAAAAAATAAATGCTAAACTTTTGCACATTTTTGATTCGTAGAAAATTGATGTAACTGTTACTGTGTATGTACACATGTGTACAGTATGAGTGAGTTACACAAGAACATATTATTTTAGTGAGTCATGAATAAGGCTCAGTGTTTAAAGAGTGTTAATAAATTGCATTGCTGAGGTCAATCATTGATCAAGTAGTTTGGATATAGTTTAACCTTCAGAGACTAACATTCTCAACAGAGTAGACAATTAAAAAGTATGTCATATCCAGAACCAAGTGAGAGAGAAAGACTGAGATTTTTTAAGTGAACACAAGGTGCTTTTGAAAGAATATTTTAATGCTATCTTTATAATCGCTGCATTCCAGTGCAGATGTTTACCCAATATCATGATTAAGGGAATTTTAATCTACCTTCATCAACACGCCCTCTACCTGTTTTGGAATACTGTAGCTTCTGAATGCAGAAATGTGAAAATCTGTGTTACGGTGGAATGAAAATTTACAAAGATTAACAATGAAGATTGTGGAACAGCAGTGGTACCCATTGCATCGGTTTGGTGTCTACACAATAAAAGTGATATGTGCCACTGTTTCTTGGTTACTGTCTTCAAAATATCTTCTTTGTATTTCTTTGTTTATGGCTATTTTTTTTTAAACCCAGAAATTAAATAATTAGTAGTCAATTCACAAAATGTTCCTTCATAATAAAATCTAAATCTTTTGGATTATGAAGCAAATAAATTGCTTCCCAAAGTGAGAGTAGAAAAACAGAATTACAACACTAAGGTTTAATTGGCAATAGTTTGAGAGTCTCCTCAACGTATATTCCACCATCACATCGTTGCAACTGAAATTGTGTAAGATTAGATGCAATGTTACTGCCCTAATAGCCAACCTGAGCCAGTGGAATGTAGATACTCAGTTCTGGAGCAAAAAACCTGTTTAAGGATCTCTTCACTCACAATGATGCCAGCTACATATCAAGAACATTTGTCAAATAGTCTTTTCTTGTTAAAAGTATATACAGCAAATATGGCATTTATTCAACTTTATATCTCAATGTAAATAACATTTTATATCTTCTGTTTTATGGAGTCAGTGGGATGTTCTGTGTTTGTTTGTGGCTGTCCAATCTCCTTTTATTAACTGCTTGAGCTGTGTTTGTAGTTCCACCACACGCTTGATATGTTGCATTGTCCTTTAGTCATCATATTTATGGTAGTTCTCCTTAGCTCCCAAATTCCCTGATGCTGTACCTGTTCCAAATACAGAAGGTGCTGTAGTGGTGCAGACCACAGATCTACAGCTCTTAAACACATTGTAAATAAGTCACTGGCAGTAGTTGCCTTTGGACAAGGACAATATTCTGGGGTACTGCTGCATTCAACATAACTTTTCCTTCTTTTATCGCGGCTGGTTAAGGTTTCAAGACCCCTTGTGGTAAAAATAAAAGTTTTAATGTTCACTATACTGTATGTTTATGTGTTTTGTTCAATATGCTGAAAACACCAAAATAAACCTCTTTAGTCTCAGTAAAATTGAAGTTTAGAAAAGACATTTTCAAAATGTGGTTAAAAAGCAGCCTTATCTAGTTCATGACATCATAATCCTGCAACCAATCACATAACCTCATTTGACCCTGTAGAACAGCAGTTTGAGCCATGGATGTGCGAGGATGGTGCCGATTCGATGGTATCAGCTCTTAGTTTTAGTGGAAGCGGATCTAATTTTGTATTTTCGTAAAATCAATGAATCTCAGGGGTGAAATTCAAGCTATTTGAAGGTAGAAAGAAATACTATCAAAGGATCTTTCTTTAAATATTTAGTTCGATTATCAAATTGTAGTTTTAGTCTTATAAGTAAATAATCATAAAAATTTTTTCAATCTTAAGTCCTCGGGCGAACAGGTTGATAACAAATACATGTCAAACAAATAAATGGGGGAGTTTGGGTGATCCTGAATCGCTGAGGTTATTGTCAACATCAACTCTTCAAGTGTGAATATAGAAGTTACATGATTCTGGTCCTTTTGAATCAATGAGCCTACCAATTTCAAACAAGACAGAAAAAATACTCTATAGACCTGTGAAAAAATGACTTCTGTCTGACAGGAATGAATAAATTGTTCTGCTTTATGCACAGAGGATTAAGTTTGGAACTCTTTTTTATAAGCTTCTTTAGATGCTTTTGAGATGCTTTATACACTTATAAGAACAGATGATTACAGAAATCGAAGACAAACACAAGGATGTGGCTAACCATTGTGTTTTAGGTCACTGGGCCGTAAGAAATGCTGACACACTGATCTCTAACATGCAGAATTGCTGAGGATTGTCAACTGATGATGAAGGGGATGTTAGGCTTTCTTTCTTTCATTCCATTAAACATATCACTGTGAAGGTAAGTAAATGATTTAATAACTAAACCGAGAAAGATGACTTATTAACAAAGTAATCTGAAGATCTTGATGCACAGTCTAAACATTGTTTTTAAATTCCACCAATAATTGATAATTAAAGTGTATTTTTCCAACAAACAACATTAGAATTTCTAGATATGTTGCCAATTTAGACTCCTGGAAAACTGAAAAGTTTGACCCAGAAAGAAAAGTGAATTTTGCATCATCTTGGGATGCAATACGTATAATAATTCTTTCTCTGCTATATTTTAAGTTAAAGAATCAACTTTAAAGATTGTTGACCTGATAGAAAACTTGCCAGCATGAATGATTTATAGTGAGCTTGCTTTATAACATCTGATGCATTAGCTTGAAACCAAGTTGAAATCGATATGTCTGTTTGGTCACTAAAGCATGTAATATCATGATATTAATGCAAGAATGGCCTTCTGTGATTTTTTTATGCTTGGCATTTGTTTTGGTGTGTTAAGCAATTTTGTCATTTTAAAATGTTCCTGAATTTATCTTGATTCTCAGAAAACAGGCTGTTGAGTTCCTGGGTCTAAAAAGTCCCTGCTGACCCATTCTGTTGTGATGGGTCTACTGTTCATAGTAATTGAGATGTATGGGACATTCCCCTATGCGGGTTTCCAAAGGCAGGGTCACTGTCTTTTTTGGGGTTCATGAAATAACCTTGGAAGCAGCTTGTTGTAGTCCTAAAGTCCTGCATTGTGTATTAGCAGATGTTGTCTATTGTCAAAATGCAACATTACACACTATCTAAAGTTAAAAAAGGCATTTCATAAAACAAATCACACCTTTAAGGAACATTTTGACAAATTACAGTCTGGGACTGTGTGCTGCTCAAAGCTTTCATGTATTAACATACAATATTAACTATAATTCTAACTATAATCGGTTTGGTTGTAAAACCCACTATTTCTTGTGTGTATCGCTTTGCAGTCCCCCATATGAAGACCAGCTTTAACTAAGAATTTAAAATAAAAACATATTCATGCATACAGTGCTGGAAAATTAATTATTTTGTTGGTGTTCTTATTTTCTGATGTTTGATTTCATAAAATGTATGATACATTTTTGTATTTCATAAAATACCACAAAATCTAAAATTATAAGTATATTGTTTTAAACCATTCAAGTTTGTAAAGTTAGTATTTAAGTCATACCTGGTTATGGTTAAAGTCTGCTTAAGGTTAGTTTAAGAGCATTGCTGGAAGATATCTCTTCTGTAACTGAGAAACAGACAGTTCAAGCTATAATGGGCTACACGTTTACAATCTAATAGATGCTCTTGGGTAAACATCGATGTTTTACGGCTTTAATCGATCATGTGACTTTTTGAAAATATCTAGTTTCCTTATTGTGCCGTTTAAGAGCGTTAAAATACTGATTGGAATCCACCCTTCAGCTTCTTAAATATTCATTTTCTGTAAACTTTCTTTACCGATGGAAGTAAAAATCCTTCCCTATGTGTTAATATAGGCACGATAAGTAAAGAATTTGATGTGAAAAGTGAATGCACGCTTTGTAAATGCATCACGTGTAATCCAAGCGTACATTAAAAACCAAGAGAGTCAAAAACTAATAAAGGTTATCCAAATATGATCCTTCCATTCTGGGAAATATTCATGAATCATAATGGGTTTGGTTTATACCATCCTTATTCGGCTGTCTGAAACTAAAGGTGGAGCTGACTTACGGTATTACTGTAAATTAAACATGTGGTTTTTTTTTGATGAACATGTGAAAATACAGCTTGTACGCTGAGATGGGAAATTGAAGCACCCTAACAATCAATTAGGTCATTCAGTTCTAAGAGAGTCTGAATCTAAAGTTATAACAGGAAATAAATGATACTGATCATCCAGTATTTATTTGGCTTACTCAAATGATGTGGTGCGAAACATATTTTTTGTTTTTTACAGGATGCCTAAGATAAAAGATTTGGATTTAATTTTTGGATACAGTTTTGCATGCTTGTGAGTAATGTAAAAAGGTTATCATGCGTATACTCATAGATCCTTAAAACTGTGTATGTTTGTTCAATCCTTGCACATAGATACTACAAATTATTTTGGTTCTCATAATAAAACGGGAAATAATATCTGATAAGTATTGGGATCAAATGAAAGTGAACTATTTCAAGCTATTTCAAGCTATTATTAAGTTTAAAATCAGTTATGTAACAGTTTTTGCATGTCATATCTCTGGGTGTGATTAATAAATAAGCATGATTCCTTTGTGTTGTAAATGTTTACACATCTGAGGTTTCAACGTGACACATGAGAAATTCTGTTGCTGATATGGGAGGGTGAGAAGTAAGCATGCCAAGCATCCAATGCCACTGCTTACGAAACCCATTTTAAATTTAGAAATGACAAAGGTGTGGTTCGATCATCCAAAAGCTCCAGTAATTGTTCTGAGGATTAAAAGTAAATATACAACGGCAGTAATGTTGAAAATATTAAGGAACAAATAAAGAGTGGGCAATTGCCATGGCATTTTCAATTTATGCAAATTTTTATTAGTATTTAATTGCCTTAAAATGAATCTTAGGTTTTGCAACAGGCCGGGAGGTAAGGTAACCGATGGCACATGACCTCTTTTTGGCATGGTGAGCAATCTGAGGGCACTGCCCATGTCAAGAACTATATCTAACAATGTAAACATGTTAACAGTGTGATTTACTTTCAGTGTGAAGGATTTTTATCAGCTAACTTTTTTATCAGCCAACTTCACCAATGCTTTATTAACAACATATATGCATATTGTAGTGTTTAAATAAAACAAATGCATATTTTGGACAGTGTATTTTATTTAAAATAAAGTCACAATCATAATTTAAACAGAAGTTTACTGGTCATATATTTAAGACTCTTTTCACCTGGAAGATGCACACAACTTTGTGTGTCAGTAAATGATTTAAATCTCCATAGAAAAGATATTGTAACCATGGCAAGGAACAAGAGCATCCATTTATCACAATGGCTTTGTAGGTGACCCAGCTGGGTGTGTGCGCGTTCACGCTGGTGATGTGCGCGCGCCTGCAGACTACAGTACGTGATGGATAAGAGGAAGGGCAGTTTCACTTCTGACTTTGGAATATGCGCACACAAGAATGAATAATTCTGCTATGAAGCAAAACCAATCCACTTTATTAATCGTTTGAAGACATTGCTTTGGTTTCCACATCTCCAAAGGAATTTATATCCTTTAATCAAACAGCATGTTACTTATAAGAGAGGTAAGACATCCCAGTTTCTTCTGTATGTCATCACTGTTTATTAAGAATCTTAAGACATTTAAACATATTCTGTTTTCTACCTGAATGATGAAAACAATACTTCAAGACAAACAGATTGTCATGTTTTTTCTGTATACAGTTGTATAATCACAACACACAATCTGTTTATTCTTACAAATATTTTTTTTATTCTAACTATAATTGACAGTCACTATTAAAGGAACTGACCATGTTAAACTTTATGTATTTGTTTATAGAAATACTGATTTTTATAAGTTTAAGGTGGCACATCTTTAAGGCTCATTCTGCAGTTATGTAACAACTTTGTTCTATGTTTCAATTAAATTTGATCGAAGTTTACAGTTATTGAAGTCAAAACTCAAGTGCTTGTCTTGTATAACGATTCCAACAAGTTTGGAAAAAGCTCCAGCACACAGACAATATTTATTGTCAGCTTAAAGTGCTGCTCCTCACCATCTGAGAAAAGTGTCTGGATGTAAAGAGAAGCCTACATAGGGTTAAAGTCATTCTAAGCACACATTATTACAAATAACTTGAATCACGGGTGTTCTTTTAATTGGTGGGGAAAACTAAACCACAACCAATGATGCATATTTAAATTAGGGAGCAAGTGTCATGGATGGAAAAACAAAACCAGGTCTACATTGTTGTCTTTAAATTGGAGGGTTCCATGTCCCCAGGGGCCTTGAAAGAAAATCTTAAAGAAAGTTTTGGGCAGTTGTGGTTAGTGAGTTTGACTTGTGAGCAGAAGATGGTAGGTTTGATTCTCAGTACCAGCACACAGCGACTGAAGTGTCCTTAGGCATCTTAACACAAAAGATAAGTTGATAACCAAACAGTAGTGACACCCGTTTACTTCTTTTGCATTGGAAAACTAATACAAGTATACATACAACAAAATATCTTCTTTTGTTTTCTATAGGAAAAAGAAAGTCACCGATTTTAAATGACAAGACGTTGAAGAAATTATAGCATTTTTTTAGGGGGGAGAACTATCACTTTAATTGATCAAATGTTGGGCAAGATTGTTATCAGAAGATACATGTTTACTGTGCTTCATAAAGAAGCAAATAGTTTAAATCTGTGAGCAAGTGTCATGGATAAAAAACAAAACCAGGTTGTTGTCTTTAAATATGAGTGTTTAAAGGGCAAGTGAAAGCAAAAATATATTTATTTGTGCATATTTTCTTTTCTTTTATCCAAAAAGACTTTTAACGTACTATACATCTGATTTTGAGCATGTGCGATCCCCGAGATCAAACCCTTGACTTTGGCATTGCCACCATCATGCTCCAACCCAGGGTTTTTCAAACTGGGGTCTAGGGATCCCCAGGGACATTCAAAAGGGTTGAGGGTTCCCTAGAAAATCTTAAAGAAAGTTGTGGTCAGTCCTCGTCTTGTGGTTAGTAAGTTGGACTTGTAAGCAGAAGATTCGCTGGTTTGAATCCCAGTGCCAGCAGGCAATGACTGAAGTGTCCTTGAGTAAGACATCTTACCCCTGTTTACTCTGCAGTGATAGTTGGCAACTACATAGTACTTGTAAGCCGGTTTGGATAAAAGCGTCTGCCAAATGAATAAATGTAATGTAAATAAAAAGACCAATTCAAATGGTAAATAGAAGTAAATAAATGTTTATACACTTTACATATTATTGCTACAGAACGTATAAAATGGAATTGGAAAAGATTCTCTTCAGAATCACCAACTTTACTCCTATTAGAGACAATTATTTAATATTGTTCAATATATCTTATCATATTCCCACACTTACTAATTATCTTACATAGGTAATGCCTCCTAATAACATATTACATAACATATGTAGTTGGATATGTATTTCAGAAAGGGAGTTCTCACAAAAGTCCAATAACAGTTGGAGGTCCCTGGCATCTTTGATTTAAAACTCCTACTCTGACCAACTGAGCAACAGAAAATATACATACTATACATAGTCATCACAATATGTATTATACGTATACATAGTCATTTTAATACAAATCTACTTCCTATAGAGTCTGGAGTAAAAGTTGTTTCTAGAAAATCAAGACCACAGTCTTCCTAACCAGTTCACACTTGATAGTGGTTATATATCCTTCAAAACATGGAAACACGAGCAATCAATACAGAGTACACTATACTGATCTTAAAGCATTTTCCTCTATAGACTTGTGCTTAAAAGTCATGTGCTCATGTGCTTAAAAGTCTGGACACCGTGAAACCGTTAACATTGATGATGTCATTTCCTTTTCGATTGTTTTTCATTTTACATCTCTTTCCTTCTACTCTTTTACCAACAAAGGATTTTAATCATCTTAATTTGTGATCATCTTGAAATATTTATGTTGTGGGTTTATGCTCTCTCTGTAGACCTGGATCAGACAGGTCTTGATTTATTCTTGGACCTCTGTCTTCGCATTTCAATATTTCTGGTTACACCAGACTGATTTTGTTCTGACCACAACAAAAGACATTCCTACAGCCGTGCTCTCAGCTGCATTATTGCATTTGCACTTACCTGAAATGGAAACTATTTCAATGTATTATAAGACCGTCTGTTCCCAGATGCGGTTATTTTGACCGATGAGGAATACATGTGCTTCGGTAGATTGGTTTTAAAACGAGAAACATTTCAAACTAAGAGGGTTAAAGGTCAAGGAAAATGTTGATGGCAAAAAAGTTCCGAAATAAAAATACAGTAGTTGGACAAAATTTAGGAGTACTTATTAAGTTTTCATGATTATAATGAAGTCTGTGGCAAAAAGATTTGAGATATTTGTATCGTTTTGTATATATGCAGTGTTATAGATATGCATGGTTAAAACGCTATATGACATGCACAATAGTACATAAAGACTAGGTTTAAATAAAAAAATCCTCTGTTAAGAAGCAGGTTTGCTCGCTGGTGTTACACATATTTCTAAGAAAAACTTTCCTCTATCATGTCTGAACAAATAACAAAAACCTGGTCTAAATATAACTATGATTTAGGATGTTTCTGAATCGCTGTCGAGCTGTATTTGTACTGTGTAGGCTTACAGAGAATGTATTTCCAGCAACAGATATAAATAAAAGGCCACATACGATTGAAACCCCCTTTAAACTTAAAAAGCCATTAGGTGGTTTCTGGGAAAACAAACCATTACAGGTCCAGGTTTGTGATCTAAATAGATCGCAAGAATGCTAAACAAGCTTTGAACAGTGAGCCCGTGCCCTTCAATGCACAGTGAGGAAAGATCCGCAGCCTCCTCATTTTCAAGAGTTTAATGGACTTCCAGACATTCTGCATTCCCATTCTCTGAGATGAAAACAACAACATACTACAGAACTGAGAATTGGATGAAGTGTCTTTGGCTTTGACCAGCTAGGAAAAATGTTTCTTAATCAAACTGACATGAAGAGTCACCTGTGTTAAGTAAACCACCACTCTGTATAAGAATTCTATTTCTGTCGGATAGAAGACTTGTGTTGCGACAAACTGCATATTGTGTGGTTTAACAGTTCAGCTGATGATGTGTTGCTCAAGTAAATGGCGTTATATTATGACACTGCACACAAAACTGGGATACTAAGAAAGATCTATTTAATAATCTATTAAAAACACTCTTTATTTAAACTCAAGGATCTGTTCTTCCAGCTGTCACCTGTATTTGAAAGTTTGGTTTGTGTCAAATTTGACATCACGTAAGCATGACCACTTATCCGCAGTTTGTTGAATTGTTTGGTTGACAGGTTACAAGGAACTTTGAAAAAGGTCTTTGCCTGATGAAAAGCCCTGTGTACTTTTAAAAAATTCTGCAAAGTGCACAGTATCAGTGGAGATCTGTAATACGTACTCCACACCCGTGTATGTTAAATGATGCCTTCTGCATTACAGGTCAGGTTTCAGACAGATATAGCTGCTGCTGCTGTTTATGTTTGCTTTGTGTTGTATTTATTAGTGAGTGTGATGGCCTTGGGGTGCTTTTAGTTGCACAGTTTGGTCATAAAGGCACTGAATGCTGTTATTCCCTTTCCATGTAATTTCAACTACAGATGTTATGCAGAACTGTAGCTATAGAAAGATTTTATTTGGGCTTATTTTCAACACAGAAAGCTAATGGCCTGCAGTTTGTGTTTTGAGAAAAGTCAAAGTCAAACGATCAATGATCAAATGAAGTCAAAGATCCGTGTACTATACACCACAGTTTAAAATCAGCGACATTATAATATACAATATATAATATAATATACATTATATAATGAAATATACATAAAAAAGCACCAAGGTACAGTGTTCAATTTGTTTCCTATAATCTAGACAGAAAGCACTGTTTTCTTGGATTTCAATTTTGAAAACAAACCACCATCTGGATAAAGTTTCTTATCTTCCTAATCATATTCTTCCAGAATGAGTTTTCATTAGTTTAAATGTACCGACTGAGCCTGAGGGAAATAAGTTTTGACTGATATGCAGGATGATTGCAATATTTTGCAGTGACAGCAGCAGGCATCCGTACAGAAGATGTGTCAAATGTGCTGCTTTTGTGTGTGGTGTTTCAAAGCAAAACTGTCGCCTTAAGGCAACATTAGTAGTAGCTCACCCAAAAATGAAAATTCTGTCATAATTTACTTACCCTCTCGACAACCCCACATGGTTTTCTGTCTTCCGCAGAACACAAAAGATAAGTATAACCAAACAGTAGTGACACATATTTACTTCGATTGTATGGATTCAAAACTAAAACAAGTATGCATGCAACATACTTCAAAATATCTTCTTTCGGTGTCCGTGGGGAATCACACAGATTTTAAAATAACTAAAAGGTAAAAAAAATCACAGCTATTTTTTGGTGGGGAGAATTTATCAAACGAAGGGGAAGATTTTTATCACACATTAAACATTTGTTTAGTGTAGTTCATAATGAAGCAAATAGTTTTATGTGCATGTGTTGCAGAGGAAGGAGTAAAGCTGAAAAGTCATGAATCTGGTTTTAAACCAATGCTAACTGCCCATACACAAATACACAATAATTTAGTTTTCTAAATTAATTATTTATTAATTCTATATCACATACATCTAAAGCTTAAGACTGGAAACCAGACATTTCCATTAGGATCTGCATGATTAAAGCAAAAATTTATTCACATTGATTTTGAGTTTATGATTAATATGAACAATTAATAGATTTTACAATGAAGTTTTGAAATATTTTATCTTGTGTTTAGAATTGAACATGCAACTGAACTGGACTGCATTTCCAAAAAGCACCGCAAGACTAAGTTGATAGTCTCTTCTTTAGTTGCAATGGGTCTACGATGTACATAAGCACAAGGTGCTTTTGGGAAACGCAGCCCTGGATGAGAAATATTTTCCTTTTGAGAGCTGTCTTGTCTAAATCAAGACCCCTTTCCTTTTCCTTAAATGGTTGCTTGAGAAACATTGCAGTTGATGAGCTACAATAGTTGGCAATCAGATATGATGTAGTGTCATCCGAATGTGTTCACACAGCGGGCATGCTTTTGATTTTGGGTAAATATATGTTGGCTGGGGGCACGGATGTCCTGTGTTAAAAATAAATGATGAATTAATCGTAGGAATATTTGAAGGTGATGCAATATAAACATTTCCAAATGATGCTGGTGATTTGTTTTTGGCAGTAAGTTATGAAGTAACTCTGTCTAGGAATCACAGGGAACAACTTTCACTGTGATGAAATATTTCTGTTATAATTCACAAATAAATGTTGCTGTATATTAAAATAATATGTTTGTTAAATAAAACCTTTTTTAATTACATAAAAATATTTGTACATTTTAAAGAAGTCAACATTTGGAATTTTGATAATTTATTTAGATATTTTCAGCTGAATTTTGTAATATTAAGTTAATATAACTGTTTATTTTCTGATCTTTAAAAAAAATCTACTCTACTGATCATTGGAGGGCTTCTCAGTCGGACAATAGACGGTTTATCGTCAGTTTAGTTTTAGCTGAGGTCAATATCAGTTTAATGGACCTTGCAGTTTCCTAACCTTCTTCCAGAAAGCTTTTACGTTCATTTGTCGTACCCTCAGCATTTCCAGCCTGTTTAGCACAACATTACAAACAAAAAAATTAAGACCAATGGAACACACATGATGTAACATGTACTTTTGGCACACTCTTTTATTTTGACATCATTTTGATAAAGGCTATTGTTCCTCTTTTGAGCAAATTTCTTGAGACACACTTCATAGACTCTTGAAATAAGATAAAATGATCTTCTTTTGAACCATTATCGATTGAGCTCAGATTTACCACCCGTGGCTTGATCTCTTCGAAATGTATTGACTGCTGAAGGGCTTAGCTTACTAAGAAAATGTGAACTAATTTAACCTACTAATAAAATGAAAAGATGGTCCATTACGCATGTAGAGTGTAATGGCAGATTTTAATGCAAATTTTAATTGTGGGGAAGACAGAAAGTACTGAGTTGTCTGTTTTTTTATGGTATTCTTCATGGTCTCCTTTATGGTCTTTTGTTCTTAAAAGGTGCCGTAAATGACGTGCTGCTCTGAAAAGATGGGCTACTGTTGCTTTGGTTAGATGAGGGCCCATCTGTAAGATGCCTGGCCCCCTGCCCTGGTACCCGTCTCAGTGATGAAGATTGCCCCTACCATCTTCCTCCTCACTCTCTCTGTCTTGTGTAGAGCTGAGGTATGGACCAGCATACATTTTCAAGGTTATTGGATATGCATTGCTAATAGCCATAAATACAAGCCATAAATGTTCTTTCAGAGTGCAAGTGGTAAGACAGTTAAGGACACAGTGCAAGAATGGAATAGGTATCGGAACGAATGTCTTAGGAAGATAAGCACACAACCTACTCCCTCAGGTAGGCATCAACTCATTTTACCCATTTATATTTACATTACATTCTATTTACTTAACTTATTTGCAGATTTTTCTCTGTATAACATCTGTTAGGTGTGTATTGCAAACCCATGTTTGATATGTATGCTTGCTGGACAAATGGAGTTCCCAATACAACTGTCAAAGTACCTTGTCCCTGGTATCTGCCCTGGTATGATCAAGGTATACACTGCATTAAATATTATACTACACTGTGAGAAAATTTTTTAAAAATTGCATAGTTGTACAGTTAGTAACCCTTAAAGCTAACTTTTTGTACCTTTATCGGTACGCCATATAGTAAAATAAGTGTTGTACCTATAGTGTACCTAAAGGACAAATTGTGTACCCATTAAATGTCAGGGGTACAGTACATGTACGTTTTATAACTTTAAAGCTGATGCATCTGATGTTCGTGCATATTTAGATTGATTTATTTTTGTAGAATTGGGGCGTACCACAACGTATATATATAAAAGTATTGGGATGCCCCAGGTCTGACTTCTTTAGTCATTCCCATTAACACAAATCTTAATGCTACTGCAGATAATATTCTGGAGATTTGCATGCTTTTAATTACATAGAAATTGTTTGTGCAGGGGTCTTTAATATTTTTCAGCATGGCAATGCCCCTGTGTTCAAAACAAAGTTAATGAGGAAATTATTGATTCAATCTAGTGTGGAAGAACTTGATGTTTGCTTGGAGCCCAAACCTGACCCTACATAATAAAGGAGCGATACAATGCCTTAGATGATCTTTTTTGTCTAAATTGTTCTTTAACAACAGCCACATAACTCTTTTTGGTTTATAGTAGAAAAAGGTTGCCCAGATTAAAGACAGGTAAAAACAAAATTGATACTCCAAAAACCTTGACTTAAAAGATTCTTTGAAGAGCAAACAATGGTTCTTCTATGACATCGCTTCTATGACATTGAGTTAAACATTCATCATTCGGGGAAAAGACTTATCAGAACAGAAAAAGGCCCTTCCAAGACTGTTGCGTTATGATAAACAAAAACATATTTAAATATGGTATTGTGTCACAATAGGTTCTGTATGTTTAATCTCAAATTATAACAATTAAACAGAAAAATTGCAATACAGTCAAGTGACAAATGTGTTGCATTTTCCATATTCTGCGTAGTGCGTAATGGGTTTGTGTCACGGGAGTGTGGACCAGATGGCCGGTGGCTCACTGTCAACAGCAGTCAAACCTGGAGAGATCACTCACAATGTGATGCAGACAGCAGCCAGCAGATAGAACAGGTAAATAGAAAGAGTTGTACAGTAAAAGAAAATAAATATGCAAAGAATACTCATGTAAATAAACTTGATGGACTGTTGGCTGACTTTCTGAGAACATGATCATGTCTTTTCAATCATAGTCCAGTTCTGTACAATGTGGTCATATATTTCACCCAACCCTGTAGTCTATTACCGAACAGAATAGTCTGAAGAGTTTTTATCACATCATGCTTTTTTAGTCCTGGAGGTGAGGAGTTGGCATCACTGCATACATGATAAAAGGTTTCTGTGTATTTGTGAACACCTTTCATAATCTCTGTAGCTCGCTTGTCACTACAGCAAAGTGATAGCGATGCCATGGGTTTGATTCCCAGGAAAGTGTGAAAAATATACCTTACTTCACTGAAAGATGCTTTCATCTAAAGTAACTGCCAAATGCATAAAGGTCAGAGGAACAACAGCATTTTGGCCTGTTCAAAGCACAGCTGCATTTGTAATGTGATGCTTTCTGGTGTTTGTCATGCCTTTAAGAGTATTGTTTAACACATCTACTGCACATGTGCACTTGTGTTTGTGTCGTGCTATTCTTTCACTCTTATGTCTTCACAGGAGAATCAGATGCTCATCTTCGCCTATTTCAGGGTGATATACACCATTGGCTACTCGCTGTCTTTGGCCAGTCTGTCTTTGGCTCTAGTCATACTTCTTATATTCAGGTGAGAGACAGGTCACTTCCTTCAACGCACTTTAAAAACAGACCTAAGCTTGATGAATTGATAAATTCTAAATGCAGAGAATGTTTATGAAAGAAGAAATCATAACACTGTAAACATTGAATTATTATCACTGGCAGTGAATGCACCACATGGACATCAGTGCCCTGCTGTGAATGCAGAATTTCCCTGCAAACATTTGAACATCTTTTTCTTCAGTAAAACCCAAATGATATTTTGAACAATGTCGGAGACTATTCACTTGAACACGAAACCAATTGGACAGTTGATGGTTCAGTTATTAACATTCTTCAAAATATCTTCTTTTAACCTATTTTGTATTCTTTCTGTGTTGTTAAAAGTTGAATGTATAGTACCTGCATTTTTACATCTGTATATTCGTCATGTCATAGGAAGCTTCGCTGCACCCGAAATTACATCCACACCAACCTTTTTGCCTCATTCATCCTGAGAGCTCTGTCCATCCTTACAAGAGACGCTCTTCTCATGAAAGATGCTCCGGAGTTCAGAGACAACAAAGATGTTTCCATTGTTCTTAGTGAACAGGTATATGTACTGCAATGTATATCGCACACATACAATACTAAACCAAATTCTCCTAGACTTTATATTTACACTCAGCTTTATGTTTAATGAGCTGAATGGAAGTAAACCCCCTTTAAACCCTCACAGGTGATGTCAAGCTGCCGTGTCGCTCAAGTGCTGATGCAATACTGTGTTGGGGCCAATTACTGTTGGCTGCTGGTAGAAGGTCTTTATCTTCATAATCTTCTTGTACTGATGGTGTTCTCTGAGAATAGCTACATCTGTGTATACCTCTTCATCGGCTGGGGTGTGTATGCACACATAATACTGGATATATGGAATCATGTCGTGCTTTGTACATTGCATAAAATAAAAACATTTTAAATCCAACAAGATTGAAACTTTTAGAGGAAGAAAATACTAAACTAAAATAACAACTATTAAATAATTTTTTTAAAATAAACAAATATCAAAATAATCCACAGGAACTCCGGTGCTTTTTGTGGTGCCTTGGATTGTTGTGCGCTTCCTGCATGAGAACACAAGGTAACAGTTCACCTGTTGCAACTTTCATTTCATGTGGGTAAGTTTAAGAACTTTGCTTTAGAATAACACATTGTCTGAACTTTCAAGGTGCTGGGAGATCAACGAGAATATGGCTTATTGGTGGATCATTCGAACACCCATACTTTTGGCAATTTTAGTGAGTATTACATATATACGTACATGTTGGTCTCTGATTGCATTCACACATGTTTCTGGTTTTGTAAATGGTGTTTTTTTTATGAAATAAAGCATAGAACAAACATACAAGATGTCCATAGGTTGAAAGAGATTTTTTAATGTTGACTTTTCTTGCATTTCATCTTTGATTTTGAATTTCCTCTATGATTTTGAAATATGAATTGCTTGCAATATGAATAACAGGTAAACTTGTTCACCATCATGAATTATACATTTATGACTCATCATTCCATGAATACTCGATGACAGTGGAGGACATGTTTTATTTTGCTCTAAAATGGTTGCAGTTATGGGTTGAAACAAGATACCCCAGTAAAAAAAGAAAATACCTCAAATTTAATTATAAAGTATATCAAGTATATAAGTATAAAGTATAATGCAATGCAAGTCGCTTTGGATAAAGCATCCGCCAAATGCATGAATGTTAATGTAATATTTAAAGCTGCTTTCCTTTTTAATGACCCATTGAAAAAAAGTGCACTTCCTAATCATAATCTACCAAAAATGCTCTATTTTCACACTAATTTTGTACTTAAAATGCTTAAAATTTCTCTTGCATTACAATTAGGAAGTGCACTTTTTCTATAATTGGAAAATAAAATTAAAAACCTGATTTTTACCACAGGGGTCTTTAAAGTAAGTGAGCATGAACAACATTAATTTCATTAAAAAGGTTAATGATAAAGAGTACACCTCAGGATGAGTTAATACATTGAACGTTCCTGTGTTTAAAATATTTCTGTATAATATATTTTGCAGGTGAACTTTTTCATATTTATAAGGATAATTCAGATCCTCATCTCTAAATTAAAAGCACATCAGATGAGATATACAGATTACAAATTTAGGTAAGAATTTGGGCTGTCATTTATTTTTTTAACATGTTTTCAGATGTTGCAAATGGATTTGATTTGCAAAATTGAATTGAACTATTGAAGTATTTTATACTTATTTTAAAGTCTTTTAATGTAGTAGCTAGTAGCTCACATCACAAGTTGACTTTTAAACCATCCGTAATGCTGGAACAATTTATATCTCCTCCAAATATCCATTGTTTAGCAATATCTGCATTACATAAACCAATACCGGAAGAACACACAATAATTTCTCTCGTGCCACTCAGACACAATACAAAACCTGAATTCAAACACTTTTTGTCTAGTGAGATGGGTAGGATTGTGTTTGGATAATCTGCATTTTTTTCCGGACCCTTAGGTTAGCGAAGTCTACGCTGACCCTCATTCCCCTGTTAGGGATTCATGAGGTCGTATTTGCCCTGATGACAGCAGAGCAAACAGAGGGTGTGCTTCACAATGTCAACCTTTTCTTTCAACTATTCTTCAACTCTTTTCAGGTACAATAAAAGGGCATTTACATGCCACAACATGGTCTAGTTTACAAAGCCTGCTTCCAAGCACATGCAACTCAAAAACATTTATCCCCCACAGGGTTTTCTTGTGGCCATATTATATTGCTTTGTCAATAAAGAGGTAGGCCAAAATAAATTCACATATATTTGATCAACAAGTAATACACAATCCTTGGATTCATTTGTTGTTTACGGTTCCAGGTGCAGTCAGAAATCAAAAAGAAATGGCAGCGATGGAAACTGGGAATAAGCATCTTGGATGAGCAGCGCAACACTGGCAGCAACACACAGCAGGGAGGTGCAGAGCCTCTGTGCCACCACGACCCGCCATGTTCCCCAGAGTGTCCTCTAGACATTCAACTGTCCTCCGATCCATCACCCACATGGAGCCAGTCAAGCACTCAGCATCACTATCATCCTGGAGCAAAGAAAGATAAAGCCTACTGCTACGTCCCTGCCAGAGAGCAGGTTCAAAACGGGTTGGATATGCCAGCTTTGCCCCAGTGTGAAGGCGAGGGTAGAGTGATCTATTCAGAAAGCTTCTGCTGACAGCTGTGATCATAACGTGGAGTTTGTTTTTGGGATATATAGATGCTCAATGGGATTTAAAAAAAAATGTTCCTGAAATACGTTGCACTTGAATATTCAATGACTTTATTGAATAACTAGAAACTGGGCATCTGTAGTCAAGCTTGTCAAGCTACTTTTTTGTTATTTGAAGTTTACAACTATACCTCATTCTTGTCAAAGTATGACAGTTTATTGGGTGCCAACATTATGGATAAACTCAAAGGTGTACATAAAAACAAGTAATAGAGATGTTTTTTTTGAAAAGAAGTGTATGTTGAATGTAAAAATAACAAAATAACAAGTAAGAAAAGCAAGCATCTTAAGGTCACCGAAATACAATACAGTGGCCACATGAAGTATTTGGACACTTAAACCACATGTACACTGTATGATGTTGCGTTACATAAAGTCTATAAACAATTGGATTTTGAAATTAATAACACTTCACATGAGTCATCACATAACCACATATACATGTTTCACCAAGTCTAAAAACTGAAAGTCTGTTCTATTAATTCAACCTTAGGTTATAACCTTTCTTACATTAAACCTTGCAACACACAATTTTTAAATGCATAACACTTGCTCATGACACATTTTACATTTACACTTGTGCATTTAGCAGATGTGTTTATTCAAAGTGACTTACAAAGAATCAAGGAGACAATAACGCGGTCAATAACAATTAATGAAAAAGTTACACAATGCATTTACATTGCAGATGCACAAACATTTGGACCAATAAGCCATTTTGGCACCACTGAATTCACTCAGCACCCTTTAAAATGACAGCCGGGACCACAAAAATGGCTTAATTATAACAATATAATCATCACAAATGCTGTGTTCCAATTTGCCAACATGCGTTAAGAAAATGTACAGCAAATACATTTTATAACATAGCAAAACAAATGTCAACATGTCTACTATATGACATATTTTAAAGCTTAATATAACTGGAGAAATGTTTATTAATTATATAAATTGGTCAAATGATGAGAAATATAATTTTTAGAATATTTTTATGCACATTAATTTGAGAATGTAGGGAAATGCACTTTGAATTTCTACCAGAAGTAGTAAATCATCTTTGACCTACATAAACATACTACACTATGGAACATAATTAGTATATTTTCGCATACTGTTTAGGACTGATAGTATTTCAATTAGGATGCAGGGAAATATAAAAAGATCCCTAAATATAAGTCATTTTTTATAGTAATGCTCATGATCAGTGAAATGCTTGTTGGTCTCGAGATTTGTGAGGTGTTTTTCATCCTTATGTAACAAGGTCTGACTGAATCCTCTTAAACAGGATATCTAATTCCATCTTTATGGTTTTGCATTCCACTCAGTTGTGTAATCGCCTTTCATTTCGTGCCATGACAGAAACCCAGCGTTTCTACAAAAAAAGTACAAGTGGATTAGCAGGTGATTTACTTAATGAACAACAGTAACATGGAAACTAAACTAAACTTACCCTAAACTTTGACCCCATGGGAATCACTTTCAACATGTCAAGAGGACGATACATACAGTGTTTGCAAATGTACATTGGTTAATGTGATGTTTATTATTCATTAAGGATTTTGGCAGTGATTTTAAAAGATATTTAAAGAGAAAAATTTTCAGATTACAACCAATTGGTCCAAAAATGTTTGTATTTCTCTAGTATCATTTGGTTGAATTTGAGCTGTGATTTACCAACAAAAGGTTTCTTCCTCATAACTTCTTTTTAGAGGGGGCATTGTCCTATTCTCACAATAGAGGTCTGATGCCACTCAGTGGTTATAGACAGAGCCACAGAAAATCTGAATCAAATCACTCAAATCACAAACATTATTTAAAACATTGGTGGGCTTGATTCATAATGACTTATCATTATTGCTAAGATGACATAAAACTGTTGTGACGTACAGTCAGTTTAATACAAACATTTACACAATATTTATGGACCCCATTCCCATTGTTTTGTGCGCCTGTCTTTGATTGTGTGAATGAAGAAATCCCTCTACTGTCTCAAAATGAACGGTCTGACATAGACTTTTGGTTACCCAAACAAATCCATGAGTTTTTAGCTTTAGTACACATCATGTAACATATTTAAAATTGTATTTTGTGAGGAATAATTTATTGATGCAGATGCCAAAAATAATGGGTTTACATGTGACTGTGAACTGGCTGGACTCTCTATGGGCTGGGAGAAGAAGCTTATGTTTGCTTAAACATTTGTGCAATAATGCAATTTAAGACACAATTATTTCCGTTAAAACAGACATCGGAGTATGTTGAATGTTTAAATGTTAATTTTATGATCTGTTGTTTTTTTATAATGTCTTACATTACAGTGTTGTACAGTTCCAAAGCAACTTTACATAAATCAGGAAAACAAAGATTCCTTGGATCACTTTAAAAGGGTAACAGGAAATATTTGCTAGAAAATAATTCTCTAAAAAGTCCATCTAAGTGAATTAATGTTTTATTAGATAAGAAACAAGATTGAAGAAAACCTCTCCCCTCTTGAATAACATGCCAGGATGAACATTACACAATAGGAAGATCTTGTTCATGTTTTACTAAAATGTCTCTGCTTTGCATAATTCAGTTATTAATCTTTGGACTTTAGTGCCTTTTATGTTCTGGAAATAGCATGGCACTCATATGTGCGAGGCAGTCGGCCAAAACTGCAGTTGGTTGGGGCTATGTCAAGCTCTTCTGGCGGTTGTGTGGCTTTGAAGGTGAAGTGTTGAAGCAGGGTAGTGACAATGAGAAAGTATTCCATCCGAGCTAGAGCCTCACCAAGGCATGCACGCTTCCCTGTCAAAAAGCAGTAAAGACATCTCAAGATATAGGACAATTTATTCCTAAATTTGTTTCTATATCCGATTGGTTTGTGAAATTTGTGCACAACGAAATGACACGCTCACCCATGCCGAACACAACAAACGCATCGTTCTTCTTGAATTGTCCTTTTTCATCCAGGAAGTTTTCTGGATCAAAGCCATTTGGGTTCTTCCACAGTTCCGGGTCAGAAAGCACGGAGGATATCAGTGGATATACTATGGTTCCCTACAGAACATTTTCAAAACACATGGAGATTAAACTTCATTTCGCTTCACAATACATTATAGTCTCTAAATTTGGTGCCATGTCATAAATCGTAGAATACCTTAGGGATCACATAGCCATTGTATTCGGTGTCACACATCATCTTGTGAGGTACAGCGATAGGTGCAAGATCCATGGTGCGTTGGATTTCATGTAGCACGGCAAC
The DNA here is from genome assembly GCA_033220385.1 of Triplophysa yarkandensis. Taxonomy (NCBI): domain Eukaryota; kingdom Metazoa; phylum Chordata; class Actinopteri; order Cypriniformes; family Nemacheilidae; genus Triplophysa; species Triplophysa yarkandensis. The sequence goes on from CM065675.1 coordinate 10,542,022, forward strand.
TGTATATGGCAGTTTCTTTCTGTCTTCTACAGATGGGGAACGATCTTGTCCAATAACTCTGTCTATTTCTTGCTGAACACGCTCTGTACAAAAACAAACAATCAAACTAATATAAGAGAACTATTGCTTGTGTACTGTATGCAAGCTGTCAGCTTGGATGGTTTTTGAATTATTTTTGAATTCTACAGACATTTCTGCATCATTTATATTCGATTCACTGGCCTCACCTTGAATATCTGGGTGTTTCATCATGACAAGTAAAGCATGCCTTATGGTGGATGAGGTGGTTTCTGTGCCAGCACTAAACATGTTCCATATCACAGACACCAAGTTTTCAATATGATACTCTGTGTCAGGTTTGTCTTTTTCCTGTCAAAAAAAGCAGCTTAGTTATGTCTCTCATATCTGTGCAAAGTTAAATTGCCTGAATTCCTGAATTATTACCTCTTCCATTTTTACCACAAAAGCTTCAATAAGGTCATGAGGGCACGAGGGATCCTCCACATTATTAATTCGAGCCTTGGCCTCACGCCTACAGTATTCTCTGGACTTTTCCAAGTTTTTAAACATCTCATGGTGTTTGCCTGGGAAGAGACTGACAAGCCTTGGAAAGGTATCATATAACTGTAAAGATAAGAAAAACACAGACGAGAGAGCTTTAGTTTATAGTTTAGGAAAGGTTTGTATAGTTTTGAGAAAACAACTATAGATCCATTAAGCCAATAAAAGTCATGGTAATAATAACAATAATGTTATGGTTTAGGCCCACAAGCATTCGATTTGCATTTGTGTTCAGTTATATACAATCAGTTTATACTAGGAAAAATATATTGGCCTCAATTTGAAATCATTACCTGTCCAAGGGGGCTATTGAGGATAAGGAAATAAGAGTTTACACTCTGAATTAGAAACTTAAACTGTGGATCTTCAAATTCAAATCTCTGACCAAAGATGATGCTGCTGATCACATTAGCCACGGCATTAGCAAACAAGTTTGCAGGACTGAATACATCACCTTGAAGAAAAAGAGTGACAGTAATTATCAGCTTGTACAAAAATAAGGTTGAAGATTAGTGAGTTGTATAAATGTAGTTCTGTAATATGAAGTGCTGACAGATGACCTAACTGGTGAACTGGTTTTAAGGGGTTAGAAGTAAAATTGTCAAATACACTCTAGGTTCATTGTGCAACATAAAACAATACGGTAAAAATATTTATTTCTAAAAATGGTTAAGATTTTGATATACCCTCTTGGTCCCTGCTTGTTTATTTATCACAAAAATCCACCCTTATTATTTTTCTACGGTTTCCAGGCATTCTTAGAAAAACATAACATCAATAAATGAAAACACACATTACATTACTTTACCTTCAAATTTTTCTATCACCTTTACAAGATTCTTCGCTTCTTCTTGGACTTTCACCTCAATGCTCCTGCGACCCATTCCAAAATTCTTCAGGGTCGTGAGCGAGAACCTGCGCATCTCCCTCCACCTGTTTCCACTGGTTGAAAGAACACCTGTAAAACAAAAAAGGTTATGTGTCAAATACACTACACATTTCTGTTTCAGTCAAGGTTTATATTTTCTAACTAAAACATGTCTGAAATGAAAAGGTCGCATGAGAAGAACCCACCATATCCAAGAGTGGCTTTTAAGATCAGAGGATAGTTGGACCTGCCACTGAATTCCTCACCAAGACCAATCATGGTTTCCTTCAGGGCATGATATCCAGAAATGATCACCACAGGAGTGGTTGACAACCAGATGGTAAATATACAGCCGTACTTTTTACTAAGCTGAGGGGGAAATGTGTATTTAGGCATGCATTAAATGAACAAAGCCACATAAAGTTAATGTTACATTTTTTTCAGCTTGAATCGACTGAACATAAAATGTTTGGTATTGGAGTTTTGCATAGTTTTGAATACATTTATAACAGCTGTATTCGAGTATTTTAAATCTGTGTATCCACAGTTTTTGCACCGTAAACAAGAGTCTAAAGTCTAAAGTTCACAGCTTGGTGAAAAGCAATCTTACAACTTACAAATTCTTCAAAACAACGTCCAAGTAATACTTGTATGCATCAAAATCTGAAATATTTCCAGGCAATGGTAATGAACTGGATCCTGGTGTTACAGTCGTTCAACTTTCGCTTTCCTTCGACTGTTCCATAGAAATAACACAACCAAGACAGCCATTAAAACTGATCAAATATTTGTCCTCAATGCTAAAAATAATAATAAAAATAATAATAAAAATATCCTTCTTGAATTGCACAATATGTGGTAATAGTAAGGGAGTTGAGGGGTGGGGTTAAAAGCAAATCTTAACTTTATTGATTTGACTGATATGACTTTATTATTTTATGTAAAAGAATGCTTTTTCTTGCAGATCTCACATATCACAGATATATTGGCCCCTTCTGCTTATAAAAAATTCTATATATCTTTCATATGTATGATTGTATCAAGAAGGGTCTGTAATAAAAAAGAAAGATATACATTTGCATTTTCCAAACACATGTGTGTAAATCTCTTTGATACACAGTCACATTAGGATTTGAACAAGATGTTTGTTTGATACATTGATGTTACTTTTCTACAACCTATAATTCCAAAATAAGATCCCGTGCCAGATCATAAAGTTGTGTGCTAACATGGAAAGAGTAAACCACATCTCCACCTGCATTCATCTGGCTTGAATAACAAATATGGTTGCTTCCACCTGTCATTTAAGTTCCTATCTGGAGAATTAAGTTAGTATTAGTGCCTAAAAAGAATAAAATGGTTCATTCCATATATATATATATATGAGCAAGTTCTTTCTTCTCTAACAGATACATCTCTTATCAGTGCCAATCTCTGCACTCTTAATGTTGTCTGTGTTCAATTTTTTTAACAGTTCCAACAATATTTTCACCATATACACAACTGTGTGTGTGTGTGTGTGTGTGTGTGTGTGTGTGTGTGTGTGTGTGTGTGTGTGTGTGTGTGTGTGTGTGTGTGTGTGTGTGTGTGTGTGTGTGTGTGTGTGTGTTTGTGTGCGTGTGCGTGGGCGTGCGTGTGTGTGTGTGTGTGTGTGTGTGTGTGTGTGTGTGTGTGTGTGTGTGTGTGTGTTTGTGTGTTTGTGCAGGATTATACTTCCGCATCTCTTTGATATATTGTAATATGATGAAGTGTTTTATGCGACAGTTATTGATTTATATTTTGCCCTCATGTGTATTCTGGGATGCACAATCTTAAGCATTATGCATGAAGCAGAAACACGTCACAAATGATTTTAAAGATTTTAAATCTGTGCACAGAGTGTTTTATCATGAGTTTCTTGCATAGAAAATCTCCTGAAAAGATTTAAAAGAGTCAGCAAAATAATAATAATTTATCTCAACATCAATGTCTAAAGTTTAAACCTTTGCATCTGACCTTTAAACCAATGCTGTTTAAAACAATGTGTTTTATTTCTGAAGATATTTTCTGTAGTTATAATGTGCTTTATGCAAATATTTGGTCAAACAAAAACCACAATTTTGCCATAAATATTTACTTATCTTTATAAAAACCTATGCATCAAAATGTGAAGTGTTTGGTCAAGTTGCGCTAATGTTACTCGTGTGCACACCTGAGGAAGTTTTTAAGTAATTTAAATGTTTTTTTTTATTTATTTAAAAATAACTTTTGATGTGATGGTGTATGCATAAATGTTTAAAATCAGTTCAAAGGGCAAAATAATATTTATCTAACATGCTCATGTTTTTATGAAATAAAAAGGAGGAGTTATAAAACTGCATAAAATAGACATAAAATGTGCTCAAAAAGTGTGCAAACTAAAATGAACAAATATAACATATTTGATTACATTTGATAATAACGACATCCTTCAAAATAAATGCATTTTCATAATTATGAGTTGATTATGCTATTAAGATCCTATTAAAAGTAAAAGCATCCACTTGCAAGCCCCATAAGCCATATTAAAGTCTTAAAGACGTTTTATACTAACCTCCAAGTAATACTTGTATGCTTCATTGGCATTAAACTGTAAAATATTACCAAGTAATGGTAAAGGACGAGGTCCTGGTGGTAACAGCCCAAAATGATTCTTTCTTCGACTTCTCCAGAGCAATAACACAAGCAAGACTGCCATTAAAACAGATGAAAGATTTGGCACTGCTGAAAACATATCCATGTTCAAAAATACAAGACTTTGTGTCAGTAAAGACTCTGGGTAAATGTAGAGATGCACAATGTGGTCTGTTTCTATACTGTTACATTTATGTACCTGGATGGGGAAGCCACGCCCACTAAGTCCAGGGTTGGTGGGGGGCGGGGTTTGGGGCTGTCCTTCAGTTCATTGATTTGATGCCAATGTGATTGTGTTTTTAACAATATATAATCCTGGAGCCAGTCTGGAATACATCATTGAATCAAAGTTTTCTATTAGGCTTCATGACTTCAATCAATTACTGTTGGGTTCATGACATTTAACTGTTTTTGTGTAATTTCCCATACCATATATATATATATATATATATATACATATTTATTTATGATTGCTTATACATTTCTTCAGGTGGTGTCGGATCAAGCATGTCGACTCACTGGCACAAGAGCATAAACTGCTAGTCTGGGGCCTTCGGGTCCATTCCTTGATTCTGATTGGTCAGCAGATGGGTTTTATTCATGATACAGAACAGCTATGACAGCTTCATTCAACGGTGGCATCCACTTTTAGAAGCATAAAACAAATAACTGTGTCATTAGGCAGTACTTTTTACAGGGGAAGGCAGTAAATAACATCTCGTAATGAAAACTTAAAACATAATCTATTCAAATCAATATATATTTTTACTTAATATTTTTATTGAGTGGTAACCATTTTATAAAAGCAATAAGGTACTTGAGGCTGTGCTGTATTGTGAATAAATCACGGCTGAAGGGGTTGCAGCCATTCCACTTTGCATCACTAACAACGCCCTTCAGCCGTGATTTATTCACCGTACAGCCCGGCCTCCAATACCTTATGCTTAAATATGATGTACAATGGAAAAATTATCTCTGTTGCTCACTTAGTCTAGATTCCAGGAATGTTATCCAGGTAAGGGGCATCATGGAGCCACTATCCTTATATCAAGGCTCTTTTTTACAGTAGTTCCGGGCCTTGCTTTAATATTGTATAATCAATAAAAATAAAAACAAAAGTATGATCAACTTGAATTAATTACTATAGGACAAAGGATTCACTGGTTTACTAACCAATGTGTAATGCATCACACAAAAAAATGTAAACAGAATAACCCTTAACCAAGAATTACTGGTCCGATATTTACTTTAACATCAGTTTCATGATGGGTATGATGTAAAACAGCACTATACATGCGGTAAAGGGTGTAGTTATGGCCATTACTTTAATGTTTTATGATAGTTTAGTTTATATTATCACCATTTCTGTAAACATTGTGTTAGATGCATAAACAATTTATGGTTGCCTGTCTCCACATTGGGTCTGACTAGCCTTACCTTCACTAAGGCCCCGTTTACACTGTCGGTTAAACGTGACCCAATTCCGATATTTTGCTCATATGTGACACAGATTCGATCTGTTCTATGACACTGTCAACAGAAATAACACTTGCATTTGATATTTCGATATCGTATTCAGAGCTCATTAAAATGTGGAAATAAATCAGATATAAATCAGATATGGAACAATGCGAATGTAATATAAACAGGCAGATCAGATTTTTCTTGAGGCATTGCCATCTGTACGTCACAAAACTGAGACACTTCGGTATTTCCTACCCTGTAAATGATTTCAAGCGTACACGCCAAATTCAAATGAAAACAAACAAGGAGAAGGAAAGGGCAGGACAGTGGTTGATGGCAGAAGTCATATGCCTTCATCTAACTCTGTTGGGAGAACAGTCAGTCCAGGATCAAATGAGAAGTTCCTACAGGAATAAATATGTTTTCAAAAATATTTTGTCTGCAATGGCCAAAAAGGGCTACAGGCGTTCCTGGATCCAGTGTCAGCGAAAAGTGAAGACCTCATCTTGGCACCTGACTGGCACCTAAACCCCCAAGTATGCATGATTTTTCATACAAGTGTAAACACACAAATTGTATATAGGTCACAACTGAAAAATCAGATATAGGCAACAAATGGGAATTAGGCATCAAGAACTGTAGTATAAACATATTCTCCTACCTCTATAGGACAAAAGAAATGCATTAAAATTTTTGTTTATATTCATTTATTTACCTTTTACATGTTTTATCATTTAACCAAGTTGACATCCAAGATTACAATATTATTTTTTAGAGGAACCAAAGAAATCTGCCAGTATATACAATAGTACAGACATCTTTTAAATTGTTTTTCACATTAAATCACAAAAAATATATATCACACTTTCTGTGTTATTTATTAGTATTATAATAATAAGAACATTTATCCGATCATTGAAAGCAAGTAATTTTATACATATATTAAAATAGAGATTGTGCAGCATACTTCCATTTATTTAAAGCATTGGCATTGTGGTTTGAAGCGTACTAATGAACTTACACCTCTTCTCTTTAGAAAAAAGAAACTTTTAAGGATATTTTCCTTCAATTGCATTTTGCCTCTCCTTTCTCTTTTTCCTTTATATGTGATGTAGTAGCTCCTTTCTCAAGAACGAATTTACACCAAACTCCTATGTTCCATGCACAAAATCAGCGGTGTTCACACATATAGCCAATGTGCACTTTACAATGTTTAAGACAACCAATGAAATCAAGACCTGTAAACATCAGTGACAGAAGAGCATGGTTGCTTTTCTTATCTGTGCACCCTTGTTTCCTTTCCTTGTCTCCTATCCTTGTTACTTAGCTCCACCTGTGCAGGGTTCGAAGGAAGGACGCAAGGAAAAGACACGAGGGTGGAGGAATAAAATCAAGTGAAATGATATATCCTGGCCTACTTATGCATCCCTTTGAAGCGTCGTCAGTTATTGATGACTCCACACCGCTGGAGTGGGCTTGCAACACACTACTGCATCTGTATGAGAGAAAGTAACTTAATAATGAATAAATGTATAATAAATCAGAACAAGCTTTGTACCAGGTTTTGCATGCACACACAAGGCATTTGTTTCAGAAGCTTTCAGTACACAATGCAAAGTGACAAGATAAGTGACAAGCTACACAGGAAATAACAAAAATTAAACATAGAAATAAATATGTAAGTTAAACACACAGTGGTGGAAATGCGATGTAACAGAAGATCTACGGATGAAATAGAATATGTACAGATTTTTTATAAATATAAAATAATTTTTTTGCCATATGTGAAATGTCTGAGGAAAAGTAGTGCACACAACAGTACTGCCAAAGGAAATCTACAGATGTTTTCAATATACAATAATATTTATAAATTGTTACCGTGCTATACTGGAAAATCTAGGAAAGTAAAAGTTATTTATTGCCACATTTATTGCACACAATGAACATTTAAATATTCACAAGGTAAATGGCCTGAGGAAAGAAGGTTTTGCTGTGTCTGGATGTTTTTGTGCTCTGTGCTCTGTATCGCCGACCAGACGGTATCAGTTCAAACAGAAAGTGTGCTGGGTGTGAGGGGTCCAGAGTGATGTTGCGAGCCCTTTTACTCACCCTGGATGAGTATACGTCTAGAAGTGTTGGAAGATTAGTGCAAGTCATTTGCTCAGCAGTCCGGACTATACGCTTAAGTCCTGTGAGGTCAGAAGTTTTGGAAACTGAGCCAAACCAGACTGTGATGGAAGTGCAGAGGATTCATCCGATGATAGCTTGATTGAGCTGTCGGAGAAAGTAAAGTCTCTGGTGGGCCTTCTTCACAATAAGAGTCAATGTGAGCGTCCCACTACAGTTTTAATGTGCTTAAAACTGTGCTTAATAGTTAACGTCATACATTGAAATTTAACGCATTTCAAAACATAAACAATATTTACAAAAACTTCATCCTTAATGTTTATATAATGTGTGTTTGTGCATTCTTCAATGATTAACGCTTGGTTTAGATGAAAAGGAGGAGGTAAATTTATATGTGTAGTAAATAAAACACTTCCGCATTGGATACACTGGTGTACCCTTGCTCATGAGTCCTTAAGTATCCATACTCCTTGGTTCTTGCCTCCTCACCGTACAATTGAGATGGGGGGGTGTTAAGAAGCACCCCATAGTTTGCTCATGGTCAAAAGGAGTCTGTAAAGATGTCTGCTGAAGCACGTCAAAGAAGCACAGAGGTGGCAAAAATGCATTTTGAGCGCGACTGTGAGACAAATAACAAAAATATAGAAATCTACCCATATGCACTACACAAAATGTGTGAAACAGGCTATGGTGTGTGACTATGTCGTGCAACTTGTTGCACAGCATACTTTAAGACTCTGTGGTGGTTGATAAGATTCTTGTGTAATACATTTGGTATGTTTACAGATAAAGTTTGTTTTGTTTTCACCTGTTCTTCTCAATTTGACCATATTTTACAAGTGTTCTATTTCAATTTTGTAGCTCTGGCTTTGCATTCCGTTAGCGGGTTTGGTCCTGGATTGCTGCTTGCAGCTATATTTAATATTCCTATTCATTATTGATATAATACTTACTAGACTCACTTGATGTGGATGCTATTTAAACCAATAATCTATTATTCTAAAATTCTGCATCCAAGGCAAAAGATAAAGGCCAAGACCAACATATTCCCAAACAAATGAATGGAGACAAAGATTAACTTCAAGCTGTCCTGAGAAGCAAACATCTATGTTGATAAAACTTTAAGTGGCATAAAGGATTCTCTATTGGCTTGGTCGAGAGGAATGGTGAACATTATTATGTCTCCTGTGTTCTGTATTACCTTCGAGTTGTCTTTTCTTTGCATTGAACAATGTTGGCAAACAAAGTTAATTATGTTTCCTAAAAACCAGGACCTTGATAAAGTTGGCAAAGAGTTTGCTAGGCTGGCCTGTAGCCACTTTAAAAAGTTTGTGGGTGTGTAGGACCGGATATACAGGATTATTTATATCGCATGATCTTTTTTCAGTTCAATTACAGGGCATATGAGACAGGTATGTATTGTTTTTGTAAACATCTGTTGGTATCAGCTCATCTGTCACTTGAACCATGGTGGTTTTACAAAATAATTGAAGACGGTGGAGTAATATCGTGTTCTTTATAATCAAGTCATATCGATTTAACATCATATTACTGATGCAAACAATGTACATTGTGTCTGAAAACTGTTTTGTTATCGTATTTGCCTTGATGTTTTTTTGTCATTTTATGAAAGTCATTCAATAGTTTCCTCATACACACAGGGAATTTCCTAGTTTATGTAGGGTCAAGCACATATGCACTTAATTAACTTGTTTTAATAAAAGAAGCAACGCTTTTCTTTCTCGACAAACTAAAAGATGGTATATTTGTGTATGATGGATGTAGAGTGCACTGTATTATGCTTGCTTTCCTACTCACAATCACTTAGTATGTCTGTAAGTGTACGTGTCTTAATTATAAGGAACGAAATTTCTTACCATGCCTCTGTACCTATAGTTCCAACTATATTTGCGATTAGAGACTACTTTTACAGCGAATTTACAGCAAGACATTATATATGTGACTAGCAACGTCTTCAGCCATAATTGCTTTTGTTAATTTTTAATTGATTTATCATTGTAACTTTTACATTAACAGCAAAAGACAAGTTGTGATAAATGTAGACAAGGAGTCCAAAATGCAATCAATTGAACTCTTTGAGGACAAAACAGTTATAATTATGTGAACAGACAGAGACAAAAACCCACTTGTTTACTTTATTAAATTAAAGTCATATATAAGACAACATTACAAAGGATATATTACTTATAACTCCACTTTTTATTTTATACTTAATTACAAGTTCAGATCCTATAATTTTCCTTCCCATCATTAACTTAAGGAACACTTTTATTAGTGAAAAGTACTTTAAACGTCAGTGCTGTATTAAAGCTAAAGAAATAAATTACGTGTCAAAAAATAATTATAAAATTTACAGTTACATTCACATTTACATTTTTATTCAAAGCGCCACACTAAGAATTGGGGAGACAGGGAAGCGGTAAATAGAAGAATTAACAAAAGGTGAAAAAGTATTACAACGACTTTACCAAGTTACACAAGGCAAGATAAACCATTTAAGAGGGAAAAAGAGTAAGTAGGTAAGGAAAGAAGTTTTAGCAGGTTAGGTGTAAATGTAAATGTTTTTAGATGTTTTTTAAAGGTAGAGACTGAGTCTGCCAAACATGTTGTAAGGGACAGATCCTTCCACCATCAAGGAAACCGATTAAGTGAAGGTTCGAAAGTTATTTCTTAATCTTTTGGGATTACACCACAAGACGTTGCCAGTTTGCAGAGTGCAGAGCTCTGGAGGGTGTATACCTATGAATTGGCAAGTGAAGGTTGCTGGGTGCTGAACCTGTGGTGGTCTTGTAGGCTATAAGGAGAGCTTTGAATTCAATGCAAGCTGCTATGGCGATTCAAAAAAGCTTGAAGAAGGGAGGTGTGACATGCTTTCTTTTTGGTTCCTTGAAAACCACCACATTCTGTATCATTTGCAGGGATTTGGCAGTGCACATCAAGAGTCAAGCCAGCAGAACATTGTAGTAGTCCAGCCTTGTTCATGTCTTTCCTGATTTTGGCAGAATTGTGGCAGACCTGTGTTTTGCGTGAGTTCACATGGTATTGTTTGGTTTGACATGCCATGTGCTCTCTTGTCTCGTCTCTTGACCCTGCCCCCCCCCCAACCCCCCCCCCCCCCCCCCCCCCCACTTGCTATCCTGTCTATCTTCCCATCATTGTTTCATTCTCCACACCTGCCCCGTATCGTTATCCCTTGTTATGTTTCCCTATTTAAAGCCCTTGTGTTTTCTGTCCTGTGTCATTGCATTGTACTTGTTTCCTCGTGTTACACTTGTTACTCGAATTATTTGGTTACCTGTCGTTGTGGATTTCATGTTATCGAAAGATCGTGTTCTAGTCTTGTCCTGTTATCCTTATGTAGTTGTTCCAGGTCCCAGTCATGTTATTTCTAGTTTTAGTTTGTGTTATTGTTTTCCCCATTGTGGGTTTTTGTTTTGTTGTGTTTTTTTTATTAAAGTCTTGTTCATTCACCCTGATCCTGTTTCACGTGCCTGCATTTGGGTTCGCCCACACCACCACAACTTGACAGTCGCGGGTCTTTGGATTTGCAGGAATAACAAGAAATTTAGTTAAAGCAGGGTTTTGCTGTAGGGTGATGATTCTTCATCCAAAGTGAGATGTCAAATTGTCTGATCTTCAAAATTAAACATAAGGCTGAGCTTTGTGTTGTCTGCATAATAGTTAAAATAGTATTCATGCTTACAAATGATAATTCAAGTTATGTAATGTAGATCGAGAAGAGCAGCGGTCTCAGAACTGAGCCCTGAGGAACACCGGAGCCACGATGTTATTTTTCAGAAACTTCACCTCCCCACAATACCTGAAGGATCTACCTGAGAGTTTAGATTGGAACCACTTGTGGGAGAGTTGTAAAGAGAATGCAGTGGTAAACAGAGTTAAACGCAGCAGAGAGGTCCAGCAGGATAAGAACAGATGATTTGGAGGTAGCTCTTCCTAGCCTTTTAGGGAGGGTTTCATAAGCAGCAGGGTGATGTGGGCCTCCTTAAAGGCAGTAGAAAATGTTCCAGAGTTAAGAGATAGAGTGAGAGGAGAGTGCGTTTGTGCGTAGGATCCATCTGACGGTAACACTGAAGGAATCAAAGTTCATTTACTTGACAAATGGACTTGTATAAATGTCAAAATATTTAAGGAGTATCGCCTCTGTTAAAAGTGTCAACTAACCTTTGTTAAGACATACTCATGTGATTGGTTAAATAAATTATAGTCTCTCTAGAAGGATTTCAAGTCCAGAACAATATGATAATATGCGATGAAGAACACGTGGCTCTTCGATTATCAATTGCGATTATCAACCTCGATATACAGTGACATGCATAGTTGATTCCCTCTGCATGCATTCTTGTTGATGGTAGTTACAATTGAACATCATACCGGGCAGTTGTGGCCTGGTGGTTCTAGTCTTGGACTCGTGATCCGAAAGTTGCTGGTTCAAGACTCGGAACCAGTGGGAACTCCTCGACTGAGTTGAGTTCCTTGAGCAAGGCACCGTACCCCAGAGCTTCTGAAAATGGTTAAAGACAACAGAACAGTTATATATGTTTGCATTAACTGTATGAACTCAAAATTCAAATGCCAGCATGATGAGGTCTTTTCAATGGCCACTATGAACAATAAACCTTGTGTGTTTTCAAGTAACGTTTTAAGTATTTCTTAGAAGCATGGGCACCTGGGATAATGGGATAACCATAACTATCCTGGTGAAACATTCATTATTTGGAAATTATATTAAAAATAATTTTATTAATTGACTGATCAATGAAAAAGTATTTCAATATATTAATCGAATATAAGTATTTGAAATAAGTTATATATTAAGTAAAATAATAAGTTTTTACAGTATAACAGTGAATAACACAAACATTTTATTTAAATCAACAACCAAGCCTGATATATGGCCAATATACATTTACTATAGGTATATTTACTCCTAAAAAGGGTCTTTTCCTGTCCTGACCCAACACAAAAACATAGACACTTGGCTGTAATAATGGCTTTTACACACAGTTTATTTAATGTTAATTTACTTCATTCAACCCAAAACAGGTACACTCAAAACAAATGTAATATGTTTTATATTAAACAATTTGTGATTTTTTATAAAAGAGGTCTACAGTAAATTTTAAAGCCTTTTTAAAGATCAACAATACTGCTTGATCTTGTGTATATGTGAATAAAAAACAAGGAAATCTGATTAACTCAAATATTTCAATTATAATTCACCCAAAATAGGCGTATATAACAAATATATGTTTGTTAAATAGATACTTTATAAATTGTAGAGGAAATGCGGATTTTAATGTTTCACGTTTTAAAGGATTTTAAATATTCATCGATATTCATCAAGCAACATGAAAAATGTAAAGCGTATATTGTCTTGACGTAAGCCAATTTAACTAAAAGACAAATGAACTTTATAATTATTTAAACACTTTACAAAATAAATATTCTCTATATTACTCTAAAGAATTGCAAAGAGGTTTTGAAATTCCTGCAACAGTCCTGGAATAATCTTAATGACTTTTAACTAAGGCTTACAAAGCTTATTTTATTTATTCTAGTCATTTCAAGGTTATCAAAAGTATAACTTCTGTCTGGTGTTTTACAACCCTAATGTACTTACCAAAGGATGCTCAAAGATCCTCTGTGGACCAATGAGGATGAGGTTCGGCTGAGGATGTGATTGGCTCTGCGTGCAGAATGGTCCAGGCGTGAGTCACATCCGTGACGTCAGCAGAGAGAAGGACAAGGCGCAGCATCCCTCCGTCCTCCATAGTATTTCTCCCAATACACCGCGCACCAGAACCTCCGACGGAAGAAGGAAAACGACATTTGTGGCTTGTTTTCAGGTACAGTTGAGATGATGCTGATGTGTTATGAAATATTGTGTAAACGACAAAATTAAGTGTATTTGTTTTTCATGTGCTGCGTGATGGGGCGTCCATGTTTTCTTGTTGACATGATATAAAGGCTTTAAATGATGGCATTTCATTTTCAACACATTTGTTATTCACATCAATCAATGTTCTAAACACATTTATGATGTAGGATTGTGTGCTTTATATTTGTGTATGATGCATTTTTGTACACGCCCCTTTTTTGACACAATAACTACACAAACGCACAACAAATAATCTCCTATAATAATAGAAGTTTATTTGTGCAATTCTATATCATTTTTATTGTTTTGTCTCATATTAACTTTTAAAAGCAAGCTGGATTAAAAAAATATATTTTATTTTGACCAATGTTGTTGGTTATGAATCAAAACCTTTTTTATTATTATTTATTTATATTTTTATATTTTAACACAAAGATTCATGTAGGATTTGTTTTTGTGCAAGTTAATACCTGGGGAGTTCTGCAGCTTAATAACTTGAGACCTTGCAGGCCATTTTTAATGGAAATGGTATATATAATGACTAATATTTCAAAAGGTTTAAGGTTTAATGAATGAACTTGCTGGTTATTATTGCAGAAATCTTTCTGCGCTGTTTGTGTAAGATTCAAGCACATGCTAGAATATCCTCAGAGTCTGATGCAGAAGAGAGCTGGCAGGACCCCACGGCTAATGTGTTTTTATTTCTATTATATAATGTTCCTTGTCAAGAATGTATTCGTAATGATTATTTCATTTTAGAAACACTTAATTATGATAAATGATTGAAATATCCTTTTTTTTATTTCAATAGTAGACAATAGTTGATTATGCCAAAAATCATGATGTTCGGTTATTCCCCTTGATATTGTATTTGGGATTATTATTGTCCATTAATAGATTTAACCTTGAAGTTTTGAAATGTTTCATATATTTCTGTGAAGCATGGTACAATCTCAACATCCAAAACAAAAAAATATAATGTAAATATCAATAGTTTTGGAGATATGTTGTTAGGAAAAAATCAGAAACAAAACTTCAATTTATACATTTTAGAGTCGCTGATTCACGAATGTGTTTAAACATACTGCTAAAACACACGGGTATGCACAACTGTTGTTGAGGCTTTGGCGAATATGTAATTGTACTCGTAATTGAAATCCTGATTAGTTTTACAATCAATTGGCCAGCCCTAGAAGCGGAGTGTGTTTCCAAATAAATCCTCTAGTTTTCCTTTTCCTCATTGGTGGCATTTCACCAATTTAGTGGGAAAAATGAGAGTTGATCTGATCCACCTGTTTCCGATTCCTTTATTTCAGGTTTGGAAGATACAGAGTTAATTTGCTACTAAAGAAAAAGTGCTGAATTACCTTATTGGCTTTCTTATTGCATCACTGAGGAAGGCATCTGACTTGACTGCTAAAACATACAAACAAAAATATGACATTATTATTATTGAGTGTAAATAAATTAACGGGTTCACCAACGTGCACTTATGCAAATATGACTTTAACATCCAAAACTTAAACTGTTGAAGAATATCAGAATAGGCTACTTGTCATCGATACCCGATCTGGAATCGCATTCAGTACCAATACAATTGCCAGATTTAAGTTAAACTCAAGGATTAAATCTAGAAGAAAATCTGATGTTATACCATCCATGAACTCATTTAAATTAGTTTGCTTTGGTGGCTGTTTGTCTGTGACCATTTGTTTAAGGGCTCATTTTCTGAAGATTTTTGAACACAGTAGGACTGGTCTGTACTCAGTTTCATCACATAGTCAGTACACATTAGGAAGAAGTGAGTCATACCTTTACATCTTACTAAACCTACAACTTGGCATGACTTTGTGTGGAATTGTATGACTTTGATTTAAGCAGGTATTTAATACGAAAAAATTCAAGAAGGCTTTATAAAGACTTTCCTTCAACAAATACGTTAAAGAGAATGTTTCCTAAAGACAGCCAATTATGATTCTCATTCCATGATTGATGCATTTTTTTCTAATACAGAAATAAATAGACGAGTCAAAATGAGATTATCAAATTCTTACCTCATAGATCCTGTCAAGGTCTTTCTCGGTCATCGGTTAAACTGGTTTTGTGAACTTATTCATATGATTCTTTCGGTTTTGGTTGTGAGATTATAAAAATGGCACTTTGTATTGTTCAACATGTGTTTCTTTTCTAGGCCGTACAATAAAACAAAATGACTAAGGAAGAAACTACTGACGTGGAAGAGGCCCAGCCAGCCTCTGACTTTAGTCCCGTTCATGAACCCCGCAAGAAACCCATCGTGCATCCATCTGCACAGGCTCCTCTTCCCAAGGACTATGGTGGGTGACTCTACCTGTTGTACCAGTAATAATAAAGTCCTGTCCCATTAAGTGTCGTAATATTATCAAAGTGACTATTTTTCGGATGAATTAATTTTTTTTGTGAAAACTTAAAAATCAAGTTTTCTCCTTGTCTACAGCTTTTACATTCTTTGATCCAAATGATCCAGCTTGTTTGGAGATTCTGACAGATCCTAGGACCACAATCCCAGAGCTGTTTGCTATTATCCGACAGTGGGTCCCACAAGTTCAGCACAAGATCGATATAATAGGCAATGAGGTACGGTGAAGAAATGTATTTTATTACAAAATTGGTTGGAGCTATGGACAGGAAACCACTTACTAAAACCTATCCCTTTAATTCATGCAAACTTGTTGAAACAGTTGGCTGCATGTACCGGGTACTTTGAAGGTCCAGTTTGTAAAATCAAGCTGCAACTAGATGTTAAGTTACATATTGCAAGGAACGGCTCAATGTTGGCTGATACAGAGCAAACACATGGTCACATTTTTACTTCATTACTAGCCTATTTAAAAAAGCGCTCTGAAGAGTCACTTGACCATTCAGGGATACTGTCACATGGAAGCAAATTCCATATAAGAGGACCCACGGTGTGTGTAGATCAAAATAGCTCATTCCAAGGTGATAAAACTTAACAGATCATTATTTAGAATATTTATACACATCTTAAGACAAAGTTATGTATATTATATTTCAATTCTTTAAACAGATCCTCTTTACTTTTCCTTTATATTTTCCATCTGGTGCAGTTGCTGTTTTTCATGGGAATCTGACCTTTTTGTCTTCTGATGTCACGCGCAATGGGTTGTTGTTTAACCTCTGCATTTTCCACCAGCAAGCCTATACTTTTGTAAAACTTTAAATTGTGTGTATTGTCATTTTCTGCATTTGTACTGCATGCGTACTGGGAAATAACAACTAATGGTGAAATTGTTCCATACTTTCTGATACTATATGAAAACGCAGATATTTGATAAAAACAGGTTTAAAGTTGGCAATGATAAAAGCCCAACAGTCAAGGATTCCAAGTAAAGGTCATATTCTAATTACAATTTAATATAAAAATATTTTCTAGTACGGAAATATATATATATATATATATATATATATATATATATATATAACATATTGCAATAAAATGATTTGTATTTACTTTAAGTAATGGACAACGTTTCTATAAAAATGGTGCCCAAGCACATTTAGAGAATGAGAGTTAATTCTACCCTTAAAAGGACGGCAGCTTTCAGTTTTTCATAGGTAAAGGGTAATGAACAGGGATGTAACCTCTAGAGGTACTAAAGTCCCAGAGATTGATGGAAGAGGAAATAAGCTTCCTCCGTCTGGCCTAAATCAGCTCACCTGTCACATTTGTACAGGCTGTATCTCTGTCTATGGCTAGTGTCCAATTAGGGTCTGTTACAACTTTTGCATCTCTATGGTTCATCTCTGTTAGAAATGTAAAGTTTCAAACATGCAACCAATAGCTTAGTGAGTTTACTCTACAGGGAATCATCATTTACGTATCCTCTTATTATCTCAAACCTGAATGATTTTTTTGCAGAACACAAAAGAAGATATTTGCAAGAATGTTTGTAGCCAAACAATAGCAAAACCCTTTCACTTCCATGTGTACCATCATGGTTTGGGTACCAATATTTTCCATCTTTTGTTTACTGCAGAAGAAAGGAAGTCATAATGAGCGTTGTGAATCATGATTGTTTATTTACTTTCTTTATAACAAGTTACGGATATAAGCCTTCCGGATTTTAAAATCCGGAAGGGGAAAGTAAAATCTGTGATGGAAGGGGAAAGTGGGTTTCTAAGAAATAGCTTATTCACAGCCATTCATACAAATGTGGCCTTATGATGAAAAAGTAGATGATCTGAAAATGTAAAGTGCAACGCATTTTTCTTGATTAATTTTCTTGTATTTTATCTGTCTTTAGGGCTATGCAACTACATAATGTGTACTCTAATCTTAGTCCTCGTAACAAACTCCCTCTGGTATCATTTTTCCGTCACAAAATGGCTGCTTGACATCTTTAAAATGCAATGTTTGCTGACTCAATAAGCCAGTCCCATATCATCAAGATTCATTTGACTAATTTTTTGCCTTATTGAAGTGCATCCCACTAATAGAGCTTTAAAAGTGACCATTAACTGTTAATAAGCTGCAAGCCCATACATTCCTGCTTGTCTGCATTAGTTATGAATGAGGTTCCAGATGCACAGCTTCAAATCTGTCAATTCTTCCTGTCTGACCAATTGTCAATGTCACTTGCAGATTTTAAAGCGAGGTTGCCATGTCAACGATCGCGATGGCTTGACCGACATGACCCTTCTTCACTACAGCTGCAAAGCAGGTGCTCATGGAGTGGGTAAGTGTCTTGCCTAACTATCCTCGTATTTTTTTGCAGCATCAAAGTTGTTCAAGTTTAACGATTTGAATCCCTTTCAAAGGCCAAAACTGTAATATTAAATTTGAAAAAGAGCTTGCAGCGTGTGACTGTTGCTATAGTTACTCTGTGGCATCCTCCTAGGTGATCCTGAGGCAGCCCTCCGGCTGTCCAATCAGCTGTTAGCTCTGGGTGCTGACGTGAGCCTCCGCAGCCGTTGGACCAACATGAACGCGCTCCATTACGCAGCTTACTTTGATGTGCCAGAATTGATCCGGATTTTACTCAAAGCCTCCAAACCTAAAGGTTACACCCATATAATGTGTTTGTTTCCCTTCCACAAAAGTTCAATCATATATAAGCTAATAATAAAATGACTATTGAGTGGTTGAGACAGCGGGATGTCCGTTTGCCACTAATGAAGTCCTAATGTGATGTATTTCCCTGTGCAGTGCTCAACTCCACCTGCAGTGACTTTTATCATGGAACGGCCCTGCATATCGCCGCCTCCAACCTCTGCCTGGGTGCTGTCAACTGTCTCCTGGAGCATGGAGCCAATCCCATCGTCAGGGTGAGAATGATGAATTATAGCTTGAAGTACTTTTCATTTCATTGACTTCATTAGCTTAATTGGCTTTGCCGTGAAGCCAGTCCGTTTATTTGTATTTTGTTGTGTCGGTGATCTGTGTTTATCAGTTTATTTAGTTTTGTAATAAAATTATATTTTAATAGTGCAGGGGTTTGTAAATATTTAAAAATGATTCCCTGTTTTCTTCCCTTTACTGCAGAACGATAAGGGTCAGGAACCCGCAGAGGTTGTTCCAGACCCCATGGACATGAGTTTAGATAAGGCTGAGGCTGCCATGGTGGCCAAAGAGCTCAAGCAGGTTTTGCTGGATGCCGTTCCGCTCAGCTGCAACCTCCCTCGTGCCACCCTTCCCAACTACGACAATATCCCTGGCAACCTCATGCTCTCCTCCCTCGGCCTCAAGCTTGGGGACCGCGTGGTGCTGGATGACACAAAGGTACTGTGAAATTATAAACTGCAATGCTCATTATTGGCAAAAATGTATAGATATGGACTATGAAAAAAGCTACACAGTTAAGTTGATGCTTCTGAGGCATTTAATTTTATTAAATTATAAGATGTATAATCCTTATGTGTATATCAACTAAATTTCTTTAGACATGGAGTGAAAGACCCATATTTGATTTGATGCAAGTTTGTAGAGTTTGGTTTCTAATGCAATTAATTATATTAATTAATCATGTTGGATTATCTTATATTTAAGATTTAAAATAATTTAATTTGGACTGTGTATTATTCAGACGCCTAGTAAATTTGGTTTTTCACTTTAAGTAAGCTTCCTAGTGTGTGCTGTCTAAATAATAAAAAGTACCTGTTATCCTTAATAATTGAATGCACCCATCATATCAAACTCTCTCCTGCAGACTGGCACCCTCCGTTTCTGTGGTACCACTGAGTTCGCCAGCGGGCAGTGGGTTGGCATTGAGCTGGATGAGCCAGAGGGAAAGAATGATGGAAGCGTGGGTGGGATCCGCTATTTTATCTGCTCCCCTAAACAAGGTGTGATCTCTTAATTCATGCATTACTTAAGATTCCTTCCAGAAAAGTACATAAAAAGACTAGATGAGTTTCTGTTTATGATTTTACTGTATAGATTTACTGTCTCTCTTCAGGTGTCTTTGCTCCCGTGTCAAAAATCAGCAAAGCTGTTGAACAGGTTCCTTCGTCAGTCGCTTCCACCCCCAAAACCCCTCGCATGGATTTGTCTCGTGTGACCGGCAAGATCAAAAAAGAAAAAAAAGAACGAGATCGAGAGAAGAGTGGGTGCTAATATTAAGAAAAAAAATGAGTTAAAAACAAGTTTAATTGTGGTCAATGAGTATTATTGACTTTGATATTTGTGTTTTGTTTCTGCATCAGCCCCAAGAAAGAAGTCTCTCACAGGAATGAGTCTGGATCCTGATGGTGTAAATGTTGAAGTTGGGGATCAAGTGTTGGTGGCAGGCCAAAAACAAGGGATTGTTCGTTTTTTTGGGAAAACAGACTTTGCTCCTGGTATGTCTTGATATGATATGGTATAAAGACCTAAGCTGTATTTGTTTATTATTGTCCTAATAATCATTGAGACTTGAAATAATGTGTTATTATCAATATTCCCCAAAATATTCTTGACTTCACAATTTTTTTTCTTTGTTTGATCTTCGTTATCAGGGTATTGGTTTGGTGTGGAGTTAGAACATCCCACTGGAAAACATGACGGCAGTGTATTTGGAGTGCGTTACTTCCATTGTTTGCCTAAATATGGGGTTTTCGCACCACCATCCAGAGTTCAAAGGTAAATACTTTCCCGAAAGCATTTTACACTTACACAGGGGTACACAGAAAAACATCTGATTCTGTTGATCCTTTTCATACGGTATACTAAAGATGCTTGACTGAATTTAACTATAATTGTATAAATACAATTACTTGATGTCGTTTTTTCCTTACAGAATTGGAGGGCCAAAAGAACCTCAGGGTGATGGGACGCTAGTGAAGAAAGTCCACCAGGTGACTAGTAAGTATAGCGACAAGGAGCATGTTCATCTTGTGCTTTCAATTACATTAATATACTGTGTTCTTAGTTTTAGTTCAACTTGTTTTTTTATCATTTCAAACAACCTTTTTATAGTTTTTAGTAATTTTATTTTGAAGTTTAAAGTATCATAGACTTATCTATATTTTTTATTTTTTTCAGTTTTGATTCAGTTTTCTAATTAGTTTCAACGTTGTTCTTTATATCTTGCCCTCATTCTAATACCTTATGTCAACATTTGCTGTTTTTCAGGAAATGGAAAAATGTTGACAAGCACTTTTTATTACTTTGTAATAGTTTGATTGCTACAAACCCAGTTGCAAGCATAAAGGGAGACAGATAATAATAATAATAATAATAATAATAATAATAATAATAATAATAATAATAATAAATGAAGAAAAATAAAAAAATATGGAGAATCAAGGTTTTGTAAAAACAGTGATAATTCTCCATTTCATTTAAATTTTGAATTTAAAGCTTCTATGGACACCGACTCATTAACACGTTCTCCATCTTTCCATTTTCTCCTGTGTTTCCAGTTTGTTGTGCTAACAATGACCCCTAGTGTCCATTATGTGTAACAACACATGCCATTGTGTAATTTTAAAAGAATATTTATGTGAGTATTTGACCAGTTGGATTAGAGATACATCAGATCAGCAGTGTGGACACAAATGAGTCCTTTTCACTTATTACATATAACCTAGCTTGTTATAACCAACAAAAAAAAGTTAATATTAATATTGGATCTGTCATTTCTCCTGCAGTGTCCCAGCCTAAGCGTAACTTTAATGCGATGCGGTCTCCAAAGGACATAACATCTGAGAGTTCCATATCCAGGTATGCTCAGATAGAATATGCAGCGCTTTGTCACTATCAATATATTAGGTATCCTTCTTACGTTTTGGATTCGTCTCATTATTTTAGCAGGTTGCTGTTCTGTTGCTGGTTCCCCTGGATGCTGCGTGCAGAGATGCAGTCCTAAATCCTCTGGTTACATCTTTAATTTGATCTCCTTCCCTCTCTCTTCATGATAAAATCTCGCCCCGTGTATACTTTCATCATTCATATCAGCTTCACTTCGTGAACTACCCTTACTGCTGTCAATGGAAAGCTGAACTCTTTCCACTTCTTTGATGGCAATTCAATAGCAAAAAATAGTGCCTTGTGGAGTAACGTCCTGCATTCCAGTTAAAAACTTACAGAGAACGAAACAATCTTTAATTTCATCAAAATAAGGGAAATAATCCCTGATTAAAGCCATTCATATCTCTGTAACTGCTTGGGTAGATTACTGGCAGTATTTGTAATACTAAACGTAAGCTTTAGCGATGTTTATTTGTAAAGGTGCTTTTTTTGTTTTGTTTTAGAAACATTTTGCTGCTATATTTTGCGCCTCTGCTGTCTTACTTTTCAGTATTTTAAAGCTTACAATCAAGTTCCTAGTTTAAAAATGCCTTGAATTGGTTTACATAGGTGACTCGTTGTTATTGAACTTCCGTTTGCTTATAGAAAATCATTCTATGCTTTTCATATTTCATTCCATTTTCCTAATGAAAACAATGTAGTGTAAAATATTAGTGGTGTCAGTCTAAATAATGAACAGGGTTTAACCATCTGATCCCCATTGTTGTATCTATAGTGACACTTGCAAGGATAGGTTCAACTATTGAATTTTTGGCATTAAACAGGCAGGCATCGGCTTAAAGTCATCCAAATAAAATCCACCACAGAACCAAAGTGCAAACTTCATGTTATCATAGAAAATAATGTATTACTCGAATGATAAACTCAGATGTTGGGTTATAGGCACCTAGGGCATGCAAGTAGGAGAGGTGGATTTTACATTTGGATTACCCCATACCTGGCATTCTTGCCCTGTCATAACAAAAGCGAGGTTAATGTTGTTAAAGAAAATTATTTATAAACCCAAATTGTAAGAAAACAATAAAAATCATGTTTCTTTCACCAAAAAGTGCAAGTCATGTACATCATCTAGTATGCTTAAAATGATTTGCTTATAGTATAAAAACCTTTTTATCGAAAGTCACATATAGTGTGGTTCTAATCAACAACACAGCATCTATAGTCTACTATACAAAGTGTGTAAGGAAATCCTATAACCTTTCCCCCGTTTCCGTCCTGTTTGAGCTTTAAACGGTTTTGTGAATGCTCTTTAAAACTCTGATCGTGATACAAACGATGTGCTTACTATACTGTATACAAATGTGTGGGTTATAACAGCAATATTTACTGTCATGTCAACTTATAAATATGGATAGAAACTTCTGTCTGTTAACTGTCTATTACCACCTATGAAAGCACAGCCTGAGTACAAGTGTCTGCCCTAAACAGCTGACCTGGGATCAGCCAAGAGAAGACCAATCACATAAATGATCCTAGAATAGGCAGAATAAAAAAAGGCATGCACTCTACTAAACGACATTCTTGTAAATACTTGCTGATCTTGAGAAAAGAGCAACTTTCAAAATTGAAAAAGTGATTTGATTTCCTCAGCCGTCATTTTGTCATTTAAGAATAACTATGTTTTTGTAATAGGATAGTATTTAGAGTTGTATTCTTTTGAGTGCAAACATCAGTGCACTACAAATCTTCTTTGTGCGTTATCATTTTGATGAAACCTGTTGTGACTTATTACTTTATGGTGACTTAAAGTTGTATCATTTATATCTCAAGGTTCTAAAAAAACATATTTCAGAACTGTAGTCACATTCAATATTTACCAAAAGGTGTTCATGAGCATTTCATATGTAAGTAAATCCCATCGATGGGCTCACCCCCCACTCCTTTGAGCTTTATGTTTGAGAAGTGACATCTGGCTTTAGTACCTAAGCATTCTGTCCATTAAGCTTTCATGTAATTGGTAAAGTTCAATTTATTTGTCCAAAAATATCTATATTTTTTTTATAGAAAATCATTCTATGCTTTTCATATTTCATTCCATTTTCCTAATGAAAACAATGTAGTGTAAAATATTAGTGGTGTCAGTCTAAATAATGAACAGGGTTTAACCATCTGATCCCCATTGTTGTATCTATAGTGACACTTGCAAGGATAGGTTCAAGTATTGAATTTTTGGCATTCAACAGGCAGGCATCGGCTTAAAGTCATCCAAATAAAATCCACCACTGAACCAAAGTGCAAACTTCATGTTATCATAGAAAATAATGTATTACTCGAATGATAAACTCAGATGTTGGGTTATAGGCACCTAGGGCATGCAAGTAGGAGAGGTGGATTTTACATTTGGATTACCCCATACCTGGCATTCTTGCCCTTTCATAACAAAAGCGAGGTTAATGTTGTTAAAGAAAATTATTTATAAACCCAAATTGTAAGAAAACAATAAAAATCATGTTTCTTTCACCAAAAAGTGCAAGTCATGTACATCATCTAGTATGCTTAAAATGATTTGCTTATAGTATAAAAACCTTTTTATCGAAAGTCACATATAGTGTGGTTCTAATCAACAACACAGCATCTATAGTCTACTATACAAAGTGTGTAAGGAAATCCTATAACCTTTCCCCCGTTTCCGTCCTGTTTGAGCTTTAAACGGTTTTGTGAATGCTCTTTAAAACTCTGATCGTGATACAAACGATGTGCTTACTATACTGTATACAAATGTGTGGGTTATAACAGCAATATTTACTGTCATGTCAACTTATAAATATGGATAGAAACTTCTGTCTGTTAACTGTCTATTACCACCTATGAAAGCACAGCCTGAGTACAAGTGTCTGCCCTAAACAGCTGACCTGGGATCAGCCAAGAGAAGACCAATCACATAAATGATCCTAGAATAGGCAGAATAAAAAAAGGCATGCACTCTACTAAACGACATTCTTGTGAATACTTGCTGATCTTGAGAAAAGAGCAACTTTCAAAATTGAAAAAGTGTTTTGATTTCCTCAGCCGTCATTTTGTCATTTAAGAATAACTACGTTTTTGTAATAGGATAGTATTTAGAGTTGTATTCTTTTGAGTGCAAACATCAGCGCACTACAAATCTTCTTTGTGCGTTATCATTTTGATGAAACCTTTTGTGACTTATTACTTTATGGTGACTTAAAGTTGTATCATTTATATCTCAAGGTTCTAAAAAAACATATTTCAGAACTGTAGTCACATTCAATATTCACCAAAAGGTGTTCATGAGCATTTCATATGTAAGTAAATCCCATCGATGGGCTCACCCCCCACTCCTTTGAGCTTTATGTTTGAGAAGTGACATCTGGCTTTAGTACCTAAGCATTCTGTCTATTAAGCTTTCATGTAATTGGTAAAGTTCAATTTATTTGTCCAAAAATATCTATATTTTAATAATTTCACAAGGTTGTTTTTACCAGCTTGTGTTTGTGTCAAGTATACTCTGTAAATGAGATTAATGTGGCTGTTGTTCATGAATTGAGTTCTGGATTTGATGGAAAACATAACCGTTCTGCATGCTGTGTATACATTTGCAGGTTTCCTTTTCCTACAGTGTATCAGCATGACTAAGCATAGTTATTAAAGTGAAATTATTCTGACTGTGGATATATGACTAATAAACATTTAGTGTTTTGTACTTGCTTTGTGTTCTGCTTGGTGATATTGCAACATAAGTATTAGTCATCATTATGAAAAAATATGACATAAAAAAGTTTGCACCTTAAAAAGATTTATTGGTATAAATGTGCTTATATGTAAAACAGTAAGAAAAAAATGTGATAATTTAACCATGGCAACATGTTTTACGATAAAGTAGCAATTTCTACTCTCCATAAATTAAACAGAATTCAAATCCAAGATTTTAAAGCAGCTTGTAAAGTGTGTTCAACAAGGTTTAAGCCTTAAAGTCAATGTTGCTGAAATAATTTAATCTGAATCTTGAAGATGATCCTGAAGATGCTTTGAGCTTTTGCCAAGACAGGTCGCTTGTCTTTTCCTTCTTGCCCTTCGATTTTTAAACCACACCTGAAATAAAAAAAGGACTTTAGAATCTTATTATAAAAACTTGAACTTGTATTCAAATTGCAAATCTTCAACACATTTGTTCATGTTATTTGTGTTTATTTAATAAATAAAGAAAAAAAATTCACTTATTATAGTCAGCACTACTATGAATGACTATTCTGCCCATAATGTAGATATGAAGATGGTTCATACCCGCACAATCTCCTCTGTGAGGCCGCTGCTCTGTGCCAACTGCGCCCGGGCATCCACAGTCGGATAATCGGAGGCCGCAAACAGTCGCTCCAGCTGCTGTGTCTGGAGATCTGTGAACACCGTCCGCACTCTGTTGCGCTGTCTGTGAGGAGCATGGCACTGATTCTCAACTGGACTACAACCTATTTGTTCAAAAATGGCATTAAAACTATTGCACGTTTGTATAATTATTTATATAATAAATAAAATAATAAATATGCACCTGACGTGTTAAATGGCCACTGCTGTCCTGGGTAGTAATTGGAGTTAAGGCCCACGTGATAATATGAGATAGGACCACAGCAGCTGTATAGTCCTGCCCAGGATGCTGATGGATGCTGGCTCATCATCAGTGCTGCATGTTCCCCATGACCTCCAGACTCCTCCTGATAAAGTTGATCCAGTCTGCTCACGTGTCCTGGAAACCCCAGAGATGAGGGATGGTCCACCGGAGGTGTCTGACCCCTGCTTTCACCCAGGATGTAATCAATGGAGAAGTTGGAAAACTTCTGACTGGTCATGTTTTCTCCAGTGAAGTCAAAGGACAATGTTCCACAGGAGCAGATGTTCCTCGGTGTCTCTCCTCAGTTCCTTTCTGTTTGTGGTGACATTGAGCTGGTATTTGTACCTCCTGGTTTTCTGACTTCAAAAGTAAGATTGTTCATGTATTTATTGTTGGTCCATTAACACATGTTTGTTGGGGTGCTGAGCGGCAGAAGGCCGAAGGAAGTTCACTTTTGATGATCCACTTTGATAAGTCTTAATCCATCTGATCTCACACTTCAAATTAACCTGTGATGTTTCATCTCAATGTATATTGATCATGATACTTTGATAGAGTAAAAACCCATGGCTGACAGGTAACTGGTTTTGGATCCTTTAATTCAATTCACTTTTATTGTCAAATATATAATTTGTTAATAAAATACGTATTTAATTTCATTAAATAAACCTACATAATATATTTGAATATGAGACAAAAGGACTCTTGGATTATCATCTTTTTTATGACCTATTTCAAACGCAGTTTATTAACATTTTTGTGCTCTTGTGAGTCAATTAATGTAAGTGTTATTTTATATAAATCATAAATTGTATATTTAGATACAGTAAATTATCAATGCTGCTGTTATTTAAATTATATACATTTCTATAATAATACTAATTATTTAAAGTACACAACCATTTAAAAAATCAAGGTTTTTGTGTATTTGTTTAATTTGATTTACAGGCTAAATTAAGCTCTTTTCATATCAGTTTAATTGTAGTTTTACTGAATAAATTATAATGCATGAAATAAAACTTTATACATATTTAATTATAAAACTATTTCTATGTAATTTTTATTCATTTCACAATTGGAAATGATGCAATAGTAAATTAACAGCACTTGAATGAACATTCTTTAACAAACGTGTTCTTTTTATGATGACGCTTCAAACAGTGACGCGTTCTTTGAAGTGGTGACGTCATTTGATTCGTTTGAAGTCAAAGCAGATGAGAGTCACGTGTGTGTATTTTACAAGAGATCGAAAGTGAAGCGAAAGTTGTTCTTGCTCGCACTTTTATGTGTGTTTTTCAGAACAAACTAATGGCCTATTAATTGAAGTTAATAATAACCAGTTGTTAACTTTACTTGACTATAACTAAACAAATACATGTTAACTTAAAGGACAAAATTAAAGTAAAGTTAATGTCGACATCTAGTGGTTTAATGTGGAGCTTGATCACTAATAAGAATTAGTGGAATTAAAATTCACCTACATATTAAGTATTTATTACAAATATAATTTGTTAATAAAATAAGTATTTCATTTCATTAAATAAACCTAAATGATATATTTAAATATGAGACAAAATAACTCTTGGATTATTATCTTTTAATGACCTTTTTCAAAATTATTAATTCATAATTATATAACACTTTTTCAAAATTATTAATTCATTTCTTAATATTAACTATGAGACACTGGGTTATTTTAAAAATATATATATTAGTATTTTATAGAGAATAAATGCATGAGACTTAGTTTATATATAACAAATCTCTCAATGTAACTTAGCTTACATCATTAATATTCAATCCTCTTAAGCTACTTGGATTTACAAAGAAATGTTTTGAAAATCCCACTGAGCTGATATTGGTTTTGCCTCTTTGCCAGATGGGATCATTTGATAATCTGCATCTCCACAGAGTACATACAGAAAATACAAATGTGGCCTTGTTCAATACCATATATATCAATGCCCTTGTGTGCTCGTGGTTTTAAAATCATTATTAATGTAAAAGGTATTTAACATTCTTGGCTAGCATTGCCATCCTGACCATCAGGATCCATTTGTCTGTCATAGAGAAATAAACCATATCAAAGTGTCTTGAGGTATTATAATTCAAATAGCATGACAAAAGAAAAAACATTGTGTTTAATCAGATTGTATCATCGACAACTGAAAGATGCTTCAAAGGCATTACTCATTAAACAAACCATTTACATAATACAAATCCCTTGCTAATAGTGTTTAAACATCAGAAAAATATCAGTCCATGAATAAGTTTTCCTTTTAAAAACGTAAATAGACCTGCAATATGGACATGACCAAATATGGACACCCATTTTGGGAGACACCAAACTTCTTAAGATTTATGTGAATTCAAATCTACAAACCCGAATCAAAATTTTCTAACAAATGGCCAAGGGTTAGCTCTTTATAGAACATAAAATAATGAATATTATTTAATATTCATGTGTCCGTGGATGTAAAGTTATGGATGTGACCATCCTGAATATAGCCCTTACTATGGAAAATGATGCACAAAAATAAAAAAAATTAAAAAAAATTACGAGAGACCTTATATGGGTATTTGAACAACCAAATATTGACGTCTGGGCTTTAATTATAATAAAAACCTTTGGTAACAACTTGATATTTTCATGGTTATTATGACATTTCCAAAGAATTGCTCTCATATCAAACCGGGAATCTGGTCTGACCCGTATTAAGGCTTGTGTTGGATATTTATATTGAACGTCCAGTGTAGTTGCAAGCACCCATCTGTACAGGCAGGATTTGCACAATGCCACTGACAAGCATTGATATGATTTGGGCCAATAGACAATTAGCAAACGCATGACCTCCTCCAAACAGAGCTTGACAACTCCCAGCCAAATCAAATGGTGGATTTAAGCTTCAGTGAGTTAACAACCTAAATGCACAAAGGAAAATATGACTATTTGACTAAGTCAAATATGACTAAGTTTCAAGGGCAATGCTGAAGGTTACAATGTTAAAGGTTACAACATCAATTTATGAAATGATGTTGGTGTTTAGGTTTAAAATTAACTGAAGCATATTTTACAGTGTTAAAAATAGTGTTTTCTCTATCTTAACAATTGTATTGTATTATTTCCTAGTGCTTAAGCAATGGATCTGTGATTCCATGTGCATTATTGTTTCATCCCACCAGTATTCTTTGAAAGCAATGGCCAGCTGAACGGCTGCATTATAGGCCAATCTTTTCCATGACACTTCCAGATGGCTCTCACAGCATCTTGAATCTCATCCCAGGTAAGAATCTGTGTATCAGGTCATTATGATTTGTTACACCCTCACAAAGCAATTAGAATTATGAACTGTGTGTCATGGAGTCAGTCATGCTTTTGAAGGTCGGGCTTTCAAATTCAACTCTACAAAAACTGTTATAGTGATATAGTGAGAGCAGATGAAATGTCAACAATCCTTCACATACATTTTTAATAATGCAGTTTTAAAATCGTCTTGTCCTGGAGCCATCCGTCAATCATCTCTCCCCAGACGATTTAGTTATTTTTATAGAATCACAGACATTTTATTAAACTTTGGTTCCGGTCGGACATGTTCAGCAGACCGTGGAGGCCACACAAGGTCTCGTTGAATCGCTACGAGAGCTTAAATATTTAATAACTACGACAAGATTCAGAAAAACATACTTTCTATGTAGAAGTGGAGGTATGGGTTTAAAATGATAAGGTATTAAAGTAAGCTCGATTATTTACAGTGACATTCTTTTTAAGTTTAAGAAAGCTGTGACCTAATTGTGTCTGAAACACCTTACAAGCTGGCGTATGTGAACAAAGCCACGAATGTTCGTTAAAAAAGAAAATTCTTGCTTTATCCACCTCATCTGACTTTCTTTGAGGATTACAGAACGCCTGTCAAAAAAAGATATTGACAAAGTCAAAGGACATTACTAAATTGAGTGACTTGAATGATAAAGCACACAGCAGAGGGAGCCAGACCATTAGCAGAATCGTGTCTAGCCGACAGCGTTACATAATTACAAAAACATTGAATGATTCATTGGGACAATTGGGTAAATTTATGCATAGTGACAGAATTGTGTCATATCTTTTGTTCGTAAGGCAGATGTTACGTGCAGAAAAGCTTCAGCCATTCATAGTCAAGCTTATGAAAAGCATAATGGATAAACAAAGGGCTGTGAAGAGTTTGTTGCACTCTTCATCCTCAAACACAAATGTTTTACAAGCACATCTGGGGGATTCTCGCTGCATGAAATGGACAACAAATAAACACACCCCGGACCTCTCCCCACCACTTTGAACATATGCACAGCTCTGCCTCCTTACTGGGTTACAAAGAGACCAATGATGCCTGCATGGGTGAACAAGGGGTACACGGGTGAAGGTTGGCTGGCGGGTTGGCGTACCCTTGCACCGTCTGTTCGTGCATGCTGTTTAAGGGTACTGCCTGTGTCACGTGACTTCTACATTCATGTCCAGCAGTTGTCAGACAAAAGAGGATGCTCTGGGCCACTGTGGGCCTTTTTTGTTTCACATCATCAACAAAAGCTTCTGTGGGAGATCTGCCAATGAATGTACAGTGAGCCAATCCATCCCTATATCACAACATACATTAAAGAGATAGTCCGCCTAAAGATGACA
Source organism: Triplophysa yarkandensis (assembly GCA_033220385.1). Lineage (NCBI taxonomy): Eukaryota > Metazoa > Chordata > Actinopteri > Cypriniformes > Nemacheilidae > Triplophysa > Triplophysa yarkandensis. The sequence goes on from CM065675.1 coordinate 10,573,122, forward strand.
ATTCTGTCCTGAATTACTTTCTCGTGGTTGTATCAATTAGGTTTGGTTGAACACAGAGTATATTTGAACGAATGCTTGTAACCACACAGTACCATAGCAGGATATATTACAGTGGTGGTAATGTACCCCAGAACTTTTTGCTGTCCTACATTCTTAAAAATATCTCTGTTTTCCTACTACGGTAGGCAATGGAGCCAAAGAACTGTTTGGTTAAAACTATTATTTTTCTGTTGATCAGGATCAACCTAAATGTGAGTTAATGATGACAGAATGTTCATTTTATGTGAACTATCATTTTAATGCTGTAGTCTGGTTGTCCGACGGCTCTATATTGGAACAAATGAGAAAATAAATGTGCTTAAATATGTGAGATCGTGAAAGAAAATACTTTATAATCTATATAATAATACTTTTATGCGCCATGTTTGAGGTTTTGTATACAGCTTATAGCAACTTTATAAAGTTTGCATTGTAATTTGAATCTGAAAATAGAAACTTAACACCTGAGGATAATAATAGTCAAAATTAGGGTTTTTACATTTAAACAGTTTTCAGCTTAAACAGTAATTCTTATAAGGTTTCCTTACTGAACAAATGTTTTATTTGAACAAATGTGAATTATTTTAATAAAAGTAGAAATACACTGGGAATAAAATTGTTAAAATGAGCCTCATAATATTCTGTTCTATTCAACTTTTTATGAATCATTTTTTCAACACAAATATAAATGTTAAAATGTAAAGTTCTATAATATTGGTGTAAAACGTCACACATATTTAATCTGTTGTCTGCATGCACGTGTTTGAAATCACACCTGCGTGTAAAGAAGAAGGGGCGTGAGCAAGAGGCGAGTGGGCGTGGCTTTGGATCACCTGTGTCAGGTGACGTTTCAATTTACCTGCAAGTCCAAAAGAGAGGACCCTTTAAAGTGAAGTGAAGCGGACGTGCTCTCTAAAGCACACTTGATGGTTTTATGTTCATCAGAAATACATTTAATGGATCTCAGAAGTTTGTGCACCTGTGTGGATCCATGAACACCTGGAGATTCGAGAAGAAAGAAGGAGTCAAGTTCCATAAAGTTTCACGTAAGTGTTCTGTAGAATGACACGTGTTTAAAAACCAAACAAATGGCTTTTGACATGAATGCAATATTAAATATCAAATATACTTTAGTGCATACTCTTGATTCATTGTTTTGTGACTTTACTTAAACTACATAATAATAATAATAATAATAATAATAATAATAATAATCATAATAAAACCAACATGTTTATTAAACATTAAACTTTATGTAAAACAACCCTTGGAAGTGTAAAAGATGGTTAAAGTCAAAACATGGGTGTGTTTGTTTTGTTTCTATATCATTGTTGTTTTAAGACTTGAAGTGTGTTGTTGTTTAAGGTAAAGTATGCATGAATCACCAGCTGGGTGACAAGATGTTATTGGGTTACTATTACTCAATGTGATACTCTGTGTCCATTCCCACAATGACATTCAATGCTGTTGTCTGTAATGTTTTCTGGGTTGTGACATCTGTTTAGAGATGGGCACACTGGATCTTTTTAAAGATTCGAATCTTTTAAGGAATCGATTCTTTTGACTCGGCTCCCTCTGAAGAGTCGGTTCCCGTGGCTCTTTATTTGTGTCAACTTCTGCTCTAGCCCTGTTGAGCCATGTTAAGGTTTTATGCATTATTCATTCTTACATTTTTGTTCATAAATATATTTGGATTTTTATTGCAAAAACTCAATTCCTCCCCTAAAAAGGTGTGAACAAGCATTAATGGAAATAATTTCTATTATTTTTCACTCATTTTTACCATTAACACTTCCGTCTCCGCAGTCGCGGCCTAGTGGTAAGTCAATGTTGTGATCACAAGGTCGCTGGTTCGATTCCTAGGGCCGACAGGTGAGGACTGATCGAGCAAGGCTCCTCGCTCCCCGGGCTTTGCTAACGTCTTGAAGTGCAGAGGTCACATTTCGGGTATGGGTCACCATAACTGACATGTAGGTCACTTTCACTTAAAAATAATCACATTGTGCTTATAACATATTTCATTAAATTGAAAAGGTTTCTACATTAATGAGTTGCTGGAAAACCGAACACTATCATTGGACCGTGTTCCCCCTTTCTTTCATATATATGGTATGATTCTGGGCCCTCATTTCGTGCATGGTGTCCCATCCAAATAAAGTCCTGCCACCAGCTGCAGAAAAAGAATCTGATCTAAGAGCCTCTTTCTGTTTATCATATTGAAAGTGATAGTGGTCAGAAAAATGAAACTTGTAATGAATTACTCGCTCTCTAGTTCTTCCAAACCTATGAAATGTTAAACGCAGAAAGAGTTTTGTATTCATGGTCATAACCAAAGGAAATTCGGTCCACCATTGACATTTGTAATTAAAAGTGTCCCAGGACTGTTCTACATTCTTTAAATTATATTAATTATTTTTCCTACCATGTTAGTTATTGGGGTCTAATAACTGTCTGGTTATGCACATTCTTCCAAATACTTTACTTTGTTTAACAGAAACAAAAGCGACTTACAGTATTATGCGGTTGCTCACTATCACAGCAGAGCAAACGGGTAAGATGTCTTACCCTAGGACACTTCAGTCATTATCTGCTGGCACTGACATTCGATCCTGCCAACCTTCTTCTGCTTACAAGTTCAACTCTCTAACCATCAGACCACGACTTACCCTTAAATGAAGACAGATCTTTGTTAGGGTAAACTATAGCTTTAACATTAATTTATCTTTGAAACAACAAAGTTTTCTTTCAGTAGGATTTAATAATATTTTGTTGGTTTACATGATCCAGATATGATCTGTAGAGCCCAAGACAGAGATCAATATAGTGTACATTAGAACCAATACTTGTATTAAAGGCAATAACGATTCCTATTATTATCATGAAATAAATTAGAATAGCTCCAAGCAAGCTTAAACTCCTATGAATATTCATATGTTGTTCATGCAGTTATTCATGCCTCTTCATAATATTTAGACCTATTGTGGGCTTTTTGTCAATCCCTCAAATACATTTTTTCAGATGTCTCCCACAGAGCATTAGCATAAGAAAGCTGTTTACCGGCTCCCAATCTTTGAACTCTGTGGTTGGTCATTTATATACTTCACGCTGTTTATGACATCATCATGTTGACATGAGAAATGAAGTGTAATTGATATCTAGGCACCTGATTGTGAAACTGACAATGGAGGACAGTATATTAGAGTCGGAGAAAATGTTTTTTCATCATGAATGAAGCTGGGTGGCCATTGAGACTGCATGCCTTTCACAAGAACTAAATTGGTCTTATTTTGGGCCTAGACAATTTCTTATCTCAATCTGCCAGAGGTCTTCCAATACAGCCTTTAAAAACCATTAACTGATTTTCAGTCAGTATACCTTCTAGCTGTGTGCTTACGATTGCTTTAGATTTAGGCCTACTTTTGAAATGAACTTAATTACAGATGCTGAAAAATGCCTGTTATGCCAGACAAAAATACTATTCTTAAACAGCAAATAAAGATATTTCCTGTTTTGTGGTCAATGCAGACATATTCACTTCCTACTTGCGACAGACCCCAGTGGTGTTTTATTTGAAGTGCAGAGGTTGAAATACACATGTAGTGGTTTTAATGGCGAGAGAGGGCTTTTTACATTTTTGTAATATCCCCTCTTAGGCCCCTTATGTTTGAGGACAGGGTATAAATATACTCAACAAAACACACTTCTTTGCCAGAATGACACCATGCTGAGTTTAATGATGAATGGCGTCATGCTTGGGTTGTAATTGGCCATTCAGTTTAATGCTGCTCCTGGCTTTCATTGTTATACTCTCTCCTCTGTGTTGTAGTTTCGTTGGCGAAACTGCAGATCTCCCCCTGGGCTGAGCTTTGTTTGAAAACCAGGACTCAGATTTCAACAGCACTTGTAAAGACTGAATGAGTTTTATATTTCTGCATACACGGGTGACAGGCAGATTGGGACCAACATGAATTGCCTTTGGGAGAAGCTGAGATTCAGTTTAGTTAGTTAAATGTTTTTCTGATTTTGAGAATGATTTTTTTTATTGTTAATTTAAGTTCATTTGGTATGCCCCCTTGACAATAATATGAAATACCTGCATGATCATCCATTTTTATCTCATGCTTAATAATAAAATATTATGGAAATCTTATCGTTCAGTACTAAGTCAATATGATCACTGTAACGCGCAATCTTATTTTTTTGCATTTTCCTTCTTGATTATACTTTTTTGTAACTTCTTAAGACATAGTTAACCTCTCAAAAAAGGAAAAACTCATATCTTTGTTTGTTTTTACATACTAGCAGTAGTTACAGGCAGATTTGAACTGCATGTAAAAGAATGATTGAAAGAATTTAGATTTTTTTAATGATATTTAATATTAATTTCAAATTGAAGTTAGACAGATGATTCATACAAACCACTGAAAATCATTGAAGTAAAGATTGATTTATTAAACATAAAACTGGGTAATGCATAGAATGATCATAATAAAGATATTTGTGTTCACTACTTTGGACACATTTTGGCAAAAGAATGAAGTATTTTGGCTTGTCTGCTTAAATTCTCATAACTTTTAACACATCCGAATATGATAACTACATGTTGATTTTGGCCATTTTTGGGGGAAGTCATGGAATCGTGTTTAGTGATTTTGACTACTAACCCTAGGGTTGTTGGTTCAAGTTTTGGTCCAGCAATACCATGACTTAGGTGCCCTTGAGCAAGCCACCAAATCCCAAACTGTTCCCTAGGCACCATAGCATTAATGGTTGTGTGTTCAAGGTTGGTGTGTGTGTTCACTGCTCTGTGTGTGCACTTTGGATGGGTTAAACGCAGAGCATGAATTCTGAGAGTCACCATACTCGGCCGTATGTCATGTCACTATAATATTGTAAACAGTCAAATTAATTTCATCCTTGATAATATTCTGAAAGCTCTGTTTGATACCCTTACATTAAGTTATATTCATTTGTGAAGAAACTCAGTACCTTCCAAATAGCTCACATGTGACATATAATATTTTTGTTAAAGTAATTTCTCTTGTAACACTGTGTACACAGAGAGGTGTGAGATATCATCAGTGATCAATCGCTATGTCCAATTGCGATAACCATTCAATATTTTTATTTCAACCTTACAAAATGAAAATAGAATATTGATGACTTATAATAGAACTAAAAGGTTTGAAAACAATAAACTGTACCTCTTTATACATTTTTATAATATTTAATGACCAAAAAAAGCATATTAAACACTCAATTAAAATATTTTAATATTCAAAAGGACAATTTTTGAACACAATACATACATCCCCATGTACGCAACTTTTTCACTCTCATTTCAACTCGACACAGGCCGTTTTCCGGATGTACGTTTTAACTTCTCTTTCTTCTGAAAGAATGACCTTGCTTCAGGCCAGAGCAGTGGTGTGTCAGACAGACGTTGTAGTGTGTTAAACATGCTGTCTGTCCTTGAATGAATCCTCAGCCATCAGATGGATGAGTCTCTGTTATTTTCCCTGAGCACAACACCTGTCAGGCGTCTGTTAGCTGGGGAGTCATAGCTGAGACAACGATCACTTCGATCTCCAGCTATGTGTTCATGTGGTGCAGCAGAATTCATCTTCTTAACAAGAGTGCTTGTTGGAGTTGCTCACCTGTGGCTGTAGGCTGAGGTAAATGGATGGAAACCTAGTTATACCTTTTGATACGATCACAGAGCAGCACTTTCACTGTTACATCTCTTGTGTTCAGGATGATTTTGTCTAAAGCTTGGGTAGGCAATCCCAAGGGAAACGTTGTTTAGGTAAGCTCACCAGCTTGCGAGTGCAGTAAATAGGATTAGATGAAGGCTGTATTAGATTTGAAGACTGATCTAGACACCATAAGGACCTCTCTGACAAATTCAAGTAGAGCGTTTGGCTGTTATTTGTAGTGAACACTATTAAACTGGGATTTTTTTGATGCAATGAACACTGAATAAAATTACTTTGAATGATCTGCATATTATGTAACTTCCCGATGATTGAGGATTGTTAGTTTTCTGCACTGCTCGGGTGCTCACAAGGTCTGAGGAAAGAAGGCTGACCAGTTTATCTCCTGCTATGTGTGTAGTGGATCAGATCAGGTGTCCTGGCACCAGCATCTCCTGCCCGGGTGTTAAGAAAGAGCTGTTTGTTTGAGGGTTTGGGCCGGTGGCACCAAATAGACAATAAGTGCAGTCACTGTGAGGATGGGGTGGGAGAAGGGTTTTGGGCTATGGGAGAGTGTAGCATGGATGAGAGAAACCGGCTTCGTGAGCACACATTACAGGAAACACAGATGTCCATCAAACTGCCTTCACTTGATGGCGCAGACGGGAGTAGGCGGAACGCTGTCACTTTACTGGGAGGCTGTGTATGCGTGTTAGATTAAAAATAAGTTTCTTAATTGGGCCAACCAAGCAAATCTATTTTAGTTTGTAGTTTGGGTACTCCCACTGAGCAAATGGTGTTAAAATCGCACAGGTTTGAGATTTGTACTGTATCTTTTAATCCTTCCTGTACTGTAGTTTACAGACTGTTCCTGAGGACACATGTGTTAGGCCTCGCCTTCCAGTCTGTGTTTGTTTATCGATCTGGCTTATGGTTAATTATTAATATTTTGTTTAATCTATATGTATGTTTGTATATATTTATCTTCTATTTATATAGATGGAGGATGGGTGGATGGATAGATTTTAAAAATCTGAATATTAGCTGCAAAGTATGTTTGTAAAATAAATATAAATGATAGTCACAACAAGTTATATGCTGTAAAGTATGTTGGTAAAATAAATATACATGTATAACATTTTAGATCCCAATAAATATTGTATAAATAAATGTAAAGTTTGTTTTTATAATAAATATAAATATTTCAAATATGAAGTAAAACTGGAATATTAGTTTTGCAGCATATTAGTTGATTAAATATAAATTTTTACTTATGTAAAATGTAAATTCAGGACAGAATATTGGCCATTAAAATTTGTTAGTGAAATATCAAATTTATAAAGTCACAACAGAATATTAGCTGCATAGTATGTAAGAAAAATGCACAAATAATTTGTTTAAAATGATAAAGAACTGCATGATTTTTTATTGCCTGTAATTTTCCAACTTAATGATTTGTTATTCTATTTTTTCTTACAAACCAATAATAAAATAAATGACTTTATAATTTTATTTTAAAAAATAGCCACGCCAATTAGGTTTAATAGTAAATGTGCATTTTATTCATATTATTGATCTAAATGATATTCAGTATACTAGAAATTAAAAATTTCTGGTTTCTGGTTCATGAAGAGTACTTTGATCATTCTAAAGGGGCTTTGCATTAGCCCGAAAAGGTTTGGTCTCCTTTCATAGTTTTTTGCTGTCAGACTTATGGAATGTTGGTCCCTGAATGTAATTTGTATTGTACTATAAAGAATTGTAGTGACTGTTTCACTGGCGTGATTGATTAGAGTCATTAGACACACTATTAAACTCATTTTTTTCTTTCATCTCCAATTTATCAATAGAATGTGTGGAGCAGTTGTAGATTATTTTTTACTTGGCATTTTGCTTGGTAAGAGATCCTCAGACCCAATCACTGTCTCTGTTTACAGCTTGTGATGGAAACCACAAGAGTCTGAGCTTTTAAAGTGTTATGACCTTTCCTTGGCATATCATCAAGTGTGCAAAGCAATTGTCAGTGGGCGCCAAAACGGGACACACTACCTGCATTTGCCAGGAGGTTTATTCCATGCCAGTCTACAGTTCACCTCTGTTAAGAAAGAATAATGAGGCTCTCTCCAGAGTAAAGCTTGTTTTCTGAGAGGTGTCATATGATCTACAAAGATCACTGGGTGCAGGCCAATGAAACCTGAATGAGAAGTGATTTTGAGCTTCAGTGAAATATTGAATGCATCATTACGTTTCATTTTGCTTCCACATGCGGACTCATCTTGTGCTTAAATGGAAAGCATTTATTTCCTGTCGCAGGCGGGTAGTTTGCATGTTTATTCAGCTCAAGCTCATTTAAATGCGTGCCGTGTTATGGAATAGTCCCCAGATGCACCTGTCTCGTCTGTTTTTGGCCAAACCACTGACACTAAATGGGATGACTAAGCACAAGACATCTATAATCTGGTATTGCATTCACGTTCTTAAAGGTCTCCGATCCTAGTATCTGTTTTAGTTTGTTGTGGTCTTTATCCACGTCTTGACTGCAGAAGGTGAAAAACAGGTTTCAGGGGTGTTATGTAGTTTTTATACTCATTATAAGAAGTTGTTGTGAATACATTTTGATAAATGCCAATTGCCCCTTGTTTTGTTAGTGGGTCCTTTTTTTTGTCTTAAAAACCTGGATCCTCCTATTGTTTCATCCATCGTACACACACACACACACACACACACACACACACACACACACACACACACACACACACACACACACACACACACACACACACACACACACACACACACACACACACACACACACACACACAGTAATTTGTTATGGAAAGCTGATTGATTGTTTTTTCAACAGGAATTTCTTAAAATATTGATAGATCATTTACTATTTTGGTAAATGATACCTTCTTTGAGTATATTTTATATATAAGTTATTGATAGTTTACCCTAAAATAAATATTCTGACATAACTCTTCCTTGTCATTGCAAACACAAAAAGATGGACGTCATTAACAATAGAAGTTGGGACTGCAATTGTGCCACTTTACAACGTTCTTAAAAATATCTTCTTTTGTGTTCTGCAGAAGAAAAAGTCATACAGGTTTAAAATGACAAGCTGTTGAGTAAACCATGACAATATTAACATTATGGCCAAGCTATCACTTTAAGATCCAGGTTCTCTGACTGATGCGTTGTTTTGTTATAAAGCGAGAGCGTACAATATCTCATTGTTTCTAATTGAGGACTTAGATCTAAACAGCTCTGTTATGGAATCAGGGGACTTTTGGTTTTGTGTCGGAGCAGAATAATATGCAACTTTAGCTTGGCTTTTGTAAGGACTGAGATGTAGGCCTATCGGGCACGAATGATGAAAAGGTGATTTGAAATCAGATCTGTAATGTCCCACTTTGTCATTGTGTGGCGCCACACCTGTTGACATCGAGAGGATGTCCACACAGCGTTCCTATTCCTCATGTCAAGAGGGAGATGGGAAGTGGCCTGCAGCCGGCTGTAGCTTGCTCCATGTCTGAAAAGGTTAGGAATGGATGGCTACGTTTAAACGTGTTCCTCCCCCGGCACAAGCGGCATCTCTGCAGGTTAAGAAAAGCAATAACGCCGCCTTCGATTTTCAACCTGACTGCCTTGAGACTCAGTCCAGTGGCTTAATGCCATCCGCCAGGGCAAACTCGCATCAGACCCTGAGAAATGGCTGTCATTTCAGCAGAGCCTAAAGCCGGAATGCACCTGTGGGGAAGCAGTTGAGGTAGACGCAAGGTTGGGAGTAAATTACTCCCGTCTAACTTTGAGTTATAAGACGGTCAAGTTAAATGACCAAAAGGGCCATTCTCAAGCGATCGCGCAAGGCAGTCCCATTCATAAATATGTTTCTTTCTTGCTCCGTTATTTCAGACTGAGACGGGTGACAAGAAGCTCTTAAGCCTCTCTCAAGCATTAAAATACGCTTCTTTTGTCAAGAAGGTCAGAAGTGAGGTTAACGTAAGTGAGTATCACTCTTGATTGACAGCAGCCATGGCCTGGCGTAGCTGACCTTGCTCTGCCAGGCGAATTATGCAGCTATTAGAGGGAAGAAAATCTATTAGGCTTTTTCTCTGCCAGGGCTGGGGTGGCAGCCTCGTAACTCCTATGGGTAACAGGCATAAAACTGATTTATGGTTCTTGATGGCTGAAGTCATACCCCAGAGCAACCTTTTCTCAATGTCTGAGGTGTCTGAAATTTGGAATCACTTTTTGATGCCAAGACCTAACACTTTTCTAACCAGATACAGTGGCATTGGGCTTTCCTCAACTGTGCATTTTGGATATTCTTTCAAGTATTTAAGGGAAAACAGGATGACTTTAAACCCTTCCTGGAAATTGGCTTATGTTACGCATGGGTAATGCAACGAGTAGCCTTTTTACAACCTGTGACATAACAGGATTATTTATCTTTTAAAGCCTGAGCAATTTACCATGCTTTTACAAATCAATGTTAAGATCTTAGGTTAAAATACCCTGTTTGGTTTACATTTTTGCTCTTACTGGTAGTTGCTTTTATTGATGCGGAGTAAAGCATTTCAGTAGAGACCACCTAAACCGAAACCAAGATAGGACTTGGACCAGAGGGTTTCCAGATCGAGTCAAGACCAACCAGCCCAAAACACAAAAACAATCCTAATAAAATAATAACATAGGATGTGACTTGATTTGCCGTGCAGAAATGTGTAGGATGTATTATGATCCACGTTTTATCACCACCTACTGTAGTATTAAAATTTTTGTGACTAGCCAAGAAAACAAACCTGTTTAATTGGGATTAAACCTTAAGTCACTTACTCAAGGATTATTAAATAATTATGTAAAATTAATTTCAACTCCGATGTTACAGTATAAAAAAATCAAGATCTCAGGTACCATTTTGCAATCTTATTTTTTATATTGTGCGCTTTCCTACGTAATTATTTCGTTGACAGATTTATATAAGACAATCTCTCATTATTCTATTATTGGCAGTTAAAGTAACAATGGTAGAAAATAACAATGGTAGGAAAAGAATTAAATAAGAAACAAATCCCTGAATATTTTCAAAGACAGCTTTATATCTATAAGTGCTGTAAACACAAATCACACAATGCACCAGCAATGTAGTCTTATTCCCACAGTTGTGGTCTTGAAACTAAATCAAGGACCTCCAAGTCTAAGACCAAGACAAGAACTAGACCAAAGATTTTGGAAGACCAAGACGATAAAAAATAAATAAAAAAAGACCAGTCTTGAGTACTAGAACACTAATGTAATTAGTGTCATGGGTTATATCTACAAGTTCAAATTGATTTACGTCTTAATCTAGTTATATGTAAAAATGTTTTTTATATCGTAGAGTGTTAAAATTAAATTATAATAAATTTGATTTCATCTTATCTCCAAAGTTGATTGAGACTTCATTCAGGTTAGACACACATTTTTGTAAAATGATATTAACACCCCATGTCTTGAAAACGATTCTCTGTCTGATGCATAAATTAATTAAAAATAATGTTTGAATATTGGTTCCCATTTGGGTTTGTTCAATAAAGGAGCGTACCTTGTGCTCTTATAAACAGGTCACATTTGATGATGCCAGTATGTTGGAGGCAACGTCACTCAAAGCCTGTCACCATGGAAACATCAGAGTTGGCAATCAAGAAAGTGATGAAGATGACGAATCCAGACGCTCGTGCGTCATTGACATGAACTCTCAAACTAGTGTTGGTCTGAACACGCAGTCTTCAGAGAGACACTCCCAAGTCCAAGAGAATTTGAATAATTGGTCATCCATTTTAGACTCAAGCCAAGAGAGTTCCTTCTCCCATGACGGTTGTGCCAAGTGAGTAGACCTCCACAAGCGGTTTATATCACTGATATTTTCATCTCCTCCTTACTTTGATTCTCAATGACCATCAGGTTGGAGATGAGGTGGATGCTATGGTACGAGTTCATGAAAGAACATTCCTGCTTGGATGACTGGCTTCGAGCAGCTGAGAAAAAAGCCCTGTCTCCAAAATCCAGCCATGTGCTGTATGTAGCCGCAAAAGAGGAGTTACAGAAGTATGAGGTAGTGAATAATAATTTTTGATCATTTACAAATATGAATGACTTTCTTATGATGAACACAATAGAAGATATTTGACAGAATGTTGTTAATCCAACAACATTACTCCCAACTGTCTTACAAATTACGGACAGGAAATACAGAGACATTATTCGAGGTATCTTCTGTGTTTCACAGAAGTCCCATGTATAATCTGAATGACATAATAGCTTTATTGCTTAATATAAGCCAGTCCATGGACAGTTAGTCATTATGTATACAGGTGTCTATTATTGGGTGGATAGTAGCCAACGTATTGTCATCGCCAACAATGAAAGTGTAATCAACGACACATAGACACACTTACACGAGCACAGACAGCACATTTACTCACACTGTCTGAAAGCCTGGGACCCGTGCCAGTCAGGATAAATGACACCAAATGGTCGTCAAACTCCTTGGCACTCCTCCTAGGCACTATCCCTCTCAGTTGACTGTAGGAGCTCATTTGCGCCTCCTCCTGTCTTAAACCACTCACACAGATTTCTTAAAGAACCCAATTTTACTCATCAGGGACAATCAAGGGGATATTTTTTAGTCATTGTTGTAGCAGGTAACTAAACATAATGTGTCTGTTTTATACATCCCAGACCCTTCGTGCAGAGGCCGGAATACGTTTGACCCAGCTTGACAGCCTGAGCCAGAGGAGTCGCACTTTAGTTGGTCTTTTCAAAGGTGTGATGTGTAAACGACTGGTGGAAATGACCAAAGACTGTGGCCAGAGGTGGGACCAGCTCAGCAGCACCTTGGACACTGTCTGTCGGCGGTTAAAGGTACATTTTTTACGAGCGTTACAAGGAAAATTCACCCCAAAATGAAGATTATGTCAGTTACTTATCTACGTTTCATTTTAAACCTGTATTACTGTCTTTCCTAAAAAAAACTACAAAACATAGCAAAATAATACTAACCAACCTTTCCGAAATCAAGTCAATGGTGACAAATAGTTGGCTTTTACCATCATTCTTCAAATATCTTATTATTCAAAGCATTTTTAAACACTCCTATCATTATTTGGACAAATAGTCCACCTTTAACTTTTTAACCATTGGATCAGAGTTTATCACTGTGTTGTTTGCCAAGTTGTTCGGAAAAACATTATTTAATTGCACACTTTCACTTCCCACTATACGTAATTCTATATGGCTATAAAAAAACACCTGAAAGATTTAACTCAGTGCCACTGTGCCCATAAGTCTCTCACTCCTTTCCTCTCCATTCTAATCCCATTAACTCTTTATCCATACGGCCTTCTGTTCCCCTTCATCCGGCTTACATAATTCTACCCCTTCAGCCGCAGTTGACCCCCGCACACCATTTGACTATGCTCAGCTGCACCACATATGCCCCTTACTGCGTTCTGGGTCTCTGTTTTGTTCATGCCACTTTCTGTCCTGCACTTTGATGTCCTTCTTGTAATTTTGATGTGCCTCACTGTCACTCTCTCTCTGTGCTAAAAAAAGCATCAGGTTGTAGACGGTCAGACAGAATCATGCTCTCTGTGTATGTGTGTCGCAGCATTTTGTGTGCCAGCGGGAGGATTTCGAGAGGCAGAGGGAAGAGATGGCTGTATGGCTGACTGACATGGACCTCCGCTTGACTGAAGTGGAGCATTTCTCGGGAAAAGATACCTGCTCTAAAATGCACCAGCTTCAGGTATTACTGACCGTGGATCTATAAAGAATATTACAATCTCAAAATGGCTGGGTTAAAAAATTACAAACTGACAGGCTAACTTTTGGACATGCTGGGTTATTGAAATAACCCTTAATGTAATTTTAATCGTAAATGCGTTTCATTCTGGGTTATTCTTCCTCCAATTCATTGTAAATCAAGAAAATTCACATTTATTTAACAAAAAAGTTTTTTTATTTTACTGTAAAATTAATTGTAAATAAAACTTTAAAAAAATTTGTAAATGAAACATCTACAAAATAACAAAGAACACTAATAAACATTCTCCATGATATGGAGCAACAATTGTCAATAATAAACATTTTTCATAATACCTAGCAACAAATGTCAAAAATAAAAATAAGTACATAATGACCTCAATAATATGTATTATCAAACAGTAAAGATACTGTTATAATAAAATATTGTACAAGTGCAAAAACAATAGCAACAGACATGTCCTATGTCATTTAAAACAACTATCATTAAATTAAAATCATTTCTGAATCAGTTAAACGGTGTGTAAAAACGTTCTCTGTATTTACATGAAACAAATATGTATATTAACAAAAACTGACAACAAGGGACAAATCTATTGAGACGAAGCAAAGAGCAGTGAAGAAATTGAATGGCTGAAGCCATTTAAAACTGATGTAAAGGTAGCGGGTCATTTAAATTACATCACAAATGTTAGTTTAAGATGTTGCAAAATGTTAAAAATTCTACTCATTTAAATATATATTCACTTTAAACCTTAAAAACTTGCTTTCCAATTTTGTTCTATATAAGAATCACTCAATGTCTTCAGAGCAGAAAGTGCATGAGCCTCTTTAAAATCCAGCGCTGGGCGGAAATAACCCAGCGGATTAAACCCAATACATAGAAAACTAAGACTACCCAAAAAGTTTACCAGGAAAGATAACCCAACGAAACAACCCAACAGATTCAACTCAGTGTTATGGGTAAAAAATAACTTGGCCTTTTTTAAAATGAAGGGAAGAAATTTGCCCTTTAGTGTAATAAATAAATAATGGCCTCAACTGTATATTTTCTACATCAAAATTATTAAATCAACACAATCGTCAATTATAACTTGTTGGTTGGAACATGTTAGAGTGGAAAAAGTTTTCTAAGCGAAATAATAAAATGTGTACAATAAACAATTTCATAACTCTTGAGATTCTTATTACTACATGGATAAATCTCACAAAGGCTGAGGTCACATTTGCCCTCAAAGCAAGACGTCAATATATTTTCCACCAAATAAAACATCTTTTTGCATTGAGTTCTAAATATTTCATGACACACATAAACATGCAAGTTGTGCATGTTTATATAATACTTAGGGATTTCAGGAGGCAGTTGCGGAGAGTGCCGGCCGACTGAACGATTTGCTCCAGCGTGGAGAAGAGCTGATCCAAAGAAGTGAGCCAGAAGATGCCCAGGCCATCGAGGACCAGCTGCAGGAGCTTCTGCTCCACTGTACTCGAGTGTTTCAGGGTCTGGGCCGGCTACACACGCGTCTACTGAGCATGAGACTGGTAAATATCTATGACCGTGCGCAAATAAGATTTAGGCTCTTCCCAGGTGTGAAGAAAGTTTGAAACAGTCATACTTACTTTACACACCATCAAAACAACAAAGCAGCTAAATCGAAGGAAACCTGGAATAAGGATTAACCAATCAGATTGCTGATTATCTTTCTACAATGGTTATAATGCAATCTGCGTTTTTACAGCACATACACAACTGATGAAGAACGATTAAGGTTTAATGTTTCTTTCTACATTCCAAAAGTAGGAATGTCGCATTTTTCAGGAAAAATTGTCCCAAGGGAAAGCTAGTCAAGAGTCTGACTTTATATGTTCTGGCAGAAAAGTCATGAAAACACCCCCTGAATAGCCTGAATAGTTGTCTTGTAGCCAAGCAGCCTCTGTACAATACATGTACTGTCCATTTGAACAAGTCCCTTGTGTGAGTCTTTGTCTCTTCGGGTCCAAGAGGCTCATGTAAAGACATGCTGGAACTGTTGCGTGCTCATGTTCATTATGCTCTTGTCAGATATAGAACGCTTATAGAGTCCCACACCAGATATATCATAATGAATGACTATTGCGCGTTTTCCATAGATCAGAAAACCCACGCGATGGCTTAAATGTGTAGCAAAGAATATTTTAGCCACTTTTTGTGAAGGGTCACAAGTTTTTTTTATCTTTCTAAAATTAGATATGAGTTTTTGTATGTAGTTATGACAGGTGTTGTGGTTTAATTCTTTTATTGGAATGTGCAACAACATTCAAGCTGCAAGTTCTGCATAAAGAGCAACAAAAATTCCCTCCGTCGTCTTAACCCTCATATTGTGGAAAACATTTTTCTTTCTTTTTCCCCCGTTTAACACAAAGCAAGATATTTTGAGAAATGTCTTGTGATATTGTTTTTTGTTCCAAACATCTTCGACATATCTTTTGTGGTTTTGTGGAAATGACAAGAGGGTGAGTAAATGATGACAGAATTATAATTTTTAAGGCCTGAACACAAGTCCAGAATCACTTTAAGTGATAGTTACAACAAATGAAGTCATGTCATCATTTACTGACCGTCTTGTCATTTTAAACCTATATGACTTCTTTTCTTCCATAGAACACAACAAATATTTTTAGGACAGCAATGGCACCCATTTTCCTTTCATCGTAACAAAACCAATGCAAGTGAAAGGGTGCCCACTTACCAGCACTTTTCAAAACATCTTCTTTGTGTTTTGTGGAGGAAAGAATGTCATTTTAAATGACAAGAGGGTTAATAAATGATGACACAGATCCTTAAACTGCATTGCTACTGATTCGCATTGGATTCCAGGTGTTTGAGGAAGACTGGGCTCTGTGCGCTTCGGACTCGGGCTGTCCTTCTGAAAGCATGCTGGAGGATGATTGTTTTGCCGACCGGTCTTTAGGACCTCAGTGTCAATCCAGCCTACCACAGTCCAGTCAGGATCACCTGGTTCTGGAGTGGGATCCTTCGGTGGACATTGGCGGTTCTCATGACGACACAGACTCCTCTTCTTTCAGTGCAGCTGCGGGTGGGTATCTCAGAGCAGGACAAAAAAAACTTTCTTTTATCCATTACCTGCATCCGTACATTAGACCTATTTCAAGGTTAAATATATTTCCTAGCCATTTGATGCCATTCACAATATACATCCTTTGTGCTATAAAGAACGTACACAAGAAATGTATACATAGGGAGTGTTCTGTTTGTCATGCCTCAGAGTTTCCTTTTATCCTCGCAGGTGTATCTTGCATAGAGGAAGCAGCCAGATATCCTCTGAGGAGGAGAATCTACATGACACCTGTGGACTTCCAACCAGACAATAGCCCTGTTGGCGTCAAGCACACAGTAAGTTCATCTGTCAGCTTGGATTCAAGCTTCATAGAAACATAAAGTGCATTAGGGACCATGAAGCCAAAGACAATATCAGTGTGTATGGTAGTTTAGCAACAATGGATTTCCATACATTTTCCACCCAGCAAAATGCAAAGAAGGTGATCGCATGTCTGGGTTTACAGTGAGCTCTCTTTGTGTGCGTGCTAGGCCTGTACATGTTGCTGCAAGCTGGGTTTGCAACATGTAAATAGTCCTTTAGGTTTTAAATGTGGTGCTTGTGGTTGTTTGTCTTGTTTCTCTTCTTTTTGTTTATCACAACTTTCAGATTTTTTTGTCCAAAGGAAGGAGTTGTCCTAAGATAACTATTAAAAACTTTTACACTTTATAAATGTAATAAAACTATAGCAAAATTGAAGCGGACAGTGACTGATGTGGCCTTAAACAAGACACCTTACCTCTGTTTCCACTGCAGTGATAATTGTCCTCTATACAATAATGTAAATTGAATGAAAGAAAAACATTGTATGTGCAATAAAAAATAAAATAAAATGTATTTAAATAAAATATGCTTGAAATAATACAATACAAATATTTTAAATATAAATTCAATAGATTACACAAAAAAATGCAGTATTATTTCATAATTGTGTGAAAGTACCTTTGCAAAATTTAAGTCGACACAGTTATTAAATAAAATAAATGTATTGGTAGTTGTAATATATAACTAAATTTTTACTGTACATTATTTTAAAGTAATTGTTCATCTTGAAATTATATTGTGCAATTACAGTTTGCAAAGGTTATTTTATAATTACATTTTAAGATGGACAATTTCTCTAAAATAAATATAATCAGATGTATTTGAAGTGATATAATATAAATATATTATAAATGATAACAATTATTAGATTGGGAACATCAGAAATATTATTAAAGAGTTTATTTTCCTGCTTCTTATCAAAGCTTCTAGTTTATTAGTTTCCTCTTTTGGATACATTTTTTATAAAGTACATCTTTTTCAGGATTAATGTTGCAATGTATAGTTGCAAACCTCACAGCTATAAATGCCGTACATAAACTGTAGTAGAGCTTTTCTTTTTATTTCCAGGGCACGGAGAAGAGCTTAGAGCACACAGCCCCACCCCAGACCCCAGTGCTAGGTAAAGCCATGCCTTCTGATTGGTTGGTTTGATTGGTGACATCCGGTCAAGGCAATCTCTCTCTTTTACAGCTTAATCGCTTGATAATCATGGAAGAGCTGCTCTCAGTTTGGCTTGTTTTCTGATATCCTTAAAAATACAGTTTAGGTATCTGTAGAATAACAAAACATGATTTATGACATTCATAAAAGACTTGAAATATGCCGTCTGTATTGAAATGTAGCACTGCATTACATAACCATGGCATGACATTTTATATTTGTACCTCTATCCAGGATAACATAATAAAAAAAACATTTATTTCACCTAGTCAAGAAACCTCACAATTCTTTCTAGAATCTATTTTGTATGCATTTATTTTGAGTGACTTCACTAAAATATGTTTTCCTTTCATTTTTGTTCTATAATACAGTCATCAAAGCATCTGAACCTCAGTACTCGGAATCTTTTAAAACATCCACACCTGAAACTTGGACTTCTGAGCTAGTGACCTTTGACCCTGAGCGCATCAGTGCCTGGCTGGGCCAATCGCACCAAGTTTGTTCCAAAGCTGTTCAGACAGAGCATAATATACAGGTATACTTTATGTAAAGTATTAATATATTTGTGCTTTCCTATATCTTAGCTGAAAGAGCATGACAATAGCAACATCAAGGTCATGGGTATACAGGTGTTTGCCAAAACAGATTGATTTTAAAAGAAAGTAATTTGGCTTATTACTATTTATGAATAAAACTGTGTAGAAATTCCAACATAGTTTATTACTAAAATATGATTTTATGCCTCCCATGACTAGAGCAGAGTTGACCTCAGCTACAGGTCATTCCAAAATGTTACATATCCGCCATGGCAATATATGTTGGTATCACTGTGAATTTCTTCAGATAGAGGTTCCTGTCAAGTTGAATATGCTATATGTATATGTATACGAATACGAATATAAGTATGAGTATGTGTTATACATTTATAACTGAAGACACGCACACGCACACATACACGCGTCAATACATAAAGATACTCATAAATAAATATAATACAAACATTATTGCTGCCCATTAAACTCTGTCAGCTTTTATTTAAATGAATTGCTTTGTAGTTGGAGGTCAATATAATTGATATTTGTCATGCAAAGTAGTGTGTTTGAATATCAGTGTCACTTAGAGGCAAAAAAAAATCCTACCATCCAGAGATTTGAATCCCAATTCAATAGTCAACAATATACTTCAATTTAGTTGTCTTTATATAATAATTCATTTTGTTATTCACAAAATATTACCTTCTCCAAAATCTGTTACAGTGGACTATATAAACATTTGTCATCTTATTACAACACAGGCCTGATAACTTGCTGATATGTTTCGGATTGAATTAGGATTCAGTAGAACTTTAGTACTGCAGCATCACAGAGTAGATGCTCGGGGCAATTGCGCATGGAGAAGTTTCGCCAAATCTCATTAAGACTAGACAGAGTGTAGACGCAGCAGTCTGCAAACATTACAACAAACTCAACTTTGTTTTGGTCACCGATTCTCTCCCACCTCCATTTTAATTCACATCACATTAACTTGGAGGGCTTTTTTACTGCCTGGACGTGCTTGTATACATCATATCTATATTCATAAACCTGATTTATCATCGTCTCGGTGGGTAAAAGCCCATTTTAGTGGGGTCATAAAAGGAAATTTATGAGGAACACGAGCCATGTGTTTTAAGATGCGATATGAATAAATTAATCTCAAATTTGATCGTCTTGACTTACTTAAGAGGTAGGGGTTCGGTTGGTAGGAAAGAGAATACTCCGCAACGATCCAGTGGCCGATTGCCGATGCTTTGGAGAAACCTAGATGAGAGGATTTCCATTTCAAAGAGGCTCTCGTAATTTCTCTGCGCTCACGGCTAATTGGCAGCTTTACAGGGATGGGAAACGAAGCCGCTACACTAACAGGCTCTTTAATGGCTGCCGTAATTGTGGGCACAAAACATAAAGAAGAGCCAATAGCGCCTGTGCGTGAAATCCACAGTGATGTGATACAAGAAAGATGAACAGGGTCCCATTAGAGAACCTCCAATAGAGACAAGGAATGAGGAAAGCCTATAAAGATAGAGCCCCCTTATTAGTTAATGGAGCCTGTCGGTTTAGATTTACAATTGGCCTTTGTTGCATTGCGAGCCTCTTAGAATCGTGCCGTCCACTTCCGCAAGCCTTGGCAATCAAAGTGTTTTCCTTCTGTGAATCTTTGCAGGCGTGCTCCAGTTTTCCATCTCCTGGAAGAAAGGAGGGAGCCGAGTATCTGGAGAACACGCTCCCCCAGAGGCCCCCCCACCCGACGCAAACCCGGCACACATGTTCCTACCCCCGCCCATCTGTGTCATGTGACATCCAGCATCATTCATACAGACGTCACGAAGACCCACAGGTATATCTCACACACGCAGAGACTCGCTGCCATTTTTGACAGCATCACCTTCCTAAGCTTTTACAAGGTACACAGTGCCACATAAAATGTCATGGCTCTCTACGATCGCAAGGGGTTTGCCAATCTCGAATCTGTCTCCTTGCGTGATTTTATGATGCACTTTGCACCACTCAACACACTCCACACATAATTATGCTTGTAATGTGCTCCAGTGCCTGAGATCTGATAAACAATAGAGTCCCTGTAGGCCGGTGTTAATCTCCAGCCATTATCGTCTTGTTTCTCTCTGTCACCAGAGGCTGCAAGAGAGACTTCGTTTCTCTGACTCAAAGGAAGAAAACAGCTGCAGAAAACTGAGTTGGTAAGAAAGTGTTTACTGTCCAAACTGGGTTAAGTTTATCGATTAATATCCTCATTCTTTACAATCTGGTTATAAATATTTATATTATTAGGCCATGTCACATTGCATATTGACCTTGACAAAGTTGGAATTTTTTGCCGAACACAAATATTTTTCTTTAGTATTTTAGCTTTGGGGGCTAATTCATGAAACATTAGTCCTATATCATACAACACATTATTTGTGTTGTCAAAGCTGTTAATTACAATGGATCAGTTCCAAAATAAATATGTAATTTATTCAAAATATCAAATGAATTTATGTATGATGTGATCTGATGTAAGGTCTAAATGCTTAGGGGCGGGGTTAGGCGTTTATTATGTGACTTTATATTAAGGGCGGGGTTAGAGAAGCCATTTCCCCCGTGACGTTAGATTAAAGGCCCGGTTAGGGCTAGGCATTTCTCCTGTGACCTTAGGGGGAAATTGCTACCCTTACCCCAACCCTAAACCTGTGACCTTAGGTTTAAGGGCAGGTTTTTCATATCCTTGAATGAAAACTGCCGTGAGACTAGGTTGACATGCCTCTCATACATGCATTAAAATATACACATACACATATTCAACAAACTCCAACATTTGTCTTAGAATCAGTATACTAGTATTTTTTTCAAGCTAATTTATAGCACACTATAAAGGATAAATTGGAAATATAACAATGAATTAATCTAAAAGCATCTCTATTATCTTAACATTGAAAACAGACAATGTTAGGGTCATCTATCCACGACATCAGCTCTATGTGAATTTTCTTTGTGTGCAGTGACCCGTGTACACTGAAGGCTCCTGCTGGCAGCTCATGGCGTCCGGGCCCCTGGCCATTGGGGTCCCTGAGGCTTTATGAAGTGCGAAAGACCTCAGCATCAATGTTTGTCATTCTGTTTGCCCTCCTGCTTGCTGTGGTGGTCTGGCCCCTCGTTTCACTTAACAGCAACCCGTGCCATCGCTCCAATACTCTTACCCGCTCATTTCACCTGGCCCTGCATTACAAAGGACCCCCTCCTACATGATGATGCAAGGTGGGGTGCTGTAACTTAAAAGCAAAGACCCCAGCGAAACCACTAGGGTTGAATTACCATGGTTACTGTTAGGGTATTCCCACACCAGGGGTGGGGAAAAGGTTCGATGCACCCGTTTGGCTGCATGAGAAGGGTTATATAAGGATTTTACAAGGGTCATTCTTATGAGCCTTAAATATAGTCGAACCCATCATGAAGTGCACTTAATTCTACTCTGGTTACCAAACTTTTCCATTTCAGAGAGAATATGTTTGTTTTAAAATGCCTTGTCAATCATGTTTACTTGAAATTTCTATTTTTTTGTATGTTGAGCTAAAAATTAAGATTAACTGATTTTGCACAGTAGAAACATTTAATAGATGGTAAACTAATTATTTATAGATTTGTTAAAGAAGCCAATAAAATTATAATTTAAACTGCTTAGATTTTTATGCATGAAATTGTATGTGTGTGTGCATAAGAAAAAATGTCTAAACCAGCATTTCCCTTAAATCATTTTCTACTATTAAAAAAATGTTAAGAACTAGATTTTTGTATTGTAAGTAAAATTATTGTACATTTCATACTCGATTCCAGTAATGATTTGATCAAGAACCCCCAAGCTGCATGTTCAACTGTTATAATAATTGCATCCTGCACTGTAATTTGCAAATTACATCATTCTAATGAACAACATACACAAAAAGCTTCAAAGCGCACCAAAAGTCAGTTTTGCACTGCAGTTTTATTTTTGCATGACTTCTGAAATAAAAGAAATGAGATGAAAACAAATGGCCTGCTGTGTATGGTAACTCTGGAATGCATGTAGAGTGATATGGCATGTGAATCCCATTGGGGGGCCAGTGAGTGTCATTCTCTGTGTATTGGGGTTAGTGGACATGCTGAAAGAAGGTTTTGTGTCGCTGCCAGAGAGGAACATTCAAAGATTATGAAAGAATGTTTCAAATTCAATTAGCACACAAATGATCTTAGCTGGAAAAGTCTGCAGATGGCCTTTCAACCTCTCTGTCCATTCAGACCTCTGGGAGCTGAACTAGTCGATGCTGCAGAATCCAGTGTTCCCGGTAAACAGGTCTTTGTCTGGTGATGAGTTTATTTTCAGGGCACTTGCATGTTAAAGGAGAAGTATCATGTTGTTCAATGAATTATAAGTGCTTTAGACTGTTATAAAAACGTTGAGGTCTCATGTTCAACATGATCCATTTGTTAAAAAAATGAGTTCTATGCATGACCTGGTATTTCTATGATTAACACCCATCGAACACTCATATGAATTCCTCCAGCCTGAATGTGATTTTTTTGCGCTGGTTTATTTTCATTGGGACGATTAGAACCTCACAGTGCAGATGTGTCTCCTTAAATTCCAAAAATGTAAGTTGGAGCGACCTGACTCTGATTAGGCAGCATCACTTATTCAGTTTCCAGATGCTCAGAATTAATAAAATATTTTGTGTATGTCGGGGTATTGCTGTTGTTGAGAATAGAGATTTTGTTTATGCACCGTTCTGCTCCAAACTAGTAATCTTGAAAGGCCGATATTTTACATTCCTGTGCACTGTGGAATGTTAATAACAGCATGGATGTGTTGTCTGGAATCTGTAAAATATCACGTTAAGAAAATGTTTTACTGAAAAACATCTTGCATGAGTCGCACCTCGTTCATTCTCGTCTTTATCTCCTTTAACGTGACAATAATGCAAAAACTACCATTATATACCCAGCCTTTAGTCATTTTAAACCTCTATGACCTTTATTCTTTCGAAGTATACAAAAGAAGGTATCTTGGATTTGGTTTTGTATTCATACAATAGGAGTCGATGGGCACCAATGATTTTTGGTTCTTTAAAAAGTTATTTTTAAAATTTGGTTTTCCAGAATAAAAAAAAGCCCAGTAGGTTTGAAATGATAAGAGTGTGAGTGATGATGACATCCATTTTGATTAAACTTCCCCTTTAAACTTCCCCATGGCATTAATTCCTCTTTAATTAATATGATGTCTTGGCAACACAAGTAGGCAAAGGTACTAAAGAAACAATATGATAAGATGGACCATTAGCTCCCTCTACCCCCTCCCACACTGCAGGGCTCGGTCCCAAAAGCAGTGATTGAGATTGACAGGTTGTGCGCTAATAAAGAGATTACACAGAAATCCCTCTGAAGCCAACACTTCAGGACAGCGTGCAGTTGAATGGCGAGAACAGCTGCAGAGGTTGTCCATGCATGAAGTTAATGTAACTGTTTGCTCGACGCCACGAGGGAGACATTAACCAATCAGCAGGTCACAAAACAAAAGCCTATTAACATACATCAGGCCTATAACTGATGCTTTTGAAGTAGACACTTGTTTATGCCATCCCATGCCACGATATCACTGCATCATCGTCTTAACCCATGTGTTGATCGATTTCGTTTCTTGTGCTTTAGATGCAATCTCCCTTTCCAGAACAGATGGATGGGTTGGGTTGGCCAAAAACGTCTCTTTCCGGTAAACTTCTTCTAGGTACAGGTTGGAGAGGAGTGAAGTATGCCAGAGCGATCTATTTCACAAGGCGCAGGCGAAACCTAATTACACAGATTAATGTCCCATGGATGCTATTACCTAAATAGCCTCCTATAAAAGGAGGAGACTTCATTTCAGCCTAAATATTCGTTTTAAATGCTAATAGATGCTTTAAATCTAGATTCTGATGCACGCGTTGTGAATTCCTCCAAAGCGCTGCTGGAATAAGACTCTGTACTACTGTTTAATTCCACAATGATAGTAAGATTGTATAAATCCAAACCCTGCCTTTGCTGAAAATATTAAGCATTCATAGTATTATTCAATTGATTCTACTACTTTTGCTCATCTTAACCAACCAGCACCAGAGGGTGTCGATCAGATGTTTACATCTTCGTGCACAAGCACGTGTTGGTCATCCCGTCACAGCTCCAGCTTCTTAAAATAAGACCTCTGTGTGGCGGATGAGAGAGCGGGAAATGGATTTGACAGTCAGAGCTGTGAGCTTGACAAGGCCTTCTCAGCCTCACCCTTCGCTCGCACACAACACATGCTGTCGCATGGCATTAGTGTGGCAGAAAAACACACTTTCACCTTCCACCCCGCCCACAGCCCAGGCGGTTCCCAACAGCGGCACTTCAACATCTTTGTGCCCCAGCTGCTTCACGATGTGACATCAGATGTGCATTTAGAGGCGATTGAGGGCCCTCCAGATGCTTTCGGAAGGATTGTTGCTTAGACACAAATGGAGAACCAAGAGCAGACTTTTTTGCTCCTCAGTTTTTTCAGGTTCCTCGTGACATTGACCTACAAGTGTCAAAATGGGATATCCAACTGAATCGGTGAACAAAACTTAGCTTGCAGACGGATCTGTGATGGACCAAGCATCAGGCCAAAAATGCCTGGATTTGGTCATCCCTCAATGACCCTGCGGCGGACAAGCAGGTTTAAAGACCGACGGATGTTCAGTAATAATCTGAAAGCAGTTGCACATTATTGCCTCTCAAACAGTGCGCTAGAATGTTGGGCTTGCTGATTATATCTTATTTTATTTGGAGCTCCCATGCGTTTGTACGCATAAATCATCAGACATTACCGAAACGTCTTTTTTTTATTTTCAGCTGTCAGGCCCTATTTATAGGTCGCTTCTCTAATCTGACCAATCCCCTATGCTCTGCCCCTTGCATGGATGAGGATGATTTTGTGATTCTTTGGCGGCATGAATAATCCCCCGACGTGGTTGCTCAGTTCATGAAGCAGACACTTCATGTCTGGCTCTGTGATGTCACAGGACAGACGACACGCATCCTACAAGGAAATTAAAGCTCAAATAAAGAGTGCAGATGCTCCATCGCATGCGATATTCATCACGAAGCGATGCATTGTAGCGCGCAGATTATTCAGCCCCGAGGGCGAATATGCTTCCATGTTTAAATTGGGGACGCCGACAAATACCACGTTGACCTCGTCGCCCAGACGCTTGGTTTCATGGCTCTGCGCCTCTGGAGGAATTTCAAGATGTGGAGATCTCTTTCGGCCCACCGACGAACAAACAAATGAAAACAAAAGAACCCATCACATTTAAATAGATTGGTTATAATGTGATTTATATTGGTTGTATTCGACACTATGTTGATCTCTGACCGATAAAACAGCAGGCTCCAAAGGAATCTTGATGGTTTTAATGGGTCCAACCGTGTGTGCCGATAGAATGTGTGTTGTTTTTCACCAAGGCATCATCTTAAAGATAAAGATGTGGGGGTGAAGAAACAACAAAGTAACTCAGACCTGGTTTAAGGAGCCATGACGCAACAGCATGACCACAGTCATCACTGGAAGTGTCTTTCAATCAGAAGTGAAATCATCACAGCCCCATGCAGTGACCCCATTGGGGGCGGGTGTGGATGGTGGCAGAGGCAGGGTGGGGGTGGTCTCCCTGGTTGCTAAGGGCAACAGGGTGAGATAGATGGAGCCGCAGCTGCGCGTCTGTTAATACCCCCCCCCCTCTCTCTCTCTCTCTCTCTCTCTCTCTCTCTCTCACACACACACACACACACACACACACACTGAGCTCTTCTCAGTTAATGCAGGAAGATGCGAGCTGGGATTTAGTTTCAGCGTCTTCTCCCATCCACAGCACATTATTCTCCATCACACAGGACGGATTTACGCACAAGAATCAAGGTATGCAGACTCTTTCCTTCTTCTTGCTCTTTGCTTTGAATCCACATGAAGAACTTGTGTTTTTACCCCCAGACTCACATTTAAATGTCGCCCAAACCTCATGGTGCACACAATGGGTTTAATGTGTGATGATAAACACGCGCAACTCGCAGAGATTTGGGCGCGCGGGACAATAGGCGCACATTCCCGACTGCGCCTTTTCTTTCAATGGGAGGCGCGCAGAGTTTGCGCTTTGTGTCGAATTGTTTGTTTGATCTTCTCATTTCTCAAACAACTCTTACGAGTTCATTCATTCTCGAGATCAACTTCTCAGACTGAAGATTGGAAGCAGGAGTGTGAATGTGCTCCAGATTTTTACTTGTGTGTATCAATTCCATGCATTTTCCCAATCCACATTGCAGCATCCGTTTACAGATCCCAGAACGGTTTCTAGAACGGATCCAGCATGGCTTTCCACAATAGACGCTTGGTGCGCAAATGAGCGCAGGTTGTTGTTTTCCCTCTGCATGATGATCTCATAATTTCTTTACCACACATTCTGGGGCCATGCTCATTCCAGAGGGTTCATTCAACACTTTTTCATTCACAACATTGTAAAAAACCTCACATTCATGATTCTACATCAAAGTGTGGGTCAAAACAAGTGCCTGGGCATTGTTCGTGGAGCTTCCAGACACAACAGAAGTGATGTGTCTAGTGGTTTTTTGGGAGGGAGGTTTTTGGCCGAGAACCCTGCAACGCCGTCGATTATGAGAACTTAGGCGATGTTGATGTCAACTGTAGACGTTTTACAAAATGGAGGATATGGTTAGGGACACATTAGCAATGCAAATGAGGTTTTGAAGAGCACTGGCACCTGCTGGGTCTCCAGCATTTGCATTGGCTTTTCCCTCGTTTCTCATTAGAATGATGGGCTACTTCTGCAGAGCAAGGTTTGAGCCCACACTCGAGGCTTCTCGAAGGAGCTTCTCCAAATCTTCCCTCTTGCGTTAACATAACAAAAGGCAGGGGGTTTTGTTCGTGAAAAGAGGGGACAAAACCGTCAAGGCTCAATTGTCCCAGTGTCAGTCGGATGGGCAAGCAGGGTCTTGCGCCCCATCAGTAAACAGACTCGGTCATGGTGAAATCCAATTAAGCCGTGTTGTTTCGATTAGGCTTTTCACCAGGATATTGTGTTTTGTATGCTTCCGTACTTATTTTACGGTACATACAGTCATGAGGTTTTTTTAAATCAACCAGCTGTGTTTGTCACATTCGGCTCTATCTCAGACTGAACAGACAATGTTCAATCTTTGGAATTCACTAGTGGGCCATTTAAATGAAGCATTAAATCGCCTTAAGCATCATGAGTTTGACATAGCTCACAAAAGCATCCTCTGTGGAGCTGTTAAAACAACATTGGTGTTGAGAGACCAGTTGACCTATGGTTAAGAGATGGGGTTTAAGAGATATTTCATCATCATGTGAGCATTAGAGGACTTGTTTTTCACATCTTTATATCTGTGCGTATTCGGAAAACAAGTACGTGCACATTTACACCTATTGATGTGTTGATGTGCTGTGCTGTTCTTACAAACCTTTACTATAAAATTTGCTTCTGAGTACGGCAACAGGAGAACATCATCAAATGTCCTGACTCATTGATAAAATCACTGATCATCTGGACAGTAGTGCTGTCAAGGTGACCGGAGTCAGCAAGAGATTGCCAAGGGCTCTATTCTTATCCAATGTAAAACACAACATAAAAACAATTGTGAGATACACAATTCAATTTCTTAAGAACATGTTATGGGGCATAAGATTTAGAGGTTGATTTTTTTATTTAAGCTAGAAAACATGTAGTCAGATTAAAACTAATTGTTTTCCTCTCTTCCTCTAGTTTCTCTTCTCTATGCGGAATATGATGCAGAATTCCCCCTTTCTTGTGGAAATAAATTGGATAAGAACATCCTCTGACCTGTTGGCTGATAATCAATGAACTCAGTTCCACAAAGAACATAAAGAAATACATTTTCAGTGAGGAAGCCCTGATAGTTGGAGTTTTTAGTGTTGGATATGGCAGCAACTGAGGCAAATGCAGAGCCTGTCCAAGCAGACACTGTGGAGACCAAAGCTGAGGAGGAAACCACAAATGAAGAGCCTGCCCCAGTTTCAAATGAGGAAACAGAACCTACCACTGAGCAAAACCCTAGCACAGAGCCACCAGCTGATAGCAAAACTAAACCAGCCTCTGAGAAAATATGGGACTCTTTTTTAAACAAAAGTGGGCTTGGAAAAGTAATGGGAGGTAAGAAGAAGAAGGAGCTGCATACAGGATCCGAGGAGACAGCTGGCGAGGAGCAGGACAAGATCCCAAATCAAAACGATCAAGGAGATTCTGCAGAGCCTAAAGACCAGGAACCTAGTCAGCCAGCAGAACCTGCTGAGGCTGCAGCTGATGGCCAGGCTATTGAAAAAGCACCAGAAAATGAAGAGGCTTCCCAAGAGCAAAAGGCAGCTGGTGCCAAGCCAAAGCAAGGGGAAAAGTCTAGTGTTAGGGACTTTATCCGCAATCCTGTTGCTAAAATTTTCTCCCACAAAAGCACAGAAAAAACAGATGGAACAGGGGCAGACCTGAAACAGACCGGACGGTCAAAATCATTAGACAGGCTCCAGGATGCTGATGCCAGCACAGTTGTGGCAGACCAAACAGAGGACCCTCAGGCTGCAGATGAGCCAGACAAGGCTAACTCTCAAACAACCAAACACATAAAACGTTGGCACTCTTTCAAGAAACTCATGTCTCAAAAAAGTCACAAGAAAAGCACAGAAGATTCCAAGGATGCTGAGGGGGCCGAGGGAAACAGTGCAGATGGAGCAGGCGACAGCGGGACACTGGACTCCAACACAAAGTCAGAAAACACTGGCCAAAAGAGGTGGAAGCTGAAGAGGTCCTGGACGTTTCAAGGTATGAAGAGAGATTCATCAGTTGTTGGGATCCACAAACCTAAGGATACTTCTGAACAAAAAGATGAAGATGCGCCCGAGGAGGAACAAGCTGCAGTAGATGTGAAGGAAACCAGCGATGTGGAGACCCAGGAGAAACCTAATGCTGAAAGTGAAGAGGAGAAAGGAGCAACTGCTAGCACACAGCATTCAAAATCTGCGGACCATCATGCAAATGAGATCTGGACCTCTTTCAAAAAGCGAGTTATTCCCAAGTCAAAGAAGGCAGCAGACGCTGGCGGAGTTGAGGAGGAACCAGCGGGGGAGCAGGATCAGACTGATGAACAACAGGCAGGTAAAGATTCAGGAAAGACAGCCAAGGCAAAGAGGACACACTTCAACCGTGCTGTGTCACTAAAGAACTTCATCATGCGAAAGGGGAAGAGTACCAGCGTAGACATGGGGGAGGGTCCAGCAGTGCAAAAAGAAGGTGACGACACAGCTGAGAGTGAAGCTAAAGATGTGGATGGCGTTGAGGATGCAACTGGGGCAACTGATGTCCCACAGACTGGATCAGAGGAACAAACTGCAGCTTCGAGTGAGAGCAATAACGAAGCTCAGGGAGCAGGCCAGCACAAAAGTTTGAATGAAGAGGACAGGTCCCAAACTAGCACACAAGCTGGTCAGCCATCAGACAAGTCACACACGGCGGAGCCAGCATCAGAGGGTGGATGCCAGGAAGAGCCCAAAGCCAATGGTGAGAATGGATGCCCGGATACTACTTCAGAGGACACCACAGCACAAAATCATGAAGCAACAACCCAGAATGATGTGAAGGACGAGGAGACCAACCAGGAGATCATAGACTCCAGTGACAAAAAGTATCAAAATGATGGAAAAGTTCTCAATCAAGATGGGAAGTGTGATACCGCCAATGCGGTTGCCCAAAGCGGTGAGTTTGAAGCACCAATTGACTCGAGACATCTTCAGCAAAATGAAAATGACAAACCAGAGTCTAAATTAGGACTAGGTACTAGTTTTGAGTTAGAGACTGGGGGGAATGAAGGGTCCCTTTCTGGGTCAGCAACTACCAATAGAGGTGAACAAGAGGAGGCTTTGAAGAGGATGTGCTATGAGGTTGCAGCGTCCATCGTTCGTACAGTTGTATCCTCTGCCACTGAACAGTTAGCCAAGGAGAAGGACCTCCTGGACAGTAGTCTAGAATGTTTTCGACCTGGGAACAATAGTATTTATACAGATGTTGATGTCAGTTACAGAGAAGTTACTTTGAATCAGGGATATCTGTTATGATCTTTGGTGGTTCTGAACACCTTCCTCAGTGTTTGTGATTGTTGTAGACTAAAAAAGCCATCGCTTTATCACCCCTTTAAAAATTAAAAACTTGTGAAATATTAGGGCTAGTGAAACACAAAGGTGCAAACTGAAAACACTCTATATTGTGAAACGTATTCAATGAAACTATAGCATTGTAAAATATAGCATGTCTCTGTGTTAATGTGTGACATGTTGTTGAGGCTGTAGAAATGTCCAAGCTTTTAAAAAGTCCTGTCCCTTTTGTGTACAGTTTTCTGTCTGTTAAACAGCTTCTCAATATCAAAATGTGTTAGCAAATACGTTTAAAAAATGTCAAATGTAGGACTACAAAGTAATATATTTAATCTTTTCTGTTATCGTTTACCAGAAAAAAAGGCGGGAAACGTGTGAAGCCACACAAAGAGGATTAGATCTGCATGGGATTCGTTCAGCGTGGAGCTTTGCCCCCCTCCCCCCAAAATATGGAGTAATCACATGTTTACGCCACGATTCACCATGGTGAGAGATGCAATCCACATAGTAAAAAAGAAATCTTGAAAATCTTGAAAGCAATAATTCAGATTCATCAATCAGTGCTACCATTCCATCATTGTAAATGTTTTGCCTGTCTACTAGTGAGATTTTATATCGTCATAAATGACATTCCTAAAAACAAAATGTTAATCTCGGTGATCACAAGGTACCGTGATCATGAAGACTGTTAGTTTTATATTAATTGCCATTCTGTTTGTAGTTTTCCTTTTACTAGATATGTCAATGTGTCACATTTGAAATAACAGCCCATCAGATTGCCCAGTTCAATTGTGAATTCAATATTGAATGTGCGCTAATCTATGTGTTTTTGTTTTTAGACAGTTATCTTGTGTAAATGAATAAATCTCCATTAAACGTTACATAAATCTCTGTTTTCTTTTCAGCATTATGCTTTTGTTTGCTGTCGGCTGATTTTAGAAAAGGATAAAAAAATAGCGATTAATTTGACGGACAAATGTACATTCCTTGGAAATGAAAGTGTACATCAATTTTTACGTTTCATGGAATTCTCTATTGGACTACTATAAGAGAATTCCATGAAACGTTAAAATTGGTTCTTAAACTGCTATTTGATAACCCACTTCACCTGCAGTCCTCTATTTGTATTCATCTCCATTTCTAATATTTATATTGAACTCGGGTGATCATTATTACATTGTTGACCCACACTACACTGTTTACTATATAGACTAATTCTCTGGGATCATGTTATAAGTACATTATAACAACCACAGATTAACAGAATGCCTAGCAACAGGTTTCTGAATTGAATTTTCAATACCTGCATAGTGTAAGGGTTAATACAGTGTAAGGGTTAATAAACGATGAGGTCGTATTACAAGTTAATCAGCAGACAGTATAGTTCAGAAATATTGAGTCTGTATTGGCGAGTAGATGAAATTGACAATCTGTATAAAAGACACTAAAAGTGGCTTTAAGATTAACTCAATATCTATCGACAGCGAAAGCCACATGGACATTACAGGCTTCAGCATATTCTGTCAAAGCAATAAGTCTCATTTTTTATGTAAACAGGAGTCAATAGTAACTTTGCTTGTAGTTGTACAAATGGTATTTCATCAACAACAGGCCGCTGCACAAGTTTAAGTTGTTCAGGAAAAAAGATAAAAAAAATTTTGTTTTAAAATGACTAATTTGTTAAGAAGAGTAAATGCACTGGCTATTCTGAACTTATATTTTTATAGACCTTACTGAATTACTGGAATCTAATTAAAAACGTGTCATTGTTAAATAACATGAACTCCAGACTGTATATATTATATATAACTATCATAATTTGAAAAACAAATTGAGGTATCAGCATCATATAATTAACAGGTATTGCATCATCCAGATGTGCAGAAACTTGAATCATAACCTAATTTCCCCAAGTCATGTAACAGCCTGTGACTGTTTCTCTACACAGTAGATAAAAAAACCTTGAAAGGCAAGCTGTAATGGTCCACAAGCCAGCAATATGACACTTAATGGCCACTTTTACTGAAAATCCCACCAGGTCAGTGAGGCACTCTTAATCTGTAAAAGCATACTGTCATAGTAGAGAGAAAAAGCAAAAGAGTCTTTATCTTACGCGTTTTGCCATCTTTATGTGATTAGTAAGAGGATTGCAGTGCTAAAGCCTCTTACTGAAAGAGGACAATGCACAAATCAATGTGTTTTAATCACATTTTGTACTTTAGATATGTATACAACAGTCAAAGGCAATTTACAGTAATGTTTAGGAAACTTTTACACCATATCTTTTGAAAATATAAATACAAACAGGCAATTAAAACAATTCCTTTAGTGCATTACCCTTGTCTTCCCACATATTTACATTCACTGCTTATGAAAATCTCATCCTTTGGGATAAAGCAGCTGTGCGCTGACAAACACTATGTACAATACATACATCTTCAAACAACTACTCCATTTTGGACATCTCAAATTTTGTAGTCATGATCTCCTGAGAAGAGAAAAAAAGAAAGCAAAATATATTAATACTCAAATCATACGAGTGAACATCCACATTGACCAATACTTATTATTTAATTTGAAAAATTAAAATTTGCTTTGTAAATTTATAAAATAATCAACACGGTTATATAAACACGATGGTGATGAGTAAACATCCTCTTTAAAGAGACTTGTTCATATTGGCTGCTATGAGATGAACATGTCCAATGTGAGTGTAAGTGAGGTCTTAATAGCAAAACAAAACCTCCAAAGCCCAAGCCCTCCTTTTGTTCCACACAAAAAGAAAACAACCCACAATGAACCTTGTGACGTGACACCCTGCTCATTCTGCCCCATTTATGAAGCTCACAGAGCGCCCACTGCTGCTCAAAACATGTATAACTCACCTCATCTGAGTCTAGCAGAGGCGGCAGCGCACTGAAAAATAAAGCACAGCAATTTACTTAATTAGACAAATTATGATGATTACCCAAAAAAACATTCTGTTTTACCAAAGCAGGAAATGTGATTGCAATAAAATGGACTTACACATCAGCCATTGAGGAGGGAATGTTCTCTTCGACCCATTTGAGATCTTCATCCTATATGAAACACAAGCATAGCTCATTTGATGTACATCTCAGAATACAATACAGTGTCTCTATATATTGCGAGAGTAGGTGATGTCAAATCCTCCACATTACAAATCTTTAAAGCAGGCAAAAAATAATGTATGGTGATCCCGATAACAATCACAACTTTGATTATACAAAATGAAACATTTATAGTAAAAATATGGGCATAGATTACCACTTTGTTGGCCTTCACATTTCCATTGGTCTCTGGTTTCATTCCTCTCATTTTCACACCCTCTGTGGATTCAGGCATAACTGGTTAAAACAGGCCAAACAAGGCACAACCTGCAAACTTGATACGCAGCATTCAAGTGTTCTTCAGACCCAAATGTTTTATCCTGATACGCAAGCTGTCCTCAAAGTGAATATAATTGATTGTTTAGAATAAGCTTCATGTTTATAAAACTATGGATGACAGATTGCATAGGTCTTGTGCAGAATTCTCTTACTACTCACCAAAGGCTTCGTTCATAAGTTGTTCCTCCTCTTCCTCGCTTATCTCATCCACCAGTGGACTGAAGGCATATCTGAAAAGTTCAGAAGAACAGCGAGTAAGTATCCTAAGAGTAAGAGTGTTCAATGTGTGTGGTAAAGAGGATTTACCTCTGGTTATTGGCTGATGGTCTCCATAAAAACATAATGACAAGCAGGATACTGGAGAAGAGAAAACGCCAGAAAGCGTCATCTATCCACAACTCTCCCCAGTCCTGTAGAAGCACGTGAAGGTGATATAATTAATATGAATGTATATAAAAAGCAATAGATATAATAAAAGGTGTACGAAATACTGCTAAGGAATACTTACGGATTGGCACTTGGCCATCTTAAATGTCTTTGTTGTCCAAATAATAAATATGACGGATGCTGAAAGCAAAAATGGATGCTAGATTTGCATTTTGAAAAAGTTTTAGGAAGGCAGCGGGTAAATGTATAGTCTGATCAAGAAAGAGAGATTGAGTTACTTCAATTGTGGTTCACGTTCCATTAATAAATCGTGTAACCCAAATGTTTTATATAGACCAACCAAGACTTAGGATGCAAATATCCTGACAGGCTGGCTGTGTCAAATGAAAGTCAATTGGAGAATTTAAAACTCTATCTTAAGTTAAATACTATTAAATTATATTATCCTGCTTTTATTTTAAAATGATAAGTGATCCTGGTTTAAGGAAAATTGGCCAACTTTAATAACCATTTTACCCCAAAATTGTAGGAACTCGAAATATGTGCTCACCAATGACGGCAAATATGAGCGTGTTGGTAAAGTGTCGATAAAGGGAAAGCTTGACCACGTTTCTTCTCAGCCGAAGTAGCTTCATCGTCTGGGCCAAGCTTATGAAGATGTGACTAGGTGTCAAGGACTACATCAATAAGCTCAGGTTTATCTAATATTCATACACAAGCTATGATGAACACACCTAATAAAACTAGTCCAAAGACACATGAATATGACTGGATAGAAAAGAAGAACAGAATGTTAAACAGGAAGAGGTACAAAGTTTTATGGACCCCCACTCATTACAGTATCAGTTTAGAGCCACTCACTGACAGAAATAAAAATGAGTTCATCACTTATGTCAGCGATCAAGCTTTATGAAGAAAGAAAATCCAGGGAGTTGCAAGCAGAAACAGGACAAACACAGAGCTATTTGTTACTCTACACAATGAGGATCACTGCTAGACAAAGTAAGAGAGAAAGAAAAAATGAGGATATCCACCAGCAGAGGGTAGAGTCGAGAACAGCCAAAGGGATTGCAGCCAGCAACACCAGATCATCTTCAGCCTGGCAGAACAACATGGAGGGAGAAACAGGAAAGAGAAAGGAGGACCATCACAAACGTAACCAATATTAGAAGGTTTTGAACACTAAACACCATCGTTCAGGAAGGTCATGCTACTTGCGAGATAAGCTGGAAGAAAGATTGTAAAGAAGTGGGGAAACATTCAAAGAATTTTACAGAACATGTACATCCCACAATTCTATACTATGATTTGTCCCTACCAAAACTGTATCAAAAAGATCACTCATACAGTGAATTTTCTACATAAATTTTGGCACCAGCACATATTGAGCACCAAGTTAGGCCTAAGGATTTAAAGTTTGACTTGTAAAAGGATATCCACCACACTATACAAGAATCAATGAGCGCCATAACAATGTCACAAAGCAGTCTGCTTGAACCGTTATGCTCCTGCGAGACAGAAATATTAGGTTTCACATGGCATTGGTGCAGCATCAAACCACAATAGTTGTATTGTCTTGGTTATTTATTTCTTACTGTGTTTACTCTGAGGACACCCTCTATTATGGAGAAGATGAGATAGAGTAGACCTACTCCTGCAACTCTGTGTAGCAATGCTCCGAGTCTTGGTCTGCAATGTAAAAGGTGGAGTTATTAACAAGAGAAACCAATAAAACAAATGGTACAGAATTCTATCTGTATCGAGAACATACACAATATTGACCAAAGGTTTTACTTATTTAAATCACAAATGGTTGGCATTGAGCATTATTGAGCATTAGGTTAAACTTTGTTTAAAATAAAGATTTTAACATCAATTTGGAATTTACTTTATTAAAAGTCAGAATTCAAGAATCATACTAAATTCAATAGCTTAAGTGCAGTTTTTACCAAAGTGTCTTTATTCTAAAACCCTTTTAAACCTTTAAATCATATAAAGTATATAAAGTATGAAGCAACTAACCTTTAGGTATTACTGCTTATAAACTTACTTGACTATGCCGTATCCAAGACTAGCGATGATGACAAGCACTCGAGCCAGGGTTCTTTTCACTGCCGAGAGCACCTCGCCAAAAACCACAGCGCCGTGAACTGTTACACACAATAAGAATCGTATCACAAGAAAAGAGCAACCAAGCACATCAAACATAAGAATATTTAAATTCTAGGCTCCCTTAAATCATTCTGAAGACAGAATTTTACGGTTAAATATGTTTGTACCATAGCCAATAGCCATATGAAATTGCCTTTTTTTTTTTAATTCCTTTTTCTTCTCGCACAATGTAATCATTAAAACTCAAATCATTATTTCATATCTTTTGTTTGCTAAGTTATCATGTACTGTCATGTTATGTATGGTCCAGTTCTGCCTCAAGCTGGGTGTTTGTTTTAGTACTTTTTAATACCCAGGAAAAAGAAGCAAGTAACTGGTTGATAAACCGGTTTAAACAACAAAAAACTATGCCATGAAAGCCTTTTAGTCACCTGAAAGGCCATCATATCGCAAACTCTGGAACTCTGCATAGAAGACGGCCTTCTCCAGCATGCCCAGGAAGATAACTCCTCCGATCCAGAACTGAATCCGCAGCAAATCCCTCCAATAACAAGCAGAGAGAGCCAGCCACAGCACACCCATGATCACATAGATGATGCACATCACCATGTAGAACTGAGGACAACAGCAATTGAGATTACATTGATGTGATACAGGTAGCTTCAAACTCAACGATATACTATCCACACAACATGACAGGTTTTTCTTTGAAGAATACATGTGAAACTGCATTGTGATTTGACAATGAAAGTCAGAGAGAAAATATTTGATGTGCAAGCTACAGTTATTAAAAGCAACAAAAATGTGTAATTGTCTCCCTCTTGCCATTTCAAACCTATAGAACTATAGAACACAAAATAGGATATTTGGAAGAAAGTTGTTAACTACAACTATTTCACTGGTTGTGTGTCCATTTAATAGAAATTAATAGGAGCTACTGCTCTTCAGCCCTCTAAAAAAATGTTTGTTTCTTCAAAAGAAGAAAAGTTACACAGGTTTGAAACGACAAGAGGGTGAGTAACAGTGGCAGAATTTTCTGTTTAGGTGAACTTGAACTATTACAGAGTCCTAAAAAACAACAAAAAAGACTTACAATCATCAGTGGCCATTGAGATGCTGAGATGTATTCATAGGGGCCTTTCATCCTGACCTCCACTGTAATTTGAGAAATTGAAACACAATTTTATCTTAAACTTGTTTAAAACAAAAGTAAGCATTAATGTCAATAGTTGAATCTGGTTATTAAATTCAACATAATCCTCACTATAAATTTTAAAAGCAAGTCTTACGCTGTATGCTCCATTTAGCATCTGATGCAGTACTTTCTTGAATTTGGATGATGAACATATAGGGACTGTCCTCCCATGTCTGTGCTACTGTGCTCTCTGTGAGCTTTTGTCATGATAAAAAAACACTGTTTAGTTGTAAAAAGAAGGTGTAAGGGAAAAAAGATTAAGTGTTTTATTACTCACCAGCGTGTTTGATGGTGAAGACGAATTGCTTTTTGGAGCGCTCGGTGCTTTAGTTACAGTACCTTGATCCTGGAAACAATGATTGCAAAATGCTTGGTAAATATCATAATAAAGCCCAGCACTTCTGTAGACGTAAAACCATGTGTTCATAAACTAACATCTTTTTTTCCTTCTTTATCTTCTTTATTTTCCGCCACTCTCTTTCGTCTGCCTTGTGCATCTGTGGTTGGCTGAAAAAATATATAAAAAGAGCTAATCAGAAAGTGTTACCGAAACAAATCAGGCTGTATTTATTTTCATTTCATTCTCTATCTGTGCTTTGAGAAGTTTCCCAGTCAGCTTTGAATCTTCCCTCCATTGTTTCCAAGCAACTGACACAAAGCCTAAGAAGCAATTATCTACTGCTTACCAATCACATCTGCTAGATGTGTACCTTATCCGGGTAAACATTAAAAATAAGGATGCATAGATGACCAACTAAAATATGAAACACTTCATTTTTAAAACCTTGTTCAGACGCAGGAGTTTAAACTATAGTTTATCTCACCTGAGACTCCGGTGCAGTCAGCTTTTTTGGCTTGTCCAGCTTTTTTACTCCAAGCTGCAGTGTTCAAATGAAAAATGAACAAATATTAAACAACATATCTATTGGTATTGATGTAAATAGACCCACAAGAATTAAATCAGAGCCTGGAAAGACTTAACAAACCAGTTACAAGATAAGTTAATGCTACGTGTCGTTCGAGTTTTACTAACAGTGTTAAAACATAAAATTATGTTTAGGTATGGGCGATATATCGGCAGCCTTATTGATATCTGCCAATAAATATAATTTTATGTATTATCGTTATCAGTCCAATAATAAAATTAGGTGGATTAGGTTTTATTTCTGTCGGCTGAACTACTTCTTAAGCTTGCTTCTGAGGATTTTATCATCACTCTCATTATTTATGTTTTCCTTGTTGTCAAGCAATAGATTTTATGCAAAAAAAGTTGGTCATAATAAAGTTAGTATAGTTTAGAGATCAGTTTACATTTTTCTCAAGATTTGAAATAAAA
Organism: Triplophysa yarkandensis; assembly: GCA_033220385.1. NCBI lineage: Eukaryota > Metazoa > Chordata > Actinopteri > Cypriniformes > Nemacheilidae > Triplophysa > Triplophysa yarkandensis. The sequence continues at coordinate 10,612,436 of CM065675.1, forward strand.
TCAGTTGTTCAGTGTGTATGTGTTTGCCTTTTGGTACATGCTTAGAAAAAATCGATCGGCCTCCAAATATAAATGAGTTAACGGTTATCGTCCATATCGATGCATCTCTAATCATGTTCCAACAAACCTCAAAGGATTCCAACGGTGTAACACATAAAAACACATGTAATAAAAAAGAGTTCCATGTACCACATTTCCAGTTAGGTGTTGTTTGCATTCTATGGTGGGATACTTGTGGCTTATGTAGTAGCCATTGCCTCCTTCCCGCAGCACTTGAGTATGGTCAAAATACTGTTTTGCTGTTTCAATCTGTTCAGATGGGCAGAAAAATGCATATTGATACTCTGTCAATACTCTAAACAGCTGCATGTCATCATAATGAAACTGTCAGTGGACTTACATCAAGTCCAAACACTTCATCGTGGCAGGGCGAACTTCTCAAATACCAAGCTATATTGAGTTTTACAGAAGGGTTGCATGTTTCTCCGAGCCCTAAAACATACCCACGGATGCATTAGAGGATTCATTAGAGGATTCTATAGAAAATGATGAGGAAATAAGACTTAAAGAGCGTATACTTACACTTCACTTCAATGATGGTGCCTTTGTACATGGTTTTGGGGAAGAAGAAGGTGTTTTGCTTCCTTATGAGATCCTGAAAAATAAAATATTCAATTAATTATTTTAATGAAGCAAAACCTTTGTGTGCACATACACAATTTTAATAATTCCCATTGTGTATGACATCATCAGTAATAACATTAGGACACAATCACTTATGCACTGGTTATTGATTACTACCTGTATAGATCACTAGCTAGTCAGCTTGACTATAAGAAGCAGTCAGCCTGAACACTTGTATTCTGTTTGACAAAAGCAAGTCTCTGTGTACACAAATGCTCATTAATGATGAGGTTTTGTGTCTTTAATTAGTCTGTAATGAGTCTGTTGAACAGCTGATACACTTACACTGTCCACGTCCAGGATCCATTTACCCTGCTCAGACATCGCCGTCAGAGGCGGAATTAATACCAAATGAAGAATGGCGACAAGAAAGACGAACTTTATTCTTGGCCATAGGAATAATTCTCTATTTACGGTCGCCATTGGAGTTAGCAGGCAGTTGACGTGACAAGATCTGCGCGAGCCGCTCACTTCCCTGTACGGAGCTACATCCTGTTTGACGTCACACGGTGGGCGGAAACGTTTGTGGCGCTGCTGAACATTTTCAATTTCAATTTATTATAAAATAAATAATTATATTTTACAAAATGTTGTCATTTTTTCAATTTATTATAAAATAAATAATTATATTTTACACAATTTTGTAATTATTTTTCATTTATTTTGAAATAAACAATTATATATTACACAATTTTGTCATTTTTTCAATTTATTATAAAATAAAAAAATATATTTTACACAATTTGGTCATTTTTTCCATTTATTATAAAATAATTCATTATATATTACATAATTTGGTCATTTTATCAATTTATTATAAAATAAAAATTATATTTTACAAATTTAGTTGATTTTTCAATTTATTATGAAATAAAAAATGACATTTTACATAATTTATTTGATTCAGTCAATTTATACGACAAAAGTACATATTAAATATTTTTTGTATTTTTTTCTCAATTAATAATAAAAAATGACATATTATTTTATTAATTTTTTTCCATTTATCATAAAATTAACAACTATATATTACACAATGTAGTCAATTTTTCAATTTATTATAAAATAAAAAATTACATATTGCATAATTTAGAAATGTTTTCAATTTATTATAAAACAAACAATAATATATTACACAATTTGGTAAATCTTTTAAATCTATTATAAAATAAACAATTATATATTACACAATTTGGTAATTTTTTCAATTTATTCTAAAATAATCCATTATATATTATTCAATGTAGTCATTTTTTCTATGTATTATAAAATAAACAATAATATATTACACAATTTGGACATTTTTTTCAATGTATTATGTAATAAACAATTATACATTGCACAATTATGTAATTTTTTTCCTCTAAAATAATCCTTTATATATTATCTAATTTAGTCATTTTTTCAATTCATTATAAAATAAACAATGGTATATAACACAATTTGGACATTATTTTCAATTTATTATATAATAAACAATTATATATTACACAATTTGGTAAAAAAAATTAAATGTTTTATAAAATAAACAATAATATATTCCAAATATATAATTGTTTATTTTATATTAAATAGAAAGAATGACTTAAATGCACATTGCACCATTTGGAAAAACTTTTGTTAAAGCACAATTATTTACATTTAATTTATATTATTAACAAATCAGTGTTTCTGTTCATTTACAAAGCTATATCTTCATAGTCATATTAATGTTATTCTTGTTTTATATAAAGCAAATTTACAACATTATTATGATAGTAAAACAACCCTGACATTATGTTTGTGCACTAAAACAGATTTTAATGGAATTCCTCCCCTGCAATCCCCCAACAGTCCACAGAGAGGATCAATAATGCAAATGATTTCTATTTGAATGCACTTTATAAACTATTAAACTCAAATATAATACACAGATAAACTGGTCTATGTGCATTTATTCCTAAATAATATCAATATTATAAATGTGTCCCAATTGTAAGTAAATACCCTAAAATAGTGTCTGTGATCAGACAGGTTTTAGGACCCTGAGGGCTCTGAGGATTGGCTGGGAAGCTCATCAACACACTGACTTCCTGACACAGGTTTTGTGTTTATCAGAGGACCTTTCACTCCCTGGAGCTCTTCAACAGCTTTATTCTTGTAAGTTCTCATTCTTCTCTTAACTGAAGATTAAATAAACACATTTGTTTACTCTCTTATTTCTATAATGCGTCACTGGGAAAGCAAAAGGGCCTGTAATGAATGACGTGTAATGTATGATTAGTTTCATAATAACATAAAGACAGATGTGTTATGATCCCATGAAGTGTGATTTGGTTCTTATTGTGTTATAAATGCTCTAAACATTGTAGGATTGTCAGGGATGGGTTGTGTTTATCCTGTGTCACTGCATTGGGATCTGGTTCCTAAAATATGTATTTTCACATTTTAATATGACACTAATTGTGTGTTTGCACAGGATATGTTTATTGTGTAACTCATGTTTGTGTTATTTGGTTTTGTAGATATCTGATCTGCATCTCATTCACAGATCTCAATATGAATTTGGCCAAGAAACTGATTGGAGGGATCCTGGATGTTGTCAGGTGAGCCACTTGGAGAATTTCTCATGTAACAATTCTGCGATACAAACTTGACCCATTCAAATCATCTGTGTTGGTAATTTATGTTTATTTTTGCTCTTTTTCCATATCATAGCAACATCGATCCTGGCCAGTTTGTTCCATCTGATCCTGTAAGTTTGTGTCTATTTATTTCATCATCATAGAGGCGATGTCTCAGACCTATAATTCCCGTCTCATAATATTTGTGTTTTCCAGCCTCCTCCGAGAAGGCCGCTGGCATATACTAATCCAAATGAAAGCGATGAGGAGAGACAGTTTCGCAAAGTATTTCAACAGCTTGCAGGGGATGTGAGTATACGCTGATACACCATGTAGTATCGCAGCTTGATCTATGTTTGACTTCTCATTTTCAGGTGACCAAACAGGTTTGTAGAGAGTGTTTACTGTTTGCTGGTTCATATTCGGAATAATCAAGTTTACCAAGTTGGAAAGGTTAGATCCTGCAGAATAATTTCCTTTTTGTGCCAAATATTTGCTATCCAGAAGTCTGATTTATTGCCCCGGCCAATCAGTATTTGCGGTGTCTGAGTAAAGTATCACAAATGAGGCAAGTTGGGATGTCTCAGATTTAAGCCAGAAACTTCCGCATTAGGTTATTGCCTGATGGCTTCATTCCATCCCTTTGCTCCACCCGGTATTATTCCGTCTTTCTCTCTGATTTCAGTTCACTTCAGTTAGGCACATTCATAGTTTCTGGTCTCAGAACAGACAACAGGGGTGTGGCTTTGGGAATGCAAAACTACAGAATTTCTTTTCTCTGAATCCAGAGGCAAGAAGCGTGACTCGCTCTTCCTCTTTATGTACATTCCTGCCATTGTGATGAAGGTTGTCCCGCCTGTTTGGTGTTGACTCATAGAGGGGTGTGGATACATGCTTTACCAGAGTGTTGGAGTGGATTCACCTAGGAAGTCAAAGAGATCATTTAAACCATGGAAACCTGATTTAGAAACTCTTACTTTAAACTTATTTTCCCCTATTTTGTATGAACCATAACACCTAATATACCAAAATTGTGCAGCAATAAGTAAAGTCTAGAATGTTTAAAGGCTTATTAAAATGCTATCTGTTTCAATATGTGCCCTGACGATGGACTAATTCTAGGTAAAATTATACTTTGCACAAGTTAGAAGATTAGTCGTACTTCACTAAATGAATCATTTAAATAACATACTAAATAATAAATGAAGAAAAGCTGAAACAATTGTTATGTTTGTTATGCATTAGTCCCAGTACTTGCATACATGCTGTAATATAATCTGAATTGTTTTACACAAAAATAAATCTGTTTTTGAAGTTCTTGAATGTTAATTTCGTCATCATAGGACATGGAGGTGAGCCCTAATGAACTGATGAATATTCTTAACAAGATTATCTCCAAACGTGAGTCCTTTTATTTTATCTTTGCAACAAATCAGCACCTGTGATTTGTACTGTTTGCAATACAACTTCTACATGTACTGTATTACATGAATGATCAGAAATGTCGCAAATAAGATGTTTGCTTATTCTCCAGATGGTGGTCTTAGGACAGATGGTTTCAGCATTGAGTCCTGCAGGAGCATGGTGGCAGTGATGGATGTATCCTTTAATAGAATGTTAAGGTGTTAGGGTCTAGGACTTACATTTACATTTACATTTAGTCATTTAGCAGACGGTTTTATCCAAAGCGACTTACAATAGTCGAGGAGACAATGAAGCGGTAAATGGCCGATACAACAATAGGTGAACAAGTGCTACAACAATGCTACCAAGTTATACAGAGAGAGAAGTTACAAAATAATTATTTATTTTTTTTTGATAGAGTGAGTAGGTTAGAAAAGAAGTGAGTTAGTGAGTTAGGTGTAGCCGGAAAAGATGAGTTTTCAGGTGTTTTTTGAAGATAAAGACCGAGTCTGACAAGCGTGAAGCCAGAGGCAGATCGTTCCACCATCGAGGAACTGAAGCAGAGAACGTTCGAGAGAGAAATTTCTTACCCTTTTGAGCTGGTACCACAAGTCTCGGCTCATTTGAGGAGCGCAGAGATCTTGAGGGCCTATATCTTTGCATTAGTGAGTTAAGGTAAGTGGGTGCTGAACCGGTGGTTGTCTTGTAGGCAATGAGAAGACATTTAATTTCAATGTCTTGTCTTCTTCGGGGCATCGAATAAATAAGTGCAGTGTCATAGATTTTTTCTTTAACCATTTGCTCTCAGAGCGACAGCACTGGAAAGCTAGGCTTTGAGGAATTCAAGTATCTTTGGAATAATATCAAAAGGTGGCAGGTAAGAGCGTTTTGTTGCTTTGAGTTGAGAATAAAGACCACCTCTGTTCTATTTATAAAATTTAAGGAGTTTCTGAGCAACCTTTTGTTCAATCCAGGGAATTTACAAGTCTTTTGATGCGGACTGCTCTGGTATGATTGGGGCTTCAGAGCTGCCTTCTGCTTTCCAAGCAGCCGGTAAGTAATGCTGTTTCGCTATAATAAAGTTATGCATATACTAAGAACTTTTTTATTTGTCCAGTATAAAATGAATACTAAGTTCATGTTTGAAATGATGATCTGTTATGCATTGAATTTTTGTATTGTGTAAACTTGAAGATACTGATCCTTTTGAAATAGATATATATCGGCATGGGTCTAAATTAAAAATGCTTCCTTTTTCCAGGGTTCCCACTTAATGAACAGCTTTTCCAGATGCTCACCAGAAGATACAGTGATCAAGATGGCAACATGGACTTTGACAATTACATTGGGTGCCTTGTGCGTCTAGATGCTATGTGCCGTAAGTAAACTACCTATTGTATTTTATTTAAAGATGATTTAATCTGAAATTTGGCTGATGTAGTTGCATGTGCCTATATATTTACAGGGGCCTTCAAGACACTCGACAAGGACAACAATGGCACCATTAAAGTCAACATCCAAGAGGTGTGTAAGCCATAAATCACAGCAAAAACGCTGCATTTCACAATTTAGTTGTGATAGTTACAAGTATCAGTCAAACAAAATATAACGTAACCATTGTTCTGTATTTTTTGTCCACAGTGGTTGCAACTGACTATGTACTCCTGAATGAACTCTACAACTTCTAATATTCGGCTGCAGTTCTCCTACATTGTGACACGATCATATCTTTATGATCTCTTGTTTTTAATTTGTTATTCAAAAAGTCTGAAATTAACATTTGCTGCCCTTACACTCTGTGGCAACATCAATGTGTGCATTGTGGCCTGAAAGTAATATTTAGCATCCCCATATTTAATTTCAATGCAGTTGTGTTATCATCAACCACCATCATTTTACCAAATGCAAGACTGATGTATGTTTTTGATAAAAAAATATATATATTCAGAATATTCCGCACCTCCGAACACATGAACTTTCAGCTTTGTAGTGCCTTTAATTACACTGACGCACAAATAAATGTTATTGGTTCTAGGCTTACAAAAGCAGAGTTGTATTTATTACGTGTGCAAATACTGGTTGCCCGGGGCAACTGAGCTATCCTCATCTGGGGGAGGGCTGGGCTTAAGAATGACTGGTAATAAGGACCACCAATTAAATTCTCCATCGCAAGATAATGACTGCACTACAAGCCAATGGCATGACAGGACTTTACATGTAGGCTTGGCCTCAGAGTTACCTGGGATGAAGGGATCTGGATGCTGAGTTGAGATGCTGAAATCAGTTCAATGAGCAAACACAGGTGTTAAGCGCGACCGGGCGAACAAAAGGCCTTTGTTTTTTTTTAGCCATCCCCTGGGAAGCCTACGCTTAACCGTGTTCTTTCCATTATACGGTAAGGTTCTTTTCTTAATTATTGGAAATTAAAAAGTTTTAACTGTGTTTCTTTTGCATTTGCTGTTTTTGACTTTTAATCATAAGGAGGCTCACTGGGGTTTCTCAAGGTTTAAATGTTTACTAATCTTCCACCCTTGTCTTTTTGGCTGCAAAGTTTTAAATTTGACAGACTGGTGACATAATTTAAAGGGAACAATGAACAATTAAACGAGAGATGTAATTTTAAATCCAATAAATTATACAAAGAGTTGTGGAGTGCAGGGAAGAATTCATCTTAACCTTTTCAGGGGGGGTCATTTGACATTTGCAAGTCTAACATGTTCATTATAAATCAATATTTGTATGTTCTGCATCATTGCATAAGACAAATGACAAATGTCAAACAGTTAACTAATAAGGTCTATAAAACACAAGACAACATATTTAGATTGACTCAAACAATGGTGCAAATGCTCAAAAGGGATTATTTACTAATTTCTTCTGCAACAGGTTTGATTGTTGTACCTTTCTAAATACGTTTTGCTATATTTGGCACATAATCTATTTATTGCTTATTAGTCCTGTATTTTGTATGAACTTTAGTTAGGGAAATTTAATTAGTATGAACTTTAATTAGTGAGATGTTGAAGGTGACAGCCACCAGTCTCTAGCTGTTTCTAAGGCCTGTGTATACCTGATCAGATGTGTTTTAAGTATTTTGATTTATTATACAGTGTGCACTTATATTATTTATGAATTAATATACAATTGGAAGTATGTATTATTTAGTGTAGTAATTCATAGCTGTGATGTATGTAAGTGTAATAGAGCTTTGTGTTTTAATCAGGATATTACCATTTAATCCAGGTGATTTGTAGACCAAATATTAAAAAATGAAGGCTTCATCGACCAAATAAAATCAGACTATACATAAGCGTATGATGCATTGATTAAAACTTCCCAAAGAGGTGTTTATCTGTTTTCTCTTAGGAAACTGACAGTTTGTCTGGAAGTCGTTTTTTAGTAAGGGAAAATGTTTCATAGGTTTATGTTCAATGGATTGATTAAGCTTCTTATCTCAAAATGAAATATCCTGGAAGACCACTGTGCCAAAATCTTTGATTTGTGCTCATTTGAAAATATATAAAAAAGTCCTAAAGAATATACCGACAATTGTGCAACTGCTTTGCTTTAAAAGCACCACTGGTGTTTAGACACAAAGGTGTAAGAGACATTTTGACAACCCAAACACACCCTCCAAAGAGGTTTGTACCAGGATTGGTTAAGATTGTTGGAGCTGTGTAATTTTCCACCCTGATGCTCTGTCTGCCTGTTGATTTTGAAATACACCCAGCAATTAATGAATAACGCTTTCAGCGTAGCATAAGGGCCTTTGCTCATATTAGATTTTATGTAAACAATTCCAGCAACTGTGCTTTGCTCTCCAGCCGTTGTGGTCCAATTATTGCTGTCAATCTGAGACCTGCTGACTTTATAAAGCCTTTGCTCTAAGAATAACTGCTTTGCTCGACCTGTCCTCCCCCCCGCTGCAGCACTCGGTTGGGATGGCTGCTGAGTCCACGATGAGGTCTGAAGAGGAGGAGGTGCAGAAGAAAGCCAATCAGCTGACGGATGAGGTAATGCCTACAACAAACACCTTAAAAGTTGGACAATTCCAAATCGGAGTTTTGATTTTTATTAAACTTGGTTATATGTAACCAATAGCTGTTCCTGATTTGTTGACATCGCACAACCCTGACTTACTCATCAACATGTTGTACAGTGATGACATCAAATATTTTCCTTCTTCTCCTGTTAAGGGTTGCTACAGGTCTCTCCGATCCCCATGGTACATGGCAACTAAGATGATGATGCCGAACACATTATAAACCCACTTGCAGTTTTATTATTATTCCTTTTGTGACTAAACGAAGCATTTATTTATTGCTTGACTTTCCACTTAGTGATCAATCATGGCAGGTGTCTTTAGATGGACATTTTTATTTTTCAAGAAGAATGCTGAACTTTGTTTAAAAAAAACTATAGGTTTGAAAAAGTACTCTACTTGTAAAATTATACATTGGATTTAACTTCAATCTATTTTCTTTTTACTTCTACCAGTCTCTAGAGATCACCAGAAACATGAAGCTTCTGTTAGAAGAGGTGAGCTTTGAAAAATACAGGACTTGAAACTGCTGTTCATAATGTGAAAATGACAGTGAAATCCAATCTGACTGTATTCAGAATCTGGGACTTAGATGTTATTCAAACTTGGATATTAAAGTTTTATTTAAAGCAATAAGGAAAATGATATATGATTATTGAAGGGGTTGTTTAATTCAAAATTCAAACACCGTCATGAATTAAACACCCTTCAATTGTTCCAAACGGGTATAAATGACTTTGTTTGGTTGAACAATAAAGCAGATATTTATAAGAAGGTTTGCAATCTGGGCCAACATTGACTATGGGAGTATCAAAATACATTGGTCGTAAAAGGTCCCCAGAGCGTTTGACGTTCTTTTAATTAAAAATGTTATTTTGTGTTCAACAACAAAAACCCGCTAACTTGCTTTCAAATATATTTCTATGTGTTCTATTAAACAAATACATTTAAATACGTTTGGAGCAAATTAAGGATGAATAATTAATTTAAATGATTTTCAAATTATGGTGAAATATCCCTTTATTCCCTTAATATACACAAACTTGTTACATGTGTATAAATATTCGAAGATTTAATAATATGTTGCTTGTGCTGTCCCATTTTTTTACACATCATTTTTCAACAGAGTAAAGATGCAGGAATCAAGACATTGGTTATGCTGGACGAACAGGGAGGTAATGAACACATAACCTATTATTACAAAGCGAAAACCTAAAAAAAAGCTTGTTGATTGTTAATGCATCATTTGGTCTTCATCCACTGAATGAGAATTGTGTATAAGCATTTACATCTCTATGTCAGGGAGCTATTATCTCTATGCTAATGACACAGAATATGCACAACTAAGTCATGTGGTTCTCCAGCCCTTGTGTCCTTGCTCTGCTGTTATTTACTTTCCATATAACGTATATATAATGAAGTTATATATGATTAAATACATATTTAGGGAAAGTTTGTATGTGTTTGCGTGTGCATGCGCGCATATCTACACCATTCAATTCGTCCTTGCTACTCCCTGCCATGCCCATCATCCCATCTCCCCTGCATGGGCAGAACAACTGGACCGCATTGAAGAGGGCTTGGATCAGATCAACAAGGACATGAAGGAGGCTGAGAAAAATCTCACTGACATGGCCAGGTGCTGCGGTCTGTGCATCTGGCCATGTACAAAGTAGGTCTCCTCCCAGACACCTAAGCCATGTCCTTCGGTAGTAAGCTACAAGATCAAGCTGTCTGCCCATGCCTCCGTCCTTTCATAAAACCTGTCAAGCTTTGAAGTTGCTTTAAGTAGGTCTTTTTGGGATTGCGGCCAGTTATGTGAGCACGGATTTGTTCTAACTCCATGTAAATAAACCCGATTGACAACCCATCCTCACACAACTGCTCTTTTTAAGCACGTTTTAGTCATTCTTAATATCATTTTTATTTTGTATTTTGCAAGAGCTTTTAGTTGCTTGTGGTCTTGTGGCGCTTGTTGAGAAAACTGTTGTTGTGTTTTTATCTTATCCCCGTACTTTAATCCCCAAACCTCCATCCTCTGTGACCCCACCTTCTGACATCCAGAGCAGCTGGAGCGGATTGACGAAGGCCTGGACCAGATCAACCAGGACATGAGGGAGGCTGAGAAAAACCTTACAGATCTGGGCAAATGCTGCGGTCTGTGCTCCTGTGATAAGTATGTGATGTGATGGAGGGGCTCGGCTTTCAGGGGCATGTAGGTGTGCTTGCATGAAAAAGCGTGTGTTTTTGTCTCTCAATTATTGCTTGCTTGAACTCCCAAATCACTCATAAAATCACAGTAGTGAAGAAAAACATTTTAAAGTGTAAAGATGGTACATCCCAATATGAAAATTGTGACATTTACTCACCCTCTTGTCATTTCAATCATGTCTGTCTTGTGCAGAACACAAACGAAGATCATTTGTAGAATGTTGGAAACTGGCACTCATTTACTTGCATTGTTTAGCCACGGCTTTTCGGTTACCAACATTTTTCAAAATATCTTCTTTTGTGTTTCGCAGAGAAAAGATAACCATACAGGTCTCGTCAGCAAATGAAGAAACTTTTAATTTTACAGAAATATTTCGACGTGAGCTGCTTAAGAGCTACAGACTAAAATGTTCCAAACCCCAGAAAGAACAGTTTTAATATCAATTAATTTGTTACATTTATATTGCGCTATTTCTAGACACTCAAAGCAATTAACACTTTAAGGGTATCTCCTCATCCACTTCCAGTGTGTAGCATTCACCTGGATGATGTAACGGCAACCATGTGCGCCCACCACACACCGGCTTACTGGTGGAGAGGAGAAAGAGTGGTGATGATGATGATCAGAGGCCAATAGATAAATTTATCAAACCCAAAATCTTCAACGGAACAATAAACTGTGATTTTGTGTGGTTCACTCACAACAAATGAAACACTAAATGTGTCTTCAGCAGTCAGTGTTGAGTTCGACACAATCATGAACAACAACAGCTTACATTTACCTATTAGGTTATTAAGGAAAGATTTTACTAATCTTGTCATACTTTGCCTTTCATACGGCATTTTTCAGGCTGAAGGACTTTGAAGCAAGTGGGGCCTATAAGAAAGTGTGGGGTAATAGTCAGGATGGGGTGGTGTCTAGCCAGCCACCATCCCGTGTGTTGGATGAGAGAGAGAAGATGACCATGAGTGGTGGATACATTAGAAGGTTCTAGTTATATTAATAAATATCAAATCTATTAATAAGCTATAATGGAAATAGACGTGGATGTAAATGCAAATCGCCACAAACAATGAACAGTGATTAAGTTGTTAAAATGTGTTCAACAGAGTGACGAATGATGCAAGAGAGGATGAAATGGAGGAAAACTTGGCCCAGGTAGACAGTATCCTTGGCAACCTCAGAAGCATGGCACTTGATATGGGCAATGAAATCGACACCCAGAATGTCCAGATAGAACGCATACAGAGCAAGGTCAGTGTTTGAAATTGATCGTCTTTTTTTTTTAAATCAAAAAGGATTTCCTAAGCATGTGCATCAAAAGTTTATTTTTAAGGGATTGTTCACCCAAAAGTTAAAATTCTCTAACTGTTCCAAATCTGTGTACAATTTTGGGCTTTTTTAAAAAGAGGAATATGTTTGGAGACATGCTTGATCAGAAGATCAGAATCAGAAAGAGATTTTTTGCCAAGTATGCTTTCGAATACAAAGAAATTATTGTGGCGACGAGCTTTCAACACAATTAGACACTTGAAAAATAAGATGATAAAAATGCATACATAAAATTAAAGTAAAACAAGAAATTGCAAAAACGCTGACTATCAAATAGTATACAGATGTGCTATAGAGATGATTAACTGTAATGAAATAGAATGAGATATAAGTAATGTAAATATAAATAACAAAAAGTTTATTGCACATATCTATATTCCACAGGAATATTGTACAGGAATATTTTCCCAAAGAAATGTTCCTGTTTATTGGCTGTCAAAAATACATTTGCATTCTTTAAACTATCTAATTTTGTGGCAAGCAAAAGAATAGATAAAAGTATTTTTTCCTACCATAGTAGTCAATGTGGTTCAAGAACTGTTTGGTTACAAGCATTCTTCCAAATATCTTTCTTCGTGTTAATCAGAACAAAGAAATGAACACAGATTCCAAACAACTCAAAAGTAAATAAGAACTTTTATTTCTGAACAATCCCTTTAAAGTCATATTCTGACCAGTTAATGTTAACGCCTCTTTCGTTCATTTATTTTGCAGGCCGTGGTTAATGAATCCCGGATCAATGAGGCAAACCAGAGGGCCACGAAGCTTATATCAAGATAAAAACACAGAGATAGAGATTACGTAACACATGTTTACAGTCGTGTGTACTTATGGAAAACTGGAACTTTTGTCGTTTAACATGGCAGGGAAATGGCATGATGTCTCTAGTCCACTTGTCACATGCCTAATTTGTACCTGAACAACATTTTGTACATAAAACACATTTTAGACAACTCTCTTCATCTTTCAGAGCCGGCAGAACACGTCATTTTAGTTTAAAGTGTGTTTGTGGAATACCTTCCTCTGTCCTTAAGTAACCCTATAATGTAATAAATCAATTTTACAGGTTATAAATTGTGTTTTCCTGATGAATCATACACTTTTTTTATCATAATTTACAATATCATTGCTTATTATTAAAATTTTTCTGAACAGGATTTACTGATCACAGGTCAGTTCTTAAGAAGTCTCACCACCCCCACCTACAGGATTACATCTCAATTACAGAATAACTACAGAAACTCAAAATGGTGGTGGCCACTTATTTATTTTTATACTTTTTTTTTTTATTATTAATCCCAGTATAATTTACAGCCACTAAACTCAGATTTTATTTTGCAACATCACCATAGACATTCATGTACTCAAAAAAAGCACAAAAGAGATTAGCAACAATTCAACATTTACTTTAATTGTGCCTGGATTATTTCAGAGATTAACATGCATGTGAAGAATAACCCTCAGATTAATTTACACAATTCTTTTAACTCACATTTTGTATTTATAAAACAAAATATTTTATTACTAACACACTTTATACCTAAACAATTCTTGGATTACAGAAGCGTTACATTACTCCCATAAATAACCTATATCAGATTAAAATTAGTGCGCACAAAAAGTGAATAATTCTACTTTAAAAAAACTTTATTTAATCGCAATTTTCCCGATGTGATGTCGGGGTGAGGTCACTTTGTCTATAGGAAGAGTAATGTATGTGTTCCATACAGGCACAGGGCAGGATTACTATAGATTGTCGGCGTAATCTGAGTCTGCGCGTGCACGGATCGCTGCGCGTGAACATTATGGGGCAAGATTACGGCGACCAATCCGGCCGAGCTGGAGGTAATGACGCTTAATATCGATCCCTGAACGTCATTGTTTCACTTAAACTTCGCATTTTGCGACGTAGCGCGTGCGTCCGTACGCGTTTTCGTCTTCGAGGTTACGTCACAGACGCTCAACACACACATGCGTGCGTCATCATGGCAGGGTTCATCCACACCGACGCGTTTGTGCGACAGACATGAGCGATGTGTGTCCCATCCCTCTGTTCCTCTCTACATCAGACAGCAAAACAAAGAAACAGGAAGCATATGGACACACACGGGTGTGAGAGTTTCAACTAGAAGAAACCTGGAGAAATGTCCTGTATCTGTTATGGCGAGCAGATTGAGCGTGAGCCGTTCTGTGTTTTTAAAGGGCACGCGTCACATTTATGTGAAGATAAGGGTGTAGCATCTCTCCTTACTCTTCCTTATTTCTGTCCCTTATAAATGATCATCTTAGACTTGTGCATGCTGTGTTTTATCTTTACATTGTGCACAATTATTATACAAGTGATCATATCATCATTTTATACACAATTCTGCTTTGTAAGTTTGGTTGTACAAAACTAATCTTCTAACTTACAAATAATTGTGCACACAGTGTCGTATTAGTGCACTTGTTTGTGCTTTTTTACTTTTTATAATGATTGCTTTTTTTGGTAAACCACACATTTAAATCGCTTTGGATTAAAGTGTCGGCCAAATAACTAAATGTTAATATATTTTTACGTGTTTCTATTTCCTAATTGGTACAATTGTTTATTTGTGTATACTAGGCCTGCACGACTATGACAAAAATCACAATTGTCAACTATTTGCCTGGAAATTCTAATTGTGATTATTATTATCAATTAATACGGAAGTTTGGACTTTTTTAAACTTTGTGTGAAACAGCTGGATGGAACATTCTAAACATCTCAAACTAAATATCATGTAACTAAACAAACAGCTATGGTAGTTATGTTGTTATTATAAAATTAATAACTAAAGAACACCTTACTTATATTTGTGCACAAATATACTGTCGAAACACACAAAATGGGCACAACTACACATCTGTAATATAACTTTTGGTGATTATGTAATTGCTTCACCTGTAATTGTAATTGCGATTAGTTGTTCGATTAATTGTGTAGCCCTACTGTATACATACATACATACATACATGCACACATGTGTGCACAATAAAACACATTTTTCCATTTTGTAAATAAACTATGTTATATTTTTCATATATAATGGTGGGCTATATATTGTCAACATTAAAATAAAACATAAGCATTAAATACAAATTCCAATTATTGATTGTCTGTTGATGTCAATGACTTATTTTTCTATTTTATTTCATAGCCACACTATTCAGGCCTCATTTCTGATGGATGCTGTCTAGAAGCTCTGTTTGGTTGCAAAAAGCATTAAAGGGTTCTGAAGACCCGAGAACGATGTCAGGCATCTTACCATACCACTACAGGGGACCGGACGGCAGTTTAATGCGGTTTAAAAAAAGAAAGTCACGCTTCACATTGCCGGAGGTTCAACTGCTCCTCAATGAGGTGCAGAAAAAACGTCACATTCTAGTTGGTAAGTTTAAATAGTAAAATCAGCATGTAAGTCGTTTTCTCTCATATCTAAAACAACCCATGTCTGGAACAGGACGGTTTACGAGGTGCATTTCAAAAGACCTAAAACACCGTACGTGGGCTGCTCTTACTGCACGTATCAATGAGGTCAGTGAGTGTCACAGGGAGGTCATAGAAGTCATCAAGAAATGGGCCGATCTGAAGTGCGACACCAAGCGGAGAGTGGCAGCCATGCGGGCATCGGGAGCCACTGCTGCCCAAATTGCCCAAGAGCTATCACCCGTGGAAACCATGGTGCACCAGATCCTTCAGATGACAAACTCGAAAAGAAAACCTGATTTGAAATTTGACGAACAAATGGGTGATGACAATGAGGGTAGTCTGGATGTCTCTGAGATACAACATAGCTCCTCAGGGTTGACAAATGGCATGTCACATTCATTCGGTTTGGCGATGCCTCCTCCTATCAATACTAAGGTCCCGGGAAAAAGAGATATGGGACCACCTACAGATATGATGTTTAGCTGTAAGTATGTTTATTCTGTGTTAATTGAATAAGCTTAATGTGATAACTTGTAATAACAGTATCTATATGTTAGACGAGTCAGCTGTGCCTCTTACAGACGTCCAGACTGACACATCAGAGAATGAAGGTAATATTTAATAAGTGCATTATTTAGTGCCATGTATCAATTCCTTTATCTGCATTAAAACAATATTTCTCTTCCTAACAGACGGTTACATGCCATTTGTTGATCCAGAAGGCCAAAAACATCAGAATATTATAAATAACCCTCAATTTCTCAGTCATCCCAGTGCACAGAGGAGCAATATGCAAGAGGAACCAAATGACAACGCATTTAATGGCCGTTCAGCGTTTGGTACCGCACCGCTTGCCCCACCTTCTGGGACCTCATCATCAGGTTCCGTTCCAGCTCCGCCTCCTCTCAGACCGGCTCCTGTGGATCCACAAAACCTGCGGGAGCGTTTAGCCCAGAGTGCCTCAGAAAGCCTGCAAGAGCAGCAGGCCGCCACGCTGCTTATAGGGTCACTTTCTCGCTCACTAGAGACCCTCTCAGAGTCAGTTCAGCGTTTGGTTCACACCCAGCGCCAGTTTTCACGTGACGCCCTACAGCTGCAGCGCGACACGCTCCACGTCCTGCGTGACTTCTCCTCCAGCACCTTAACTCTCTTACAAGACAAGGTCAAGGGCCATCATAACCCATGAACATGTCACAGAATTTTTAGGCCGTGTTATTCGAAACTTCTATCAGAGAGTTTTGGAAACCATGGGTCCATGAATGATTTTACAGAAGAGTTTATAAAAGTTTTACCTTGAATGTTTGAATATATACATTTAGTGGAGCTAAGAGATTGAGGCTTAGAAGAGTTTAATCTATTTAAATGAAAAGAACCTAAATTAAATGCATTACGAGCCGAAATAACGCCAGGCCCTATGTGCTGAAAGTATATACCGAAATATTTTCGGTTGATCACTGGACCACAAATACTCGACAGTTGTGGACCAATTATGCTATTATATCTTTATTTTCATATGGCGAAACGATCATAACATGATGAGATAATCACATGTGTGGTGCTGTTTATGATTTGTTTCAGATTGGTTCTCCAGATCCAATTTTATAAGCAATTTCTGGCTTAAAAGTTGCTTAACAGGCCTGCTGTCAATGTTTAGATCTACATCTTTGTGTAGTGTCTAATTGTTTTATAACTTGAATGATCAATGAGTGAGTGTTTAACATTGCTTCCTGATAGTTGATATGAAAAGGTTCTAAAGCCTTTTCTTTGCTGGACCCAATCTTACCAGCACCGAACCCAACACACTGCCCTTTACATGTGTTCTTCAAGTTCAACAAACTGTTTAGGAAATGTTTCCTTATCAAACACCTTGTGTGAAAAAGAACAATAAACTAATATAATTTAAGAAATTGTTTGGAAGTTAGTGTGTCTTTTGCCGGGGAACTATAGGGACTATAGTCTCATACCATTATGTGAAAGAGTGGTTTAATTATTTAAATTATTTAAATTCTTATATGTAAAGCAGTTGTTTTTTGTTATAAAACATGCATTAAAATAAAAATTTTATGAAAAGAAAATTAATTCTATACAAATCCCTTACAATTGCTTAATTGGGATACAGTGATACAAATAAGGAGTCATTTGGGAGCCGTAAGAGTCGACTCTTCTTAGGGAGCCGAGCCAAAAGATCCGAATCTTTAAAAAGAGCCGGACTGCTCATTACTAATCGCGCGCTTGATGTCAGCCTTAAGCCTTTGTTAGTTACGTTTTAGGCGATTAAGTAATTAATCGTTATTTTATTGTATAAAAACAATTTAATATAAACAATTTACAATTACGCAAACAAACAGAGACGTTTAAATGTGCATATTTATAAACAGAGAGCACTTCAACCAATGAGCTTCAGCAATGTTTCAAGACCCGCCTCTGACAGGTGTAGTGATCTGTGATTGGACAGTTCCAACATGAGGAACCCTCAGTGATTGGATAGTTCCAACATGAGAAAGCCCTCAGTGATTGGACAGTTCCAACTTGAGAAAGCCCTCAGTGATTGGACAGCTCCAACATGAGAAAGCCCTCAGTGATTGGACAGTTCCAACTTGAGGAAACCCTCAGTGATTGGACAGGTCCAACATGAGAAAGCCCTCAGTGATTGGACAGTTCCGACATGAGAAAGCCCTCAGTGATTGGACAGCTCCAACATGAGAAAGCCCTCAGTGATTGGACAGCTCCAACATGAGGAAACCCTCAGTGATTGGACAGTTCCGACATGAGAAAGCCCTCAGTGATTGGACAGCTCCAACATGAGGAAATCCTCAGTGATTGGACAGCTCCAACATGAGAAAGCCCTCAGTGATTGGACAGTTCCGACATGAGAAAGCCCTCAGTGATTGGACAGCTCCAACATGAGGAAATCCTCAGTGATTGGACAGTTCCAACATGAGGAAACCCTCAGTGATTGGACAGCTCCAACATGAGGAAATCCTCAGTGATTGGACAGCTCCAACATGAGAAAGCCCTCAGTGATTGGACAGCTCCAACATGAGAAAGCCTCTTAGAAGGCGGGAAACCCTTTGGGCGGTAAGATTAATATGTTACGTAGTAGTCTGGAGGTTTATACTGGTTTATGTTACATAAATTTCCTTGCTTTCTATCAAATAAATAAAATAAAATAAATAAACATATTCCCTTGGCACTTGGTATGTAAGTGTGTTTTTCATACTAGGACTGCATTTATTTAACTTATGATTGCTTTTCTATTTCCGGTTGTAAATGCTTCTTTTGTAAACCTCATTTGTAAGTCGCTTTGGATAAAACGTCAGCTAAATGTAAATGTAATAAAAAATATTTTTTCAAGTATAAATAAAGAGTTGATAAAAATTTTTTTATTGTGTAGTTATTGGTTTAATCAAAACAAACCAGCTGCAGTTTGACATTAATATCAATTGGAATGCACAATAAAAACGTGATTTAACCTTTATTTTTATCTGTGAAATATATATATCAATATTTATCTGATATATTTTTTATTTGCTCATGTGGTGTTGAGGGCTCAGATTGCAGGGAGAAATAAAAACATCCCTCAGTGAAACACTGCCATCTTGTGGTCAAATGTTTAAATAGATATTCACGTCCTATTTATCTAACTGTAGTTTACACCTTTATTTTTATAGTAATTATCTAATGTTAATGAAACTGCAAAACATAAGTATAGGTTTAATTTTTATTTTGATATGCTACTTAAGCATAACTGAAGTTTGTCCAGATTAAACGGAACACACTAGAGACAGAGAAGTACAAACAGAGAAATTTAACCTACAGCTTAGTAAAGAAAAAAAGGATTATATATAGAAATATTGCACTTTTTGAAAAAGGTTTTGTACTGGCATGACAATCAAATTTAAACCAGAGTGCGACCTTTACCAGGACATCTATATTTAACATCAATGTAAATATATTTAGTGTAAAATAATTTTGTTTTTGTATATTATTATTTGTGATAGTGATGTAATCCCATTATTTGTAATTGTTGTGCTTTCAGTCCTGTTGACGGCAACCTATAAGAGAAAGAGCATTTTTTATTATGTTTATTTAATAAATCACTCACTCAGATAAAAAATGAATTGGTCATTGAAATGTATATTTGTGTACTTACATGCATAGTCCTTTTTGCATCAATCATCACTGGTTCAGATGTTTATGCAATTGACATTTTTTCTAAAAAACACAAAGAGCATTCATTACTATTAAACAGTAGGCCATTATGTACACCATTTCAAATTTACCTTTAATAATTTCCATTCCTATTCCACTAACCAAAAATGTCTTTTTATCTCCTAGAACCTGAACCTTCACCAGTATAAAACATAATTCTTCATTGTGACCAGTACCTCATGCCATTCAAGGGTCCTTAAAGGAAGTGCCAGATGACAAAAAGAACAGGTGCTTATTGTATCAAGGTCCATTTTTAAGTTGCTGTTTTTGATTGCCTTCTGAAACTTGAAGGAGAGATCTGGACTGTCCAAAGGACTTGTATCTGTAGGTTCTTCGTCTCCAGAAAGATCAGTATCTTCGTTTTTCACAAATCCTTTACAATACATCTTGTAAAAAGAAATATTTTAAGATATTTAAAATATACAAATTATATAAATATAGTATGATAAAAAATTAACCTCATGCGCCTTTAGATTCTTAAACGGAATAGACCTCAGACAACTCCAACATGTTGATATGAGTTGCTCTAAAAGTAAATGACAAGATGAATTAGTATTTTACATAAAAAGAGTTTTACTATACTACTAGCATAGATGGTTTAAGATGTCAATATTTGGTGGTTCAAATACCCATGTGTGGTCTCTTTTAACTTTTTTAAACCATTTGTTTTATTTTTATTGCATTTTTAGTGTTTCCACAGTGAAATAAGGGCTATTTAGGCATTGTCAAATCCACATACTACATATTCTTCATACATAAACACATACAATGAAAATAAAGTAACTATTTAATGTTCTATAAAGAGATATGCCATATTTATTCTTTTGATTTGTGCAGTTTAATTTACAAAAGTTCTACAAGTTTCTTGACTTTCTTTATAGAAAACTGATATTTTTCTTATGTTCAGTCTTGATCATCATGGGTTCAGTAAAATATAAACATAGTTCAGTTTATTCCGAATAAATAAGTATATTTTTATGTCACATCCATAAAACAAAAACGCTGAAATCACACTTAAACTTCATGAGAAGACCAAATTAAATCTATTTTTTCAATAAAGCAGGGATCACCCTGTGAACACCTTTCTGTACTATACTGAAAAGTGTAAATCGTATGGATTATTAACACATAATGATGTTTGTGTTAGTCACTAACCAGCAGTTTCATCATCTCCAGTTCTCAGGTTCTTCATGGTTGGTGGGGTTTTAGAGCACTCTAGTTCATGTTTTTGCTGATGTTGAAACTGGATGTAGAGTCCACAGTCCGAGCATAGTGTTGTGCGACTCCTGCAGGACAAACTGTGCTTCAGTAGATTAGTCCAAGGCAGCTCAAGCTCACAATACTCACAGCTTTCTAGCCTCTGTGGGCACTTATCCTTCTGAAATGGAAAAAGAGAAAAATTGACACAGAGACTAGGGAATAAGTGAGAAAACGCAGACCGACAGTGAGATCACAGACATAAAATGCAGCACTATTGACAAGCCTTTTTTTAGAGTAGAGGGCTGAAGTGTGTGATGTTCTGTGAGGTGTGAGCCTAAGTCTACCTCGTGATCTGACAGATGCCTTCGTTCCATCTTTGTATTGCATTTATGACATTTCACCTGTGATGCATGAAAAATACACTTAACATTTCTTAAATCAAGTATTTCTTTGGATACACACAGCGTAGGGTGTTATAACCTTTGTGTGTTGTTCAGCTTTATGGTCCTCCAGTTGTTCTCGAGGGATAGTTTCATCACAGTCAGGGCACAGACACAGAAACCTCTGACAGTGCGGTTCATGCAGGTCAATGTTTGCTTTAGCCACTTCTTTATTGCTGTGAATGCATAAGAGACCCTTTAGAGACTGGATGCAGAAGCTTTGACAACATTGCAAATACAATTCTCTTGCTGTTTTGACACTCAGTGATAAACAGCCAGTAACACTTTACAGTAAATACTTTACAACAGCAGCCAAGTGTTTTCAGTTCAAGCATCCAAATCTCTAAATGATGTTAAATATATGTTAAATATAAGATGGTACAAAGAACAACATCCTGGCTACACATGATAGCCAGGTTTCACTTTTAGTTCATGTTTAAGGATTTTAATAAAAACCCTCGACACAAACATTAATCATTGAGACAGAACGTAAAACTTCCTCTTTATAACAATGTGTGTATTGTTCAACTACTTACCAGTGAGCACATAAAACCATTTCTTCTGTATCCATAGTTGTGGATAGTGTGGCAGTTTAAGGCACAGTACAAGTCTTGATTTGTCTGAACAGAAAGTGAAAATGAAACTTAACTCTAATTTACAGTTTATCAACATTAGAGGTGTTTTTAAAAATTAAAAACAAATTTGACAAATATTTTTAATTTCACTTGGCATCTTCATAGCATTCATAATGTTGAATAGTAACCTACAATAGCATTGTTAAAATAGGAGGACATGCTAGGTTCAAGACACCTTATAATTAGAATATTTCCATCTCAACCCTTATAAATATTATAGTTGTTATCAATAAATATTGTAAATATAAATAGTATTTAGGAAAGGTAGGTTTTAATGTGTATGAATAGGTGTAACGTTTTAATACTAGTATATGAGTGATGTTTTAATTTTGTTTAATATGTTGAATGCCACTAATCCAGATGTTACTTGTGGGATTGTTGTGGGAAAATATCCAAAATCAGAGAAGTCTTGGACGATGCATTATCAATTCAATTCAAGTGCCTATGAGAAAACTGCCTGTATTTCGCCTCTCGTCCAGAAGGCGGCGCCATATTTCGAGTAAAGGTTTTATTTCTAATGTTCTCGTGAATTTCAGGGTGTTCATGATGTACAATGATATTAACTTACTCAAAATAACACTTTCTATGGGATTTACTATAAAAATAATAGCTCTCCCAAAAACTAAAGCTTTTGTCATGAATTACTCACCTTCTGTATGCATTTTGGTTTGGTTGAAAAATGATTGTAACCTAACAGTTCTTGGGGAAATTCAAATGATGATGAAACTACCCCAGAACTTTTTGTTGTTGAATATTTCATTTTGCATTCAAAAGAAAATGTATAAAGTAGTTCTTCCTGCAATGAAAGTCAATGGGGTCCCAGAACGGTTTGGTAAAAGCAGTTTTCAAAATATTTTTCTATGTTTTCATCAGAACAGAGAAATGTATAAGGGTTTGAAACTAATCAAAGGGGAGTAGATGATGACAGAATTTTATTTGGGTTTATTTGCTCAAGGGCACATCAGTCATGACAGAAACTTGAACCTACAACCCTCTCTTACCACAAGCCCATGACTTCCCCTGTTTTGGCCTATGTATACCATGTCTTCAAAGATAGAATGGCTTTTATTGAAATCCTGATGACCATCCATATTGAATCAAATCTATTATTGAATCGAAACCAAAGACTGAATTTTCCCAGTTGTCATTAAGTCAAGTTAATTCCCCTTTATTTATATAGCACTTTAAATCAAATACATTGTGTCAAAGCAGCCGAACCACATTGATTAGTAAATTAGTGTGTCCATAATTTAAGATGATAGTTAAAGGCAGTTCATCATTGAATTCGGTTAGGTCATCTCGGTTCAGTTCGAATAGTGTCTTTGCATTCATTTTCAAGTCAAACTCATCGCAGTATATGAAAAAATCTTAACCAAACCTTATGCATTAATGTCCAGCATACAGGCCACATTGCAAATGTTCAGTGTGACTGAATCATTGTCACCTTAAGACCTCCATGAAACATTAGAAGTTATACAGAATGTTGAATAGATGTTCCTTTTTGACCCCATTAGCAGCTAGATTATTGTATTGAGTCTACATCATGGTTTTATTAAGCTGTTTGGAAAAAATTTCCCGGAATAATTGAACAAGGCTTTTGTATCAAGGCAGGTGGCACAACGTTAGTCTCCCACTGCTGAGACATCAGACATCAGATGCTAATGGATGTTTGTCAGCAAAAAGTGCACAGGAGTAGACAGCTGTGTCAAGCCGGGCCAATCATAGTAATTACTGTATTGAGTTTTGCACTTTCACTCTCCCTGCAGATGGGTGTGGACAGGGAAATTTACACAGACTCTTCATTTTCTCATTCCATCTGCCAGCTGCAATGTGTGATCAGAATTATGATCAGCTGAGGTACAGTCAGTAAAAGCCTGTTCCATTGTATGTTTGCATGCACGCCATGCCCTTTTCTTATAAAAGTTCACAAGTCCTTGATCCGCCAGTCTGATGTGTCCTAGCAAACAGTAAAGAAAAGCAAATATTTTCTGCAGGGACATATTCGTCACTGACAGAGAGGTTCTCATCTTACATTTCTAATGGTCTCCTTCATTCATATTCTTCGTGATTATACTACTAGGGTTGTTGTTTTTTTCTATGTTGTATTTAGCTGCAGTGGATCATATTTCATTTGGCTCTTTAATTGCAGGTTATATGGTTTGTAGAGATATCTCGTCTGTAATGGCAGTTTGATAAATAATGCATGAAACTAAATACTGTTAAATTGCATTAAAGGGCTCTTATTTCCATTGCCAAAGACATTTTGAGGAAGAAAAGCATTTTGATCGTGTTTTCGACAACAAATGTAATAAAGATGCAAAAAATTTGCACAGATTTATTAACATTTACATTACATTTAGTCATTTCATTTACTCTTGACACTCTTGTTTGCAATTTTAATCAATACTGTAATACTGTATCTTCTAGTTTTATGATCATACACTTTTATGATATCACAATATGCATTTTATGTGAGATTCGTACAACCCGTTCTTTTTTTAATAGAGGTTTACCTAGTGGTTAACAGTTGGGAGTTATTTTTCAAACATTCATAAAATAAGAAATACATGTTAAAAAACACTACCAAATTACGATTACAATTACAATCATTAATTTGGCAGATGCTTTTGTCCAAAGCAACTTACAGTATTATGCAGTTGTCAATCATCACTGCAGAGCAAACAGGGGTAAGATGTCTTGCTCAAGGGCACTTCAGTCATTGCCTGCTGACCATGGGATTCGTACCCTCAACCTTCCGCTTACAAGTCGAACTCTCTACCAAAAGACCATGACTGACCCTAAATGTCTTATATTGAATCTAACTGAAGGTAAAACTATATTTATATTTCAGGTTATTCATACACTTACTTTGACTTGACAAAATCAGACATCCAAATACTTGTTAGTCATATCATCCCATTTTTAAACATATGGCTTTTTTAAAGTCATTATTGTGAAAAGTTCATTTTTAACTTTCAATTTAGTACTATGCTTATTCATTTTCTGGTATTTTATAATAAAATTTAACTAATCAAAATTATGAAATAAAGAACACTATGGGAATACTGTTCTAACTAAAAATATGAGTAATCACATTAATGGACTTTTTTCAGTGAAGTCATTTGCAAGAAGGTTTTCTTGTCATTTCGTCAAACAGCTTCTTAAGGACTCATCCCGAGATGACCTTTTTTCCCCAGTCTATTCGGTGCTTTTAGTAAATAAATGTATGTTTTGTCATTAAAACATATACATTTGATACATTATATTTATGTCTAATAAACTGATTTCTGACCTTTAGGTATAAACCTTGAAGTTTTTGATAATAACGCAAAACATTTTCCTCTCAGGATCTGTAGTACGTTAAAAATATATATGTGACGTACCAGTGATTATATTAACATTTATTTACATTTAATCATGTGGCAGACGCTTTTATCC
Source organism: Triplophysa yarkandensis (assembly GCA_033220385.1). Taxonomy (NCBI): domain Eukaryota; kingdom Metazoa; phylum Chordata; class Actinopteri; order Cypriniformes; family Nemacheilidae; genus Triplophysa; species Triplophysa yarkandensis. The sequence continues at coordinate 10,638,089 of CM065675.1, forward strand.
AAATCATTTACAGTATGTACATTTACAGTTCAGTAGTCATTATGCAGGTGCCTTGCTCAAGTACACTTCAGTCATAGTCTGCTGGCCCTGGGATTTGAACCAGCAACCTTCTGCTTACAAGTCAAACTCTGTTACCACCAGACCATGACTGGTGGTTAAATATAAGTCATTATATAATGAGTCATATGCATGTAATTATATCAGTACATTGTAATTTATTTTGATGAAGCACAAAGTACGTTTAAACTTAGTAAAGAGCTTTTAACATGTAATGACCCGAACCTATTTGAGCATATGCGAAATTAGCTACAAGATTATTTATAGACAGAGGTCACACCTCTGATTGGCTGTCAGGCATTGCAGTGCCATACGCTCATTTCTAAATCCTATGTAGGTTATAACAGCAGAATACGGGTTGATGGATTGTGCATGCATGTTTGAATCTGCTGTTGTTTTTGGACTAATGCTATAGACATACGTTCAGCCAACCAAACCCTCTGGCAGAACTCTAAAGAACATTTGCAAAGGGTTACCAAGGCAACCTCAGAAAGTGCACCAATTAGAAGGCGCTACGGCTCTCGAAGCGCTAAACTGCAGAGAGATTGAAGGATATTGAGACAATCGCTCGAAACAAACATTCAAATAAATGAACCAAGGCTCTTCAAATGGCCGTTCGCATTAACGGCAGCTTGACATTGCAGCATGCGCGTGGCATGCACACAGGGTTGATTCAGTTTTTCTATAAGTTGTGACCTTTCCACAGACCTTTTTTAGTCGGATGTAAAACATGTTGTGACCTTTTTTAGTCGGATGTAAAACATGTACCCATTGATATGTATGATCTGTTGCTATTGATTTAGTGTATTGATGTTCTCCAGCGACAGGCGAGTGAGAGGATGTGTAAGTGGACATTGATCCGATTGGACTGCGACGGTGGCCGATCCCATTGACCACATGATGTTTTAATGGCCAGTGATGCACATTTGTCTACATGTGGAGAGAACTTGATGGAACACAAACGAATATGTGTTCGGCCTATACTGTTATGCATACGACGATAACTTGAGCTCTTCACAAACTGTATTTTCTGCTTTGCATGCGTTTGAGCTGTGCGTTCAGCCTGTTATTAATGCTTTGCCAGCATATATGTTCACAGATCTGCGTATAGACTATAAATCTCATGAAAAGATGGCTTTGGAGCCTCAATTTGATGTCAGAGAAATTATCTGCACCCCCTCACAAATCCATCATAGATGGAGCATATTCACTACCATAGCAACTACTACAACTACAACCTGCATTCTTAAACACACATTCTCCCTCACTCTCTCTCCCTCTCTCTCTCTCTCTCTCTCTCTCTCTCTCTCTCTCTCTCTCTCTCTCTCTCTCTCTCTCTCTCTCTCTCTCTCTCTCTCTCTCTCTCTCTCTCTCCTCACGATTCTTCTTGCACACATTCTCTCGTTCTTTTCCCTCCCTCTACAGTTTCTCTCTCACTGTTCTCTCTCTCCTCATTCGTGTTGAACCAGTCGTTTCATGCTGCACTGCTGTGTTTACTCAGTCTTGCGAGCCACTGATGGCAGATTCAAGGTAAGATAATGTTTTAATGGTTATTCAAGTGCATGATGGATTCAGGGCTGTTACGCTCTTCTCTGTCATGAGTGTCACACTAATGGAAACATTGGTTAGTGTGTGTTTGACATCTTATTAAACTGTTGCTGTTGGTCTCAGCAGGTGCGTCTTTGAGTGTTTGCAAGCTTAAGCTGCCGTTTAATGGGTGTGTTTAGTGTGTTTGGTTTGCTGGATGTCATCTAAACCAGTTTTTTCGCCGTTCAGAAGAAACAGAACGTCGCCTCAATTGTAATCCTCATGGCTTTGACTTATGAGGTCCCTAAACTAATTTGAAGTTTTAAACTAGCACTTTACTTGCGAAACCGAACAATGTACCCAAGGGGTGCGCACTATGTAAATTACGAATATAGTTGAGGATGTGTATTAATGCTGTATGTGACTCATTCTCTTAGTGTTTTATTTTTGGCTGCCTGTTTTGTGTGTGATCTCAAATTCAAAACACATTAAAACAGTATGTAGATCTTGTATATGACTCATTTACACTGCCACAGATTTATTTAACAGAAGGATCACAAAGGGCCTTGCAATGTGATAAAATGTGACTGTAAACAAAACTGAGGCAATGACAACAAATGTTCACATCGTTCAGATGTACGCATTCACAGTTCTGGTTTGAACAGTCAGCGTTGTGGTTATCGCAGGAAAGGGTTATATGATCTTGGGTTCAGTGTTACTGAATATTCTGATGTATTGCACATTGCGGTTATTTTCACAACCTATAGCCATTGGAGTTGTAAGAGACACATTGTTGCGACAGTCACTGTTCACAATTCACCTTTATGACATGATTGCATCCTCTTATAGATTAGATCCTGCAACCTCATTTGCTCTCTCTATTGTCCTCTGTTCTGGCCTCATCCTTTTATTAAAATGAATAGAATTTGATCATTCCCTATTGCTAGTTTTCTCAAATTTCTCAAATTGCTCTCTTATTCTGCCCTCGTGGTCTCTCATTAGTTTTCAGTGCAGTCGCTTCACACCTCATTTTTATCCCAACCTCCCCTGTACCTTCTTCCCATATCTGCCCTTTCTTTATTCGCTTGAGGGAGCGTTGGAAACTTTAATAAAGAATGAGTCACGGGGAAGAGGACAGAACAGCTTTAATCTTTCTTTCTCTTCTTTTGCTTATTTGCTTTTCTGCGTCCATTCTCATTCGTCTCAGACACGTCTCCAGCAGTCTCAACAATTCTCTCTTGACATCTCTTCTAATCCCTTTTAAATTCTTGAATTTGTTTTGTTCACTTCATTTCTCTCTATGGGATAGCTCACCCAACTATATTTAAATTAAATTCTGTCATAAATTACTCTCTCTCTCTAGTTGTTCCAAACCAGTATATATGTATTTGTTTGGCTGAACACAGGGAAAGATATTTGGATAAATGCTTGGAACCAAACAGTTTTTGGGGACCACTGACTAGTATGAAAAATGTCAATGCTAGTCAAAAGTGCCCTCAATTATTTATGTCATACATTTTTCAAAGTATCTTATTTGTGTTTAACAGAAATCAATCTCTTTTTCTACAATGAAAAACTGTTTGATTGCAATAATTCTTTTTATATCTATTTGCACAATATATCAAAATAAATTTAATATATCTAAAGCAATTCTATTTATATCTATTTGCAACAACTATTTTTGTATTTAGTCTTAGGATTTCTTTCTCATCCCTCCTCTTCACCTGCATGTTTTCTTTGCATTAGTTCTCATTTTAAGCCAAATCCCTGTTGTTTCACTTTTTCAGAATCCCTTTTTCATTTTCACTCATTTGTACTTTCACAATGCTTCTTATATTCGTGTCTCACATCTCCTATCATCTTTTCACATCTTTGTCTCTACTCATCACTCCTCACCACTTCTGTTCTTCACGTCTCGTCTGTTCTCCTCAGCTTTTGCATCGCAGAGACTAACAAGAAGACTGGAGATTGAAGACATTCAAGACAACATCTGACAAAATGTCAAGATTGTGTTATGCAGAGATGAGTGAGACCCATTAACCACATGCTACAGAGCTGTGATGGTCGTCTCTCAGACTGTGGCCAACAGTGACAGATAAGACACTGCGGAAAAGCCAGAAGCAGTGCAGTGCACATTTGTTGGGTGTGCGTACACATATGCGTATGTGTCTGATACGCTGGTGGGTGTAAAATATTGCAGGCAGCGTGTGGGTGTAGTGACTGAGCTCTTTGTCATGGCTTTCCAAATCCTCTCGCGCGGCATATAAATGAGCGAGAGAGTGGTGGTTCATCGCTAATGAGCGGATCAGTGGAGTCAAGCACAGAAAGCCAAAATGTAAGAAAAAATGCTGGGTTGTGAGAGAAGTTTGAGAGAAGGTTTTAACCTCCTGTAAAGGTGTAGAGGGAAGCAGAATAAATAGAATAGCTGAATTTCATTGACAGATAAGAGGAAAAGCCCAGACAGCAGATCTAATGAGCTTCATCGTGAGAGCGCAGTCTGTGAGTGATACAGACCCCTCTCTAGTCCCTAATCTAATAAGAACTCATGCCGCTCATTTAACGATGGAGCAGCCGGAATAAAAAATGACCCCATTCAGTTTGGGGTTTTTGGAGCGCACAGAACAGTCTTTAGTCCATTAGGCCCAGTCAGTGCATTAAAAACCCCTTCCCAACAGGGGCAAATGGCACGGTCAGTGACATTCTAATGCACTTGCATGAATGTAAAGACATTATTTTGTTTGGGGTTTACATCTGAATCAACATGTTGACTGTGGTTTTCAATCTGGAGTTCGGGGACACCAGGGAGCCTCCAAAATGTTCTCGGGATCGCCAGAAGATCTTAATTCAATTAAGGAAAAACTAATTGATTTTTAAATGTTGATATTAATTTTGATAGACAGTCTTGTGCAAAAGTTTAGGCACCCTTGTAGAATCTGTTAAAATATTAACATTTTGAACAAAATAAGAGATCATACCATAGCATGTTATGTTTTTTTAAGTACTGTCCTGGTGGTCGTATGTGTATTTTACATAGAATATGTTTACATATACCCCTTAAGATAAAAATATGGCTGAACTGATTTAAATGGCCTTGTGCAAAAGTTTGGGCACCAAAGTACTCATACATGACTGGCCTATAAAGACCATAAAGATGAAAAATGATTGACATAGCCCCCTTCTACACATGAATTAAACCTTATTGAGAACTTTTGGCCCTTCTTAAGCAGGAAATTTACAGTAAGAGTAAACAATACATCTCTCTGAACAGTGTCTGGGAGGCTTGATTCTGAACAGATCAAGAAACTGATTGAGTCTGTGAATGGAAGGCTTAGGACTGTTCTCCAAAAGAAGGGTGAATAAATTTCACAAATCCTTTTATTGTCAATTTTGAGTTTGTTTATTATTCTCACTTTAACGGGTGAAAATATAGAAATGAGACTGGACATTTTTTATTTACTTGCATAATAATTCTGCACACTAATAGTTGCCTAATAATGGTGTATGTGTATATATTATTTAAGAAAGCTAAAACTTTACTTCTGAGATGTTGACAATCTGGGATTTTTATCATTTTTTTATTGACCAAGAGCACTTGAGTTGTACAGTAGCTAAACATATCCTAAAATAACATGACAAAATTATGTCTAAATGAAGACAGAACTGTCGTTTTAGGGTGAACTCTCTTTAAACCCAAATACTTACTTTATTATGTTTATAATGTATAATGGCATAGTTAACAGTTAGGCTTCAGGTTAAAGCAAAAAGTTTGCCGTTAGAGGAAAACACTTTATCCCAGTCTGCTACAGGATGTTGACTTTATATGGTCTGCTACACAACTTCATCCTGGTGAAGAATTAGCATAACCGTCTTTTGCAGTGCAGTTTTTCATGTACTCTTATTGGTTGAGACTCATATAGAGTCACAAAAGTTCAAAGTGTACATGACATTTAGGAAGCAAGTTTGCAATTCCGATAAATGTGTAAGAGAGAGTTCATGCCTGAAAATCGTAGTTTTCTTTTATCACTTTGTTCTTTTTACAGTTCCATAGGGTATGATTAACCTGGAAGTTTTGCTTATAATTGCAATGTATAACTTACAATCCGGCTAACTTTGTGCTTTCTCTTACTTATGTCTCTTTCTTACACGCTTTACATTTCTATCATATACCATTCTCTTTTCTCGATGAGAAGAAATATTGCAGTGTCCTAATAGGAAGTTATAAAAGTGCATGAATTGTTAAATGTGGTTAATTTGATCAGTACTGCACGATAATGTTAACCCGCCAGTTTAGATCAATGTGTCGAAGAATATAGGTTACAAAAAAGTTATGCTTTACCCAAAATAAAGCTTAATTTTTTTTTTTACAAAGAACTCAAAAGATGTTTTGAAAAATGTTTTTGGGTGAAGTACTAATTTAGTATTCTGTATATGTGTACCGTGGTGTGACGCAGCAAAACATGTACATTTTGTTAAAGAATGTAACCAAAAAAAGGGAATCCCTATTTACTTTTATTGTATAGACACAAAACCTTGTCAGTGGAAAACCGCGGTTTTCTTTACCAACATTTTCTGTGATTTAATTTTTTTCTGCAGAACACAAACATGTTTGTAAAAGAAAACTGTTGGTGACCAATATTGTTTTGATTGTAAACATTCTTCAAAATACCTTATTTTGTGTTAAGCGGAAGAAACTTATTTATACAGGTTTTAAAAACAAGGGGGCAAGTACATGTTAATGATAGAATCTTGATTTATGGGTGTACCACCACTTTAAAGCCTCAACACTGACTTTAAAAAGTAATAATAATGTAATGCTAATAATATAATAATTATTTATATTTATATTATAAAACAGCATAAGAGAGATTTATTTTAATTGTTAGTCTTTTTCTAAATCTTTCTAAAAAATTGTCAACTGCCATATTCATTTTTCTGTTAAATACAATTTAGTTATTTTAAATAAGACATTTTAATTCTTTTAATTTAAAAAAATTCAGACCCAGTGGAAGCAAAATCTACAGGTGTCATAATGTTTCTACATGTAGCAGATCAGATGCAACAAAAGCTAGATCGAATTACCGAAGATGAATATAATCCTTGGGATCTGTCTTGTAGTATTGAAACTGTGGTTTTTCACAAAAAGGCATAAATAACACAAGGCAGTCTAGGCTTACGCTGAGTCATGGGTTTATGAGCTTCAGACTTCGCCGTGGGGAACGGCCTTGGATTTGTCTGCTGCTGATAGACTGCATTCTGTCTGCAGTGATGGTACAGCTGTTAGCTGAGGTCCAATGCACTTAGATAGATGATGCCAGTTTTGTGTGTGTGCGGGCGTGTGTGTTTTATGTCTGTACGTAATAACATCCTTTTTAATCAATGCCCAATCCAGAGTGGCCAGTTGTGAAACATGTCCCATTTTCCAATTATGAATCACAAAGCAGGCGAGAAAAGTTCAAGTGGTTCCACATTGATTCATTTTAATTGAAGCAGATGTAAATGCAAGTGTAGGATTTCTTTTCAAAATATTATATTATTTGAAAGTGTTTTAGTGTCTTGTGTATTCTCTGGTTTATAAAGAAGGGGAGATCTGCTTTGTGCTTGCTGTGGTACCCGAGTGCACTTAAAGAGAACCGTCTTTGCATCAAATGATGGTTGAGATTTGACACTACTTCCTGGGCTTGAACTTATCTGGATGTAATTAGTATTTACTGGGAACAGTCATCCACACACACATTTATAAAAACATTAAGGGTGCTAAAAAGCATCCTTGTCCCTTCCGTGCAAGGAAGGAGGGTGGGTGGTAGGGGAGGGCAGGGGATATGAGGTGGCAATAATTCCCTCCCCTCCCTGCCCCTTTGTCCCGTACGCCTTATTTTAAAAAAGGAAAGAGTGATCGGGAGAAAGCATAAGTTGTCCCTCTGCCTTTGGAGAGAGACAAAGAAAGAGGTTTGTGCCCATAATGTACAGGAAAAGGAGGAGATGCTTGTCTTTTGGGGGCTTTGGCGGGTATGTTGTCTTTGTTGTTTTAAGCTAGACCAAGAAAAGAAGTTTAACTGTTTGCAACTTGTTGATTTATTTGCTATTATTAAAATGAAGTTGCTCTTAAAATAATATGAAAATATATGATCACTTTTGATTTATTTATTCTTATAATACATTTATAATATTTTATAAAAAAACAAGAACACAAGCTATAATAAATCATCTAATGAACAAAAAAATGTATTTTTGAACTGCACACAATCTAAGGGGAAGAAGGTAGAGGTGGATATCAAAAAAACATGGAGAGAATGACTTTTTGTCAAATTATTTTAATGCATTAAAAAATAAACATGTTTAAAGCACATCTTTAAAACACATTGAAAATAAATATATTTCTTTATGAAAATAAGACGTTTTTTTGTAAATCCATAAGACTTGGATCACACAGATCCTAAAATTTTTTATTTGTTTTAAATCATCATAGTTTCAAATGTAATATTTTTTATAATACACCAATATAAATAAAAAATACAATACAGTTCTATATGATAGTTGGTTTAATTTAATTGAAACATTTGTATATTTGTGTGAAAAACTTGTTGATTAAAATTTAAAATGTTGTTTTACTTTCTGCCAGTCATATTTAGACCATTTGCCGAATGTAGTATTATTGATATAGTTATATATAGTTAATGTAGCTCTTATAAATGTGCATGCACACCAGTGTAAGTTTAATTGTCCTGTGCCTCAGGGCTATGTGCTGGACCACTGCTGATGTTCTGATAGTGGATAGCTGAGAAAAACAAAGCTTTCCATATTTCACAATACACGCTGATTACTCAACTGCGTCACCACTGTCACTATGAGGCTAGCTTTCATTTCTCACACATTATGTTTGTATCACTTAATGTAAATCGTTTTGCATACAGAACATTGTGAAAACACAAAATTAAAACACAGACATATAACAATTGCACTTGCTCTGTTTTCATTGTTGAGAACTTTTCATATGATGTTTCACATGATTCACATACACTTTTTACTCAAACTTTTGTTCAAACGGTATAATTTGAATGGAGAAAATGAATATGTCAGCTTTTCCACTGGTGGAAGTGAATGATTGATGTTTGACCCTTTGACTGAAATGGAACATCTCGCTTTTGTCATTTGGCTGTAAATGTTCACACATTCAGATGGACTAAATGTTAGAAATGTCATTGAAGCCCTTTTCTGAATCTCCTTAAGGACATCTTAAAGATGTTTTTTTATGATGGTTAAGACGTCATCAATTTTATCAACCTGTTTGTTCAGGATTTCATGTGCTTCATTTGGCTGTCAAAGTTCTCTTAATAAGCAGACAATGAAAAAAACACATTTAACAAAATACCATTTTACATAATTTATTATAAATTCAACACAGATCGAATCTGTTTTAAATACATAACAGAATATATGACAAGCATGATAAACAATCAATATAATAATTGTTGTTTCTTAAACATAGATTAAATAATAATGACATACTTCTGCTAATCATTTCATATGATGCCCTCCCTTTTTGAATGTTGAGAGCAAATGTACATAAATAGAGATATGGTGGCAAAAGTAATGGTTTTGACTATCACCGCTGCAACCCAGGCCATCTGTTGCTTCTTTGCTGCATTCTGTTCAGTCTTCATTCCAAGAGGGAGGCCTTAAAAATCGTATCTATTGCGGTAATTATTATTGCAGACTATCACAAGAATGCACAACTTATTTACAACAAACCATTATTTTGATACTCGACTAATCATCAATTATTTCTGTCAAATACTCAGAAAGATGTAATCAATTGTTTAGGATTTTTTGCGATACGTTAAATGATTGAGATTCACTCATTTTGATTAATAAATAAAACAAGGATTATTTTAGCTTCTAGACAATAAACTGGGTTCTTGCAGTACATCTGTGACTAGATACATCCTAAATCTAAAGTAACGATGCGTTCCTGTCACATATTACACATGTGTCTTTCAATTAAATGACTTAAAGTGTTAAAGTTAAGTATCACACTGTTTTATGCATTATAAATGCTTAGACAGTTAAACATGTTCACTCCAAAAAAACTTGATTCTGTTTTTACTTGAAACAATTTATACTTAAAAATGTGTTCATTTAAACGCTTTGAAATTAATTAAAAATACTGTTCTCAATTTTGCATATGGAAGTAAAATTTTTTGTAAATCTCTAATTTTTGGGAAATTAACTGTTAGACTTTTAATCAATTATTTTAATAAGTTATACTTCTAAAATCTAACAAATATTTAAAATATGTATAAGTTAATACAGCAGAGGAACTCAGCTCCGAAAGTTTACTTTAAATCTGGAACTTTACCCGTTAGATAGTTCCTTGTTGATTATGGGTAATTCGCCCTGTAAAATCCCACCCACGGTCTAAAACGTGGTGTGATGATATAAAGCATCATGTGAAACCAAAATTCTACTCGACAACCAAATTATTTGTGGAAATGCAACGTAATCGATAATGCTGTTGCAACCCTAATTGAAATTAAACAAATGAAAATTCTCCAGAACTTTGGTTTTGATGCCCTTTAAATGGCAGCTGTACCCATAATGCAAGTCTCGAAAGTGTGACATCACCTGACAAAGACCATTTACACTACAACACTACAACACTACAACAAGTATAGTGCCGAAGTGTTTCGATATTCTGTTATAAACCCAAATATTTACCAGTCCAAAAAAGTACCGGTTCTTGGTACCCATCCTTAGAAAAAACTGCTATCTCTTGACAGAACAGTACCCTGAATTGCCAGCGTGTGTGGTGGCTCATCACCTGTTTGGCTGAAATAATAAACCTCATGCTGTTTTCTTCATCAGCCCTAATGAAAACAATAATTAGGCCTCTGAAGTATTACACAAACGCTAAAATCGTTAAGCTCAACAAATGCAGACTACCAGTTACATGCTCAACAATGTAACATCACAATCCAGAAGTCTAGAAAAACAATTAATAATCAAACACTTGATTTAAAAAGTTATAATCAAAATATAAAGGATATTATAACTTTTGTTATGTGACGTTGACAAATGCATGGGATATGCAGGCAATATACAGGGATCAACATTAGAGGCCTTTTTATTCATTGGATGTCAATAGAGGAGATTCTTATGTTAGATGAATAATCTGCTTTTATTGGTAAATGGCATTTAAATTGATAATTCACCCCAAATAAATTATCATTTACCCGCCACTTTGTCATTTCAAACCTGTGTGACGTTCTTTTCTGCAAAGAACACAGACAGGGATATTTTGAAGAAAGTTTCCCTGCATTTCCAAATTACTTTCAATGTATAGACACAAAACCAATGCAAAGGAATGGGTGCCAGTTCTCAACGTTCTTATACATATCTTCTTTTGTGTTCTGCAGAAGAAAGGCAATCATATTTTAATCATTTAACACAAAACAATACTGTGTTGGCAGATTGTTTTACTATAAAATGTCCATGTGTGCTTTTGTTTGTTTCAGGCACTTGATTGTAGAAATATCGTTGATTTTGGGCTCTACTAATATGTTTTTCTTTCTCTTTTCTCTCTCTCCTGCCCTGCAGGATTGACAAGTCCAGCATTGCAGCCCTGAGGGCACGGTGAGTCTGTGTGTGAGCGAATGTAAATCCATCCTAACCTCTCGAGTAATGGGATGCCTGATTATTCAATCAATACATTCAGTGATCATTTTGCACATTTCGAGCATGCTTATCTTCATGAAGACAAGTGTCTGTATGATCTTTATTAGAGTATTTAAGCAGACTTTACAGTCTCCTTCAGATGGCTTGTTTACATTTAAGAGCTGTCCTCAGGGTGAGCCGATCGCAAGTGCTCAGGTGAGGCACATCGCTGTTTACACCTGGTTGCAAATGCGTCTCATGTGACCGCTTGCGTTGAGTTTTGGGAGGGATCTTTAACTTCATGACTATAAAGATTTCATCACTCACTTCAATTTTGCATGTGATTCCCTAAGAAACTTTAATTTAAAGAACAAATATGATGATTCAAGTTGTCTGTTTAGCAACTTTAGAGGAGTTTTCATGATCAGTGTTGGCATTAAAGTAATATTTTGTCCAAAAATAAAAAATTGTGCAATCATTTAGTCACCCTATCATTATTTCATATCTGTATGATTTTCTTAGGTTTCGTTTAAGGTTTTGTGCCCATACAGTACAAAAGAAGTGAATAGGTGCCAATACTGTTTGGTTACCAACTTTCTTCAAAATATCTTCATTTGTCATTTAAAAAACACCTGTATGACTTTCTTACGCAGAACACAAAAGAATATATCCCAAGGAATGTTGGTAACTGCCATTATCTTGCATTGGTTTCATGTCTATACATAGAAGTGTATGAGTACTACTACGTTTTGGTTGTAATTTGTATGGCTTTCTTTCATACACATAATACACAAGAATATATTTTGAAGAACGTTGGTCCCATTCAAAAAGCCATTCACATGGTTTTTGTTCATAAATGAATGGGTGCTGCTACATTTCAGTTACCAACGTCCTTCAAATGATCTTCTTTTGTATTCTTCAAAAAAAAAAGAAAGTCATACAGGTTTGAAATGACCAGAGGGTAAGTAAATGCTGACAGAATTTGCATTTTCGGGTTAACTATTCTCCCGAATAACTAAAGACATGTGGTATTTTGTACAGTATGTGTAGAGTTGTCCAATTGTGAATGTTCTCATTGTATGATCACGTTTCAGTTAAAGTATCATTAAATATCCATTAAAATGTTAGTGCAGATGTTCCAGGGATGGTTTGATATATTACCCATGCCAGTCCTTTATGACCGTCTCCACCAAGTGTCCATCATCCCTTCTGAAGTAGAGACAATAATTGTGCGCTCAGTATAGACAGAGATGGACATCAAAGACTCCCGCTGTGAATAAGCACAGGTGCCCCTCATGACAATAAGAGATGTGCGCGTGTGTATATGTGTAGGGATGGTATATTTAAAATATTTTGTACATGTCTGTGCACATATGGTCATATACTTGTCATCATCATAGTTCTTCCTCTGGGTTTGAATGTGTTTATTTTCTGTCTGGAATAACAATCCCTAATATTGCTGCTTACTATTTATACTTGTCTCCATGGAAATCAATGTGCAAAGGAAGATGTGCGCGTGTGTGTGTGTGTGTGTGTGTGTGTGTGTGTGTGTGTGTGTGTGTGTGTGTGTGTGTGTGTGTGTGTGTGTGTGTGTGTGTGTGTGTGTGTGTGTGTGTGTGTGTGTGTGTGTGGAGAAGGTCAGTGTGTCTGGGCTTGTTGTCTGTGTGCACTGTGCTTCAGGGGGCATATTCAAGCCAACAAGAACCCCCCTCCTTACATCTGCAACTACAAAGTGAATGGACTGCACTCTTCATCTAAAGGAAAAAGGCTGTAATAGAGAAGCATAATGAGGCCAGCGTGTGTGCCTGTTTATGCAGGTGCTTTTGTTTATGTAATAAAGCTGTTGTGTGAATATGATTTAGAAAGGGAGAGAGACGGGTATAAACTGAAGGAAAGGAATAGTGAGCAGAGTATTTTGGTTCCACCTCACGTTGCTTAAGATGCCTCGCAAGATCTGGTGAGCTAAGACTGTACTTTGTTTGTATACTTATTTTAGTCCCTAGTTGTGTATCATGGATTCCTTATTGTTTTATAATACTACAATATTATTCCTTATTATATTATAATTACTTTTATGTGTATTTTAATATTTTCTTGAGATTAGAGAAATCTAGCTTATGTTTGAATTTTTGGTCTTTGGATAGCAGTGATGCGAATGGCATAGCTCAGAAAGTAAAATTTAAGATTTTAATGTTTGTGTTTGTATATAAACCTTATATTTATGGTAAATCTTACCACAATACGAGTCACTTTAATGCTATTTTAAAACTCTACAGCAAATAAGTGAGGTTATTGTCTTTTTCTTATGAAGAATATCTTTGAAGCAGCAGACAGAAGTCTCCATTAGATCTCTATTTAGGCCCCTCTCTAGAAGTATGTTAACTCATTTACGTACTCATTTGTGACTAATCCATCTTATGGGACACTTCCATTTCAAATCAATTTGGAAATTCCAGCGTTATGGATGTGACATCTTAAATATCAGGGAATGTATTTGTTGCAGATATATTGAGAGTAATCTGTTCAAATTTAACCAAAACCTTATAGATAGAGTCCTAACAGTAAAATATTAGTTTGTACATATACAATTTCAGAAAGCTAAATGAACATGTTTTCTGGGTGTGACAAAAAGGACATTGTTCTTTAAGGGTACATGTAAGAATTTCTGTAAAGTAAATGCACAAACCTGAAGCTACAATACCCAGCAAATTGAGAAGGAACCATAAAATAGTTTTTTTGACTAATTCTGGGAAATATATATTGTTATGGTTGTGACAATTATGAAAGTGGATCTTATCTGACAAAAGAAAATCATGCACTGAAAATAAAAAAGTATTTTTTTAACATGTGTTTTAGTATTGGGAAAGCCTTTGCTAAACCTCTTTTTTCTTCTCCGTGTGTACAATTGGGCAATTCTATGATAATTTTAAATCTAGCGATGAAAACATTTATACTTATTTTTTAATAATCATAATAATAATAATAATAATACTAATATTAATAATTTTATAAGAAATCACAACTAATACATTTTTCAAACTATTTATTTTTAGTTCATGAATTTTCATAATGCAGTTTTCAGGCCGTTTTCAGGATTATCCACCTTACAGTACATATTCGTCATGAATAAGCACATGAAAAATAAAACATTATTTTGTGTTTTATAAAGAGCCATCCCTTCTTTAATATTGCTTCTGATTTTCACGTTTCAATATATAATAATCTGACAAAATTATTTGTGTCCCTTTTTTGTCACATCCTTTATATTGTTTATTTCCCTCTTAAAAGAAAACTTGTTCATAGTCTGATACATACACATATATATTCAGGCTCTTTTATCCAGGGTTTAGTAAAATATACAAGAAGGAAATGATTCAGGTTATTGAAATACATTCTCTAATCATTTTTGATGTCTCATCCATTACGCAAAATGTCACATCAGCAATTGGATTGCCCAATCGCATCAAATTGCCCAACTTTTTGTTATGCAAGGAAAATGAAGACGAAACACTTGTGTTAAAAATCAAATGCCTTGTTCAATTGGATTATACATAGCAGTGGATCGCCGCTTTTATTTCAAGCTGGAGGTAAACTGTCTGACACCTAAATGAGACACTGCCTGAAGAGGAGTTTCAGTTGTCACAGATGATCATGTTGCCAGCGTGTGATTCAATTATCTCCCCTCAATACCATCTAATATTGGAGACAACAGCCTGTTGTACAGGGGTGATGTGTACCGCTGACTGCCTTGACATTAACTCGCCCTGAGAGACTCTGGCTCTTTACCTATAAACTCATTTGGTGTAGAGCTATCCATCTACCCCTGAAACGATGAAATGATAGACTTAAAATAGTCTATTTTTTATTCCAAAATGTACTGTATGTGCAAGCAAGGGATTGTGGGGATAGGCTGCTGTAAGGCTTGATCTTAGATCGGTGTGACAGCTGAGATGCAGTGCCTTCTGGGATAGTGCCGGCTCTCCAGCCACATCTGCAGCTGTCTTGGCTATGGCTGTAATCCTACAGGAGGCAATTAGAGTGACAGACCCACAATTACCCATTAGATTTAAGAGCTGAGAGCAACTACATACACCACTCAACACAGGTTAGGGATTTTGTTGCCGTAAAAGTATGTTAAATGTTAGCGAGCAAAAACAATGACCTTTTTTATTATAATTTTGTTATTATATTCTAAATTCTGCCATAAATTACTCTCCCTGATGTTTGTTCCAAACCTGTATACATTTATTTGTTTGGTTGAACACAAAGGAAGATATTTCAAAGAATGTTTGCAACTGAAATAACTTTCCCTGTGTTTAACATGACAAAGAAATCTTGAATATGAATAAATCATTTTCTCATTAATTTACTTTACTGGGAATAGAAAACTTGGAAATATATATATATATATATATATATATATATATATATATATATTTTTTTTTTTTTTTTTTTAGTTATTTTTTAGATTTTGCCAATAGTAAAGAATGGTCTTGTGTATACAAGTATATTCTTTAGTATTTGTATATGGCATCCAAAACATAAATTGCCACTTCTACAATGCTGGGATTGCCTATTTACATTAAATTACATTTTAATTTTTCTGTTATGGTAGTCAGTGGTACCCCATTTGCTGACATTTTTCGAAATATCCTTCTCTGTGAACAACTTGAACGTGAATAATTCACTTTTCTAGTTGCCTTTATAAGATTGTACACAAACAGAATCTTCTTTATTAATAAACAGGGTAAGCTATGTTGAAAACTTGTCTATTGTTTTTATAATAGCCTGCACTGAGCTCCAAGTCTTGTCTGACACTAGGGGACAGCAGAAACATCTATAAGACTTGCATTAAACTTCTCTCAAATTGTCCTCCAGGTGGCAATGTTATTTAAGGTTTATTTCTTTGTAAAATGATATTTGAACTTGTAGTATTATGGGATAAGAATGTAGCAATATTATCTACATAGTGGTATCACAAAAGTTACATTACCTTTGTGAAGGTCCATCTGGTACAATAATATTTTTAGATCATTTGACCTGATCTTATACTATCTCTCATTCCTCTTAGCTGTAGTTATGTTAGAGAATTATGAAAAGAGGACAGAAAATGACATAGTAAATTGCAATCTTTAATCTTTTAAAATAAAACACTTTCACTAAACACATTTTCAATTTATCATTTGCTTTCTAAAAACCACAATGTATACAGTACCACAGACTTTACACCAAGGGATCATCGTGTTTGATATTTTACATCCCAATTCTTACTATTAATTAATTGTCAATAGATTATTATTGATTTAGATATTATTTTGATTGTATTAATTATCATGAAAAAATTAAACATATTTATTTACTTACTTTTATCAACTCTCATCACCTGACATCTCCTTTATCAGTGACATTACATTGTCTTTTTTTTTTGACGGGATTGGATGGCACCGATGAAAAGGGCTTTGTTAATGGTATGTTGATAATGTGACAGTCTCTTGTGGTGGATAGAATAATAATGCATCAGAGACTGTAAAGTATTCCAGACCGCGAGAGGGTTTGTTGCCCTGAGAGAGACACACATAATGAGGAAGCATTAGAAAACATTGGAATGAAATCACCTGTTTACGTCATGACTGCCATTGACTAGGTTTGGTTGTTTTGACTGTGGTTGTTACGATATGTTTTGGCTTTGCTCATTTCAGCTGTTTTGGCCGAGACTCATTTGGCATGGGCATGATAGAAACAGCTTGTGTTTTTGTTATTAGGTTCACATCCACAGATGCTTTGATGATCATCGCCCACTGTAGACTTATTATTTCCCTCTACCTTCCTCCATTTCGCCTTCTCTCTTTCACGATTGCTGCCAAAATCCGCCCAAGACGTGAGAAAGAAGATGTGTTGGGGCGAAAACCGCGGATCTCTGTTCTCGCGCAGCTGCCCTGACAAATATTTACTACTCCACGGCCCCCCTTGCAGCTTTCTGCAGCTCTGATAAGGGCACCATCTGGCAGCTTGATTTTAATGGTGCTTTAAAGGGCCATAAAGATGCGGCGAGTCCATTGGGAGAGCAGCTAGTGATGTGGCCCTACCCGCATAGGTAGAGGGTAAGCGAGACCCCGCCGGGGCAGAGCGGAGATCTTGGGAACGTTTAGCTTTCGTCATCTTCGTCTATCAAATTCTATATGATTGATTTCGAATAGTCGGCAACTGTCCTTGAGATGCAGGTTGGCAAAAGTAATATTGCTGAAATAAATCACACGTAATGCTTCTGGATGGGTGAGCTGTCAGTCAGTTTTTGTTCTGAACTCTCCCGTGATGCACTGTTATCCACGGCTTTTCTTTCAGAGAACGTAAAGCAGGCTGATGTCAGCCGAGTGCTAAAATGACCCAACATCCTTAAATCCAGGACTTACTGCAAATACAGTCTGCTGAAAATTAAAAACCACCCCGGTGACATAAAAGATAAGAGCGTGTCAAGGATCCCTTTATTGATTGAAGTGCTGGCGGAGAAAACGGAAAAATGAATTTGGATGAGTCTACTGGGCACTGCTGACAGAAATAGAGGGTGTTTGCATCTGAAAGGGATAAAAAAAGGAAAAATCGCATACTATTGTGGAGGATGGTGTGGTCCTTGATTCTTCCTTAAAGCCCTTAAGTTGAAGGCTGGTCATGGGATAACCAAGAGTGTTTGCGATACCTGAAGATAGTTACCTGTTTGCATTCGTATGAGTCTCATTTCTTTGGCTGATGCACATTGCATCCCATATTTGTCATCTGTAAATACTACACATTTTAAGCACATTGCATAAATTCAGCCAATGATATAATTTTTCTTTGATGTTATTGAATATTCACAACCAATGTGTTGCTTGCATAAGTGCATAATATTCAGAATACGGAAGTACTATGAAACAGTCATTATGAAGAAACATTTGGCGTACAAAGAGGTGGAGTCCGAACATCTGAAATACAGCATCAACCAGTTTAAACCCGTGAAACCAACATCTGGCACCAGCACAGGAGGGGTTTAAAGGGGATAGTTCGCCCAACAATTAAAATAGTGTCATCATTTACTCACCCTCCAAACATGTATGGCGTGCTTTCTAATGCAGAACACAAAAGAAGATATTTTAAAGGATGAGCAGCGAAGACCAATCGACTTGCATTCGTTTTTATTTGTAGTGTTTTGGTACCACCATAGGTCGGTTACCAGCATTTTTCAAAATATCGGCTTTTCTGTACACACAGGTTTGAAATGACAATAAGAAGAGAGAGTTTGTGCCTCAGCTGACAATGCCATAAATCCATTAATATTAATGGGCGACACAGAAAAGACAGGGAAAATGAGTCATCTTTACATTTCCTCAACCTGGTTACAAAGGCCAAAGCATTCTTTTCAAAGGGACACACATGGGACGTGCACACAATTTCCATCATATTTGCTCAATTGACTCTGAACTCTGGTGTCCTCTGATTTCATTTTCTGTTGTGCTGTTACTTCTCCTTCTATTTTACTCTCCTTATACCAGTTGTGGTTTCGTAAGAAAGATTGTGCTTCATATCTTAACTTATAAATAACTTTATTAAAAGCTATTAAACTTAGCTTCAGTTTTCTTTACTGCCATAGACGAGACGGGAAGAGAAAAGGAAAAAACAAGCTTACATAAAACAGGTTTAATGTTCATGCCTCATCATGAAACCTCACAAGCTTTACTGTTGTAAATAAATACATATTGCTCTCTATATCATCTCCATCACATCCTCCGATCAGACTCTGTCATTTCATTTCTCTAACATCGTGCACCCCCCACCCCCCACCCCCCCCCCACCCCCCCTCGCTAAAGGGAATCTGCAGGGGCCATACAATTGTCAGTCCAAGCTTTGTCTACCCTCTTCACAAACAGACCGACAGAGCAAAATTGATTTATGACTCAAATTAAATAAATGACATTTGCAGGAGAAAAGGAAGAAAGGGTCGGGGGGTGAAGAGTCTAGGTTTGGTTCATTGGATATGTCACAGCAAAGCAGGGAGGGACATTAAGTTGTGCAATGAGAAAACAACAAGGGAAAAGGATTAGACAGATTTTAATGTATTTTTATGGAGCTGATGTGGAAATATTGGTTCTGATATGATAATCTGCTTTTTTGCCTTTGAACACAAAAGAAGATATTTTGAAGAAAGTTGGTGACCAAACCTGTTGTGTGGACGCAAAACCAATGTGAGTGAATGATTTCCTGTTGTCGACATTCTTCAAAATATCTTCTCTTGTGTTCTGCATACAAGTCATGTGACATCTCAAATGACAAAAAGTAGGCACAATCATGACAAAAGAACTTCCAGTATAACTTTAACTTTTACACTCTGTAAAGGCTTCCAGACTCCACAGCTCTATATCACCATCCATCTGTCAAAATGCTCAAATGGATGTACATTTATAGTGTAGCGATCATTAACTAAGTCCTCTGTCACATTTCTGTGTCCTCCCCGGGTTGCAGAACTTCCATAAGTGAAAGATTTGTCACGTTAACCTCAGACAGAGAAGAGCCGGCTGTCATAATCCCCGTCCACAGGGTACATACACTTGCAAATGATAGATGATCTGTCAAGCCCTGTCCTGGATGCCACATGACGGAGCGGCGGGGTCTTAATAATTACTGTGGTGATTTTTTTCCATAGAGTTGAAGTTAGAAGCTGCCATTAAATGATGAGCTGTGAGAATTGGATTTTGACGCTTGTGAATTCAGAGCAAAGTGGTGTGAAAAAAACAAGGCTCCTGAGGGGTTTACTTGGAAGGTAACCAGGTGTTTTATACCTCAAGTTTAATCTCTGGATGTCGTAATGTGTGAGTCTAGGAGTTGTTTCATAATGTTACTCATGATTACCTCAATTGACCAATGCCTGAATCAGCACAGCTTTGCTGGTTGACCCTTTGCTAAGCTCCGCACCCAATATACTGGTGAAAGCATGGTTTTCAAAAAAATGAAAAATCATAAAGTCTGAGTTCCTCTTCCTTTGAAAAATGTATATGTTGTGAAGAACGTTCATAACTTGACAACAATGGCCCTAATTGACTTCCATTATGTGATGTGAAGCTGATAAACGATAACTTAAAAAAATTTCTGGATGAAACATCTCCTTAATGTACTTTGCTATACCTGATCATGTACTTCTTATTTCTGAGATCAGGTCCTCTTGACTCAACTTGAAGGTCTATTGCCTATGTATTCATAAATAAAGGCTTTGATACTGTTAGAAAGTGATATTGCCCCAAGACTTCTTTGCTGAAGTTATCGCTCCACACATCAGTGACATTTACAAAGGTTACGCACAATTTGAGATTCAATTTACATAACATTTGCATTTTCTTGTCTTGCTCTGCCATTTGACCAACTGAAGGTGCAAACAGTCAATGGGTATAATAAACACAATTGCAGATTTAGGAATAGGATTTTTTGCTTTATTACTGTAGTAAGAGAATGTAACTTTAACTGAATATACAAGAAATTCAGTGAGCCAATGGGACAAATATGTCATACATTATAATAATTCAGGCTTGCAATCATTAGCGGAGGGCAAGGATGCCAATTCTGTTTAGAATGACTCATATGAGATAATTAATGATTGGCGCTTATACTGTCTCACTCATTCAAGACTGACATTCACATTTATTCATTGAGCAGACGCTTTTATCCAAAGCGATTTACATATATTGTGCAGGGGCCAAACTGTTACTGCAGAATAATCTAGGGTGAAGTGCCTTGCTCAAGGGCACTTAAGACATTGTCTTCTGGAACTGGGATTCAAACCTGCAACCCCCT
Source organism: Triplophysa yarkandensis (assembly GCA_033220385.1). NCBI lineage: Eukaryota > Metazoa > Chordata > Actinopteri > Cypriniformes > Nemacheilidae > Triplophysa > Triplophysa yarkandensis. The sequence goes on from CM065675.1 coordinate 10,659,140, forward strand.
GCTTACAAGTCTTAACTATCTGAACGCCAAACGACAACTTACCCTCTTGCTACTTTGCTGTCATACGCTATGCTGCATACACTGGCTTCTATGCTGTTATATACATTATCAAGGTCTCCATGTAGTCTTGAATAAATGTAACATTGAGAAATACAACAAGCTTCATTCTGAAGAAAGGAAAAGAGAAAGGGAAGTGTCACAATTGTAAGTTGGATACTTGGCCTTGCTATCTTTACTCAAGAGAATTGTCATCATTTCATATTGAAAAATACACTTGTCTCTTTATTTAGATTGTGGGATCTTTATTTGTTCCTTGTCAAGATGATTTTTGATTGTAAAAAATTTTAAATAGTGTGATGATGAAAATTTGAACATATCAAGGTGCCTTTCAATTTCACTGTCTTCAAAGTTTCTGGTAGCTAGTTTGGAAGCTAGTTTCTTCCAAAACTAAAGCATAAAGAAATTTCAGTAAATTGATTCTAAACTTCTTAAGAGACCAGTTGAAAAACAAGTTGAGTTAACTATTTACAAGTAAACATAGGTAAAATTATTACTTTATTATCTTTAATATATTTTTATACCTCAAATACTGCAAATAAAACAAATAAAGTTTAAATTCACTTTGAAAGAGTAAATATAAAATATGTTTTTATTGGTTTGTGTTGTGTCCAACAAAAAGTTTTTCTAAGATTTTTTAATAATGACTCTAAAACTGATTTGTCAGATAGTTTGGTCTGCCATGATTGGTCTACCGCACCAGAGGTTATTGCAAATGGAACTGTCATTATTGGAGTTTTAATTTTCTATAAAAAGGTTGTGTTTATTTGTGAAACTTCACAGATTACCACTTTGCGTTTTGTTAAAGTGGTATAGAGGTAGATCAGCTCAAATTGAAAATTCCTTCAGCATTTACTCACTCTCTGATCGTTTTAAATCTACATGACTCTTCAGCAGAACACAAAAGAAGATATTTTAAAGAAAAAACTTAACATCTGTGGCCCAAGTGAATGGGTGCCTTTCTTCAAAATATCCTTTTTTCAAGTTAAAGTTCTACTGGAATCACAAAGGTTTGAAATTAAAAGAGGGCAAGTAAATAATCACAGAATTTCACTTGAGGTGAACTATCATTTTAATACAAGAATTTGTCTATGTGTGCATTGTATACCATGTATACTTTTTAAATAAAATGTTCTAGTTTTCATTGGCACCCTAAACAAAATGCAGATTTGATTGAAAGACGACTTTGTGTGATTTAGAGTAAACTACTTTTTTATAAGCCAATAACTTTGTCATTTGTTCTCTTTCAGCTTTAAAACCTGGCAGACTTCATACTGCTAACACATATAAACATAAAACACAGCATAGAATGTAATTTCAAAAACAATGCGATATTTGTACTTGTTAAAATCTTATGTGATAACTTTTTGATAACCGTTGTCATGTGTTTTGTAAAGCTGTCAGTCTTTCGCATTGCTGTTGGATTACTTTGTCACTCCTGAGGTTTGATTTTGTTAAAATTCAACACAAATTCAATTGGCCACAGCACATCTAGAAATTATGCTTAAATTCAAATTTCTAGTGGTCTCTTGATGTTTTTCTGTGGCTGTACTTATGACATTTATTAAACAATAGGAACATCTACAATCCGTTAGGACTCAGTTAAGTAGGAATGTGACAATATTTTAGTAAGTGATCAGACTACATTTTACATTTATATTTATTCATTTATCCATCTCAACTTCCAACAATAAGCAGAGTACAAAAAGTTACCTAAGGCTACCCACAATTACAGATACTACAAGCTAGTAACATCAGCCACATGCTGTGTCTCAAGAGGTAGTGTTTGTAAGTGGCTTTTTATGAACCGGAGCTGCAGTACATGTGTATTTGAGAGATTTTGAATGACCCTGTGTCGGCGAGCCTCTGTGTTCCTGTTTAAGTGTGTGAAACACACTGATACACAGTCAAGTTTATTAAGGACTTGTAGAGACTGGGCTGAGCTCCAAGGCCACATGCTTCTCCTGTGCTGTGCTCGGCTATTTCTGTCTGCTGTGTTTGCTTTGGATTTGCACTCAGCTGCACTCTCGGGCACCTTGTCCTGTCTCGTACTTCCTTCACAATCACATGCATGATTTTGTGATTCTGTGTCTAGTCTTACAGGTGTCATATTTTCAGACGACAGAGAAAGTGAAGGTTACGTGATGTTACTTGCTTCTTGTTCATCACTGGAGACATTTCATGGGGCCTGTGTCACCTTGAGTGACCAAAGTGTGCCGGTGTGTTTTTGCACCTGAATTGAGACCTTTGGGATGTTTGATGTGACGTGAGTGTCAAGTATTGCTGCAATCCGTGGGATTTCCTTTAGGGTATTTACTGTGTTATGTACCGAGGGACACTTGGAGTGCATGTTTTTGTGTGCATTATTGGTGGTGAGGGAGCGTTAAAAGAGGGGGATGTGTATGTTTGCTCATACAATTGTGTTTGTGTACCTCTGAAGGCTTCAGGCTGGATCTTCTCGGATCTTTGCAGAAGGGTTGCGCTCTTTGTGTCCGTCCTTCCATTCGAAAGAATCCTGATAGACATCTCATGTAATGCACAGTACCTCTGCAAACAGATACCACATCTCTTGTACTTATCACGTGACCAAGCTTGCTTGAATACAGTACCTCTCCATAGATACAGATACCACATCTCTCGTGGTTATCACATGACCAAGCTTGCTTGCCACCTAGCCCCTTCCTCTGAGAAAACTGAGGGTTGCCGTGGGGACAAGGATCCATGTGGCAGATTTTGGGAATCTGAGGCAACGTTACCATGGCACAGTCTGGGGAAGGGAAATGCGACGCTTTAAGGCACTTGTTGTTGTATCTACTGTTGGTTTTATGGCTTGTTTGTTTATCATTTTAATGGTCTTTCATACGTTTTGCAATATTTATTATATAATCATACATTTATTTTCAACGATATTTGACTTAATAATGTAAGTTATCCTAACTATAACTTATAGTATTACATATTGTGTGTAGACATTGTATTTTAATAGTACAAACAAACTCTACTTCATATTTGTCACTGCTCACATACATTTAAATTTGCCAACTTTTAACCAAAGTTTATAGTTATGATACGTGCATGATTAATTTTGTTTCAAGAACATCTTAATCCATATTGATTAAGAAAGCTGCAGCTGGATTTCGCTTTTATATTAGCTTTCAATAAACCATCTGTGTCTGTGTGTGAATCTTTTCCAAACAAAACTCTTCATTGGACAGCAGACTACACAAAGCTATGGGCAACCAGTGAGACATATATGTCAAGAGTCAGCTTCAGTTGACCATAGAGATTGAACATGAGAGGAACTTCCTGGAGTGGTGGGGAAAGCAAACAGTGTGAGTGGATGAAATTCAAACAGGGAGAAATGAAGAACAGGTCAGACGGGATGCCTAAGGGAGAAAATCATTGATGTATATCTCCACCTGGATCATGGTGCGTGCAAACGCACAGATACACACTGATACAGGATGGTCTAAAGTTTCCTTGTTGCTACACCTGACAATAGGATACATTTTATATTTAAAAAATTTCACCACTGTTTTTATTGTCTTTTATTATATTTTATTTTAATGTGTTTTTTTAGTTAGTGTTATGATTGATCATCCAAAACTAAAAATTGCAAGTGAATGGGTGCAATCTTCTTTTTTGTTTTGCAGAAGATAAAAATCATAAAGGTTAATAATGACGAATGTTCATTTTTGGGTGGACTCTCACGTTAAAAGAAGAATTTGTCCATATTTTTATTGTAACCCATGAATAGTTTAAAATAAAATTTAATAGAATAAAATTATTTTCTATTTTTCTGTTAAACCATGTTTAATTTATTTACATGTGTTTAAAACCAGTTTGGTATTTTTTATCAGCATTTGGCCTTTGGAGAGTTTCTTCTTAAAGGTAGGGTCTATTATTTCTGGTAGTCAATGTTGACTTTGATCACCAAAACAAACACGCCCCTACATCTAATGGGTCTCGCCCCTTTTTTTGGTAGCTGTCCCCCTCACATACGTCATCTATTGCCTTTGACTAATGTTCCTCTCCACATAAAAATTGGCTGCATGATTGTTTTTGGGCCCGAACCTGAGTTTTTTAAAGCATGTTTGAAAAATCATAGACCCTGCCTTTAAAGTAACTAAACAGAAGTTATTTAAGACCCGCTTTCGGATACATCAGAATCCTTTGTGATGTCAAAACACTTTTTGATTTCAAATTTTTCATAAGTCAGAGATACTGTGCATAAAACACATACAAGGTCAAACTTAAAAAACCTTCAAAATAAGGCCCCAAGGTAGCAGACAGATTTTTTTGTAGACTGTGTAAGTGCGTGTTATCCAGGTTGTGGTATCCAGTGGAAAGGTCTTGCAGGAGAAGACCAACCCAGGAACAGAACAGATGGAAATTTAGTGGAGAGAGAGATACATTGTAAAGGAGGAGGAGGAGTTGGAGGCAGGGTCAGTTTGGTTATCCTGCCAATCAGATCCAGAATGGGGCAGGCATAGAGAGCTGGTGAAGGTGGGAGTAAAGCAAGGAAAGAGAGAGAGAGGGCACGAGAAGAAGGGACACAGACGGAGATGTATATTCACAGTCCCACATTCAGTGGCACAGAGCGTTGTCGTGCAAGAATAGTGCAGGGCAGTCCTGGTCCGAAGTCTGTTTCACAGGGACTGAAAGCCCAGACTGTGGACCGGGCAGGATGTCGGATACTGAATCCAAAGTGAACTCTAAAAAAGCTGGAATTCGGGCTGCTGTCATTCTCATTGGACTACTGCACAAGTCCAGACGGCAGAAGGAGAAAGAGCGGTGGGTGAACTTTTCTTTCCTTTTGCCCTTTAATATGACCTGTGTCTTTGATTCAGACCTGTAGGTGTTGTCATTGGCTTGTGTTCTCTAGTTCACATGCACTTGGTTCCTGACCATATAGTCTGTAGGTGTTTAAGATCCATAGCTATATATAGGTCATATGTATACTTTTTGCTATATTGTCATTCTGGACTGTGTAGGAGTGTGTTGTAATTGGGTCAGTGTGTAGTGAAGGACAGATTTCTGTTAGTCGTTGGAGGATGTTCTTATTCTGAAGTTCTGCCTGTCAAGAAAATATCATGACTTCTCCCTCATATGATGTCTGGATTTTTTTTAATTTTATGTAAAACTTTACAGTAGTAAGTAAATACCTTTACATTTTGGCCATATCGTTTTTTTAATTGTAATAATGTTTGATGATATTTATAACTTTTAGTACGGCTCATTGTGGATTAACTGATGTTTATAGTTAAAATATTTAATTTAAAAAATATATAAGTAAAATGATAAAATTCACATAAAAATGAATATGAAACATATGAATTAGAAGTGCATTGTTTGTTCATGTTAACAGATTAATATATTGATTTGTGTTCAAATTCATCCAAAAATGAACATTCTGTCATTATTTACTCCCCCTCTTGTCACGTCAAAACTGCTTTACGTTCTTTCTTTAGCAGAACAAACTGAAATAGTTTGAAGAATGGTGGGAACGGACATTTATTTCTATTGCATAGGTTTGCAATAGAAGTATTTGTTAACCAGCATTCTTCTAAATATCTTCTTTTGTGTTTCTTTGGAAGAAGGAAAATCATACAGGTTTGATACGACAAGAAGGTGATTAATAGATCTTTCACTTTTTGTTGGGACTATCACTCTAAGATTATGTGTATTTTACAATATTCTTAGATGTTTTTCTAAAAATGAAAAAATCTGGAGTTGGCATATGGTGTATTAAGAGTAAAGGTGCATGTACAGTTTTTAATCAGAATTTTTATTCTATATTGAAAAAATGATGGTTGCCTATGTTATCTTGGCAAACCCGAGCACTGTTTGTAGCAATGTCGAGATCTCGTGAAACTAGAGGAGACAGATGTAAGATTACAGGGTCTTGGACATCTGAGAAGCAGGCATTTACTGTAAGCAAACATTGCCATTTTAATGTATTGGTATCTGGGAAAATACGAAAAGAGATTTCGTATGTTAAAGAAAACATAACTGTAAAATAATGAATAAACAGAGAAAACGGTATAGTAGAGAGAAAGAGACAGATAGAGAGAGTTAAAGCTTAACACTTGTCGCCTTACTCCACAGATCAGGGTCACTTAGGTCAGATCGCATACAGAAGTAAATCTCAGAGGAGTCCAGTAATCTATTCATTAACAACCATTCACTTCTGGTCTCACTGAGTTTCTCTAGTGGCCATCAGGTCAGTGCAGCCCTGCTTCACCGCAGGCATGCTTATCGGCATCAGTGGCCCTATAGTGTAAACACTGTCTAATCATTAATGAAGAACTGATTTGACTGTGCAGACACACCAAACACACAGGTGTCATGCGAAACACAAAGAGGTTTGTGCTCATAGACACGGAGGGAGAGGTGGTTGGGGCTGGGTTAATTTGCATAGAGCTTATTGATTATTGTAACTTGCATCACTGCCACAGTCTGGTTGTAGTCACTGTTTTTATCCCTCTTGGGTGAGCCCTGCCAAGTGCATCACCCTGCGGTTAGCCTTCTGTGGGCAGGAACACATATTAATTTACATTTATGCAAAATGACTTTTACAGCATTTACAATCATTTAAATATCAAACCTGTGATGGTGCTGTTGCAACTGAAAGGCTCTACAAGTGAAAATAGTCTGCAGTTGTTAATGTTGTAATGTTAATCACCATGACTCTTTGCCAACTTAAATTTCAGAAGGTTATTGCTCTCTCGTTTTTTTTATCAAACGGTTTATTGCTGTGGCAATTGCATTATGTTCTTGCATGAAATCAAAGGTTTTCAAGCAGGACTCGAGAGGGATTTAAAGAGCAAAACAGCTTTTAGAATAATCAGAGTGTAATTAGTTTTTTTTCTGAGCAGTTGTCAGTGATGGTTAATATGGGAAAATAAACCAAAAGAAATATTGGCAGCTTTCTTAAGGCTCAAGACCAACTTGAACCAGCAAACCAACTGATCTAATTTTACTTTCAATATAAGGTTTTTTGTTTTTTCATGTGATGTTCTTTTTCTGTTTGCCTTGGCAAATACTGTGAGATGAGAGCAATAACCTTGGTTCATTAAAAACCAAATGCAAATGTTGTGCTGGCTTCCTGTTTCAGAATTCACTGAACACTTATTTTCTCTACATCACTCATTTCTCCCATGATCCTGTCTCCTGCAGCTCACATGCACTGTCTGCACCTCCTGACTCATTCTGTTCCTTACTCTTTCTTTCCTCTCAGTTTTTTCTTGATTCCATGATCATTTTATAGTGTTATTATTGTTGTTGTTATTGTTATTGTTGTTGTTATTATTATAAACAAATTTTATCTTATTAAAATAAAATATGCATTTATCTGCACTGCAGATCAAAAGTTTTGGGAAACTTACTCAATTATGTATTTGTCCACATTTTATAATGATAATTGACAAATAATCAAAATGATAAAATAAAACAAAGGGAACTATCTGTCTGCTTGTCTGTCCATCTATCACCTGTATATATCTATATATTTTTGTAATCAAATAGTGCAGCAGTAATGTGTTACAGGAGAACGGTACAAAAATATATATATATATATCTTTTTCTTTCTTTCTAGACATGTAAATAAGTTCGAAATGTATATGTCCATCACCCTCTTGCTGAGAAAACCTTTTTGATAGGCAGCTGTTTGACATTAAAAGTAGTTTTGGCCAAACACACATTGACTCTATGCTCTAGGTCAGACTCTACAATCCGTTTCATAACATTCCAGTTTAGTTCCTCATTCTGTACCACAGATACATCATCTTTGTTTTTGTGTGTGTTCTCCAGTAACTGTTACAGTCATCAGTGAGTAACTGGAAAACACATCCATCTCATTCATCCAGAAGATGCTGTAATAACAGACCCATGGCTGTCAGCAGAATGGACAAGCACACTTTGTATTATACACAGAACATATCATAAAGTCACCGTAGTACAGCTAGATGGGGAAGTGATGGATTAAGATGTTGTGTTGTTTTCTTATCAGTTCTGCTTAAGAGAAACCGTAAATGGAACTATTTGATCTATCCTTTCCTGTGAAGTCTTTGCTGGGAATTTACAGATACTGAATTGCTATCTGTGTTCTTTTAGGGCCTTATTCGCAGAAGGGCAGAGCAATTTGCACTTCGCCGTTGCCCATCTTTCAGACTGGATAGTGGGTTTTGAAGGCAGCAGGGCATTGCTGCGATCTGTCATACTTTCATGGTAGTGAAGTGCATCACTCGACCATTACCGTCTAAGAACCAGAATCTGTTTTAAAATGCCAGAAATCTTGAAACAACCTGAATAATGAAATACTGCTTAAAAACGCATATAAACATTTGTTTGAAATAAAACTACAATAACTCTCTAACATTAAGCACTCTATACACATGTCTAAATGTGGATAAAATATGAAAATAAACTTATAATACTGACCACTTCATTTTGAACTTTACTGCAAGTGCTGAGTGAACGAGATTAATGAATGCAGTGAAATATAATGCGCAAAAGTGCCTGAACTGTTCCATTGTGTATGATTTATACTCGACACTGATTATTGAAATATAAACAGTGAGATGGCATATTCAGCTAAGTGTGTCTGTGTTGGCTCATTGAACCGTATCTGTAAGAAGAAAGGATGAGGTGACTGTCTCTTAACAAGTGCTCAGACTGGCAGGTTGTATAAAGACTATTTACAGTGCGATTGAATTGAGGCATGTATTTTTAGAAGTCACTCTCCTTTTCCTTCGCCCCCTTTCCTTTCTCTCTTTCACTGTCTCTCTTTTTCTAACTCCTCTGGCAAGCTCTTTGTCTCCAAAGACTTGATTTAGTGATATGGACAAAGGATAAATGCACTTATAAACCCCAGAGAACAACAGGTTGCTTTAATAGAGGGAATGATATCAAAAGCTCTCCTCTATGCCCGTTCTCTCCCCGCCCACCCAAGGCTTCTGTGGTGGTCTGCTGTATGTGAGTCGGAGTCTGAGGATCTATTTAGCTGTGAAAGTCTTTTTCAGCCATTGGTTAAAGGGGAAATAAACAATTACTGTTGTTAAAAGAACATCCTATTTTAAAACCATTTTCTGTTCTTAAAAGGTATAGTTTTTCCTTTATTTACTCACCTTGAATTTGTACTTAACCTGTATAAAAGTATTTGTTCTGATGAATACACAAAAAGATTTTTGAATGAATGTTTGTAAACAGTTTTTGGTAACTATTGACAAACATTGTGGGAAAAATTACATTAGTAGTCAAAAGTACACCAGAATTTCTGTACTGCATTTTTCAAAATATCTTATTTTATGTATTTCAGAGCAGGCTCTAAGATCTCTGGAGGTAAATGTTGACAGCCTTCACCAAAAGGGTTTTGCCCCTTTTTTGATAGATCCAACCTTATATGCGTCATCTGTCTCTCTGTGCTAATGTTCCTCTCCACATAAAGATAAGGCACGCCCCTTACCGCTGATTGGCTGCACAATTGTTTTTAGACAAAATTTTATAAAGCATGTTTAGTAAAATCATAGACCCTTATTTTAAATTTTACAATATTATTGCATTTTATTTTACATTAAATATGTTATTTTAGCAATACTCATCTCTAGAAAGTAGTTTGACCTGTCTAATCTTTTAGATATAAGAATTTGCTCCACTTTCTATGTCAATCTTGAACGACAAAAAAATAATTCTAAAATATGATATAAAAGTCATAAAAACACGTAAGTGTAACTTTTTATACATTATTTAAACTCTTATCTTATGTTTTGATGAGCAATTATAAGGAAATAGTTTGTGTCGCTTAACAACGTATTAAAAATGGCATTTTTCAAACTAATGACAGAAAATTATATTCCAGAATCAGAAGTTCTATCTGCCATTGATCTGTTCCAAAATGTAAAAATTTCAGAAATTTTTGATATTTAATGTTAAAAATACATTTAGGGTCTCTGCCTTCTTTTAGGAAAGAGATCATTTTAGCTGTACTTAATATCTTAAAACAACTCCGAATTTAGATAGAACTGTATAATTCTAAGTCGACAATAAGTTCATTATATATATTTTTATATATTTAAATAAAAATGTGTGATTTTATAAAAATATATTTTTTATAATGCCATCGCATATCACATTTTTCCTAATTTTCTCACAGCCCAAACATCAATGGCAAAGGGCAACAGCTTGGTAACAAGCATTCATCCCAATATCTTTCTCTGTGTTCAGCCAAACAAAGAATTTAAACAGATTTGAAACAACTAGACAGTAATGCATGACAAAATTGTGTGATCTATCTCTTAAAAAAAGAACAAATAGCATTGACGAGTGCTTAAAGATCATTCTGTCCTAACTGCTTCATTGCTACTCTTGTCCTGCTGGGAATTATTAGCTAACGCTGCATCAATAGGATGTCAGCTACTGAGCAGTTGCCATAGTAGCAAGGATTGCCTAATGTGTAATAGTGACTGAATGCTTTTATTAATTGAGTTATCGATTCTCCACTGACGGGTAAGCAAAAGCTCAATGGAATAAAACTCAGACCACGTGAGTCAGGGGTTAACTGACTTCCTCTTAGTTTCGAGACATTTATAAATTAGTTGAAGCTTTGAATGTGTGTATTGCATCAAGCTGTCCAAAATCCCGTTGTGCACAATGTTGTTGCTAGAAATAGTTTTAGAAACGTCTTGTTGACCTGGAGCAGTTTCTTACGATCTTTTGGCTCTGTCAGATCTTGATCTTTATTTTTCATGCTTTTCAACTAATTATTACTATTGGTCATGTTTGTTCATGAGTTTTTCTTATTTTTAACCAACTTATTTTTTAAAAGAGCTTAAATTTGACCAAATGAAATTTAAAAAAAAAGCAATTTCTTTCTTTCCTGTGGATTTGGAGCTTTAAAGTCCCATGTGGTGAATAATTTTACCCCTTAAAATTAGTCTTTTAACATCAAGATCACATTATTAAACATGTTTTTCTGTGAAGATAATTTCCTTCTACTCCGCTTCCCTAAGTTAACGGAAGTATATGAACATGCAAATAAACTCAGCTTCACTCAGTTATACAGTTCTCCAGACGCTGCTAAAATCGGTTTAGCCCGAATCTATGTCATCCTTGCCAACCCAGTTTCATGGGAATTCGAGACAGTCAAAATTTTTAATCTGTTAGATTCGTGGTCATGGACACAAATTTTCCATTGCTTATCTATTTCTTACCCAGGACCAAATAACAAACCAATGTGTTTGAATAAAAAGCATATTTTATGTGTATGCCACATTTGTTTTCTTCAAGTTTGACTTCGTTTTATGTCAGCCAATTTTTACCATGTCCCTCCGTGCTTCGCCAGGCTCCGTTTTTTGAAGCGTTTTCAGAAAATGGTTTCCCCACCTTTAAATAAATTACATTTCCTGGAAAAAGCATTGTCCTCGCATATCAATGGCTCGGGCTGCTAATCTATTGGGTCAAACGAGTAGATTTAAGGTTTATGACGTTATATCAAAGCATTTTTTGACCTAAGGAGAAAATACTCAGCAATGGTTTACAATTATACAATAGTATATGGTCAGTCTTAAAACATATGAAACACCACAAAAACAACATTGAAAACTTTCACCTTTGGGGGTGTTTTAAGTTTAAGCTCTGTGCATGATAATGCTAATGTTATAACTTTTGGTTCAGTTAAAACATTTAATTTGAATAAAATAAAGTCATAATGCCTTGTTCTAAATACCATCTTTCTCGAGAGAGATGTTTACAAAAGCTAAAGAGAAAAGCATTAAAAAAGAAAACTTCTCTATAGCAAATGTTCAGAATACTTTAATCAAGCTTTATTGAATGGGTTTCGCTCGCCAGCCTAATTCTTGTTAGCACAGCGGGGACTAAAAGCTGAGAAGGTTTTAACTGCACTCAGTATCGATTGTTCCTTTTGTGTTTAAACGTTATGTTACAGCGGCAATTATTTCCCAATTAAATTTCCATATGGTTTTCGGCATAATTTTGCAAGGCGTTTTAATTTGTGACAATAGTTACCGTGCATGTGCATGTATAGAACTTAAGTAAAATATATCTAACTACATCATAACTGACAATATATTAAATAATGTGTTATGCATAATCAGTTAATACTTTATTAATGTATTATAATATCACAGTATTTTGTAGAATGCAGACTTTAAAGAATTTACGCTTTTCATATTTTAATAAATATTAGCAGTATATACTTATTATTAAGCGCCTATATTTTATAAGCATTTTTGTTTTCATAAGGGTGAATACTCTATGTCTGTTTGGTATACCATGCTAGAGTTATTGGACGGTGTCCACATTTCTAATGTTCTATAAATACCCTCTGCATATCAATGTACAACAGGAGCATTTCTCTGACCACACTGTTGTGATAATTTGAATAATTGGAAAAACTCTGTCTGCTTCCCTGCAGTATTTCATTCTCCTTTGCCACATATTGTCCTATCACTGGTCTTAAGGGCTTTTTGACTTCCCGTCATCCTTTGCATGGAAACGAATGATAAAGGATTACCCCAGCATGTTGACGGTTTAATTGACGAGTACATGGTCTGATACTGTCATAATAGTCAAGAAACTGTGTTGTACAGATAATGTGGGCACCACAGACACAAACATGCATACCATAGTTGTAATATAATAAATCTGACAGGGTTGTATTCATTTAGTGTCTGCGAGCAGAACAAATACATGCCCTTGGTGGCTAAATTGCTTGTGGTTGTCAATGTTTTTATCAGCGGAATGCTACATTCATTATTGCAGTGATTTAGCAGATCTCCCATTTGCAATTTGGGATGTAATTGAGTCTATTACAGACTTATTTATTAAGACCAAAAATAAACATTTGTAATTAGGATTTAATTGTTAGCATTAACCCTCAGATGTCTCTACTGTCTGGTTTCCTCAACTTAAAGACATTTTCAAGCCGCCTTGAATGATGTATTTAGTAAAAATCCCCATTAAAATATAAGTGACTTGACCTTTATGAATTTTAATATTATATATTCCACTTTCATATGAAGGACACTTTGAATTTACTTGAAATAAGTGAATATTGAAATATTATTTTTTAGATATATACAATTACGAAGATTTTAATGAACGAATATTGTCTGAATCTGATATTGCTCAATTTCATACAGTCCTACACATTTCAAGCTAGTGTTAAGATAAAAATATATTAAGAAAACGTGACAATCTTTAATGGCGATTACAATTGGGTAAACGCATAACTCAAAAAGGCCGCTTGTCAAATCTGTGCACATACACAGAAGCTTAAGTGATTTTCTAAAAGGTACGTTTTTATCAGACCGGTGTTATGGTGTATTCCATTTTAGTTGTATTAAAAAATCTGATTTTTGCCAAGAATTTGCGATATATCTCAATATTTGCTATTTATTTTTAAATTTTGGCCACTTATTTTCTGTTTCCATCATTGAAGAAGATAGGTCTGGGACTTGAGATGCAAATAGCTGCCTGGAAGCTCTACAAACATGGCCACCTGGTGGCACGATTTCCGTAAACGGACTTTGGTATATCTTAGTGCATGCTTAGTGATTTGCTATGTGCTTAAACGTATATATTTTTCTATAACAAAAACAATACATACTTTTTGATCAAAGTATAAGTAGGCGAACTGTGATGCAACATCGGTTTCTCTACACGTTGTGTGTTGTCTCCAGAGTAAAGTCACAGCATTGATACTGTATGTTGCCGGAACATGAGATAATGATAATCACTGGGCAGATGTGATTAGTATCGAATCAGGCCTTATTAAACTGGCAGATATACAGTCTTGTGTTGAAACTGCGCCGGTGAATGCAGAGCACTGGAAATGAGCGGAGACAACATGTGCCGCACAACAAGAGATATCTCATCATCCATGTTCCTTTATGAACTGATAATATTCTAATAAAGCAATTATTGTGATTTACAGTCATCGCTAATTGCGTTTGAAGTTCAGGAACAAATAATAAATGCATTGTGAGATTACAGAAAAAGTCATACCATAAATCACAAATCCAGGGGTTTTATTCAGAAACGGATAATACGCCATAAAATCTGGTGTAATTTTGTGTTGCCATAGTAACAACCTGTGATGCAACAAGATTTTCAAACAAGAGTTGTTGTCATGGGCAGACGCAAAACTTTCATTTGCTATCCATTCTATACATCTGGCATTTTAACATGGTGCAGAACTTGCATGAGTCAAATACAAAGACCTTTTGCACTATTGAGGGCATCCTGTCAGACCGTATTAATGTCTGGTACAAGACCAGCAGCTCACAGGACCATGAGGACCTTTTAAGGGTGGTATGGTCAGCTGAACATATCAGCACATGTAAATTGTCTAAGCTGTTGTACATTTGGTTGTTACATTGGACTGCGGTGTGAACTTTTGTGTTTCATAAGCCCTGCCCGCCTTTTCATCCTTTACACTTTTTTGAGCTTCTCTCATTGTAATGCAGTGTTTGTTGTCCTGTCCCGTCCTGCAAAGTGAGACTGATGGAGTCAGTGATGCTGATTCATCGCCAATCTGTTTCATTACGCTCGAGTCAAAATGCTGATTCACACAGCACCTTTGACAATAATGCTGTACTCTTGTCTCTCTGTGGACAGTACACACAAAACACATTGTGGATATGAGTGCATAGAGTGTAGATTTTGCAGATGATGACAAGTTGAAATTGTAAGAATGTAAATACTGTATGTTACTGAGATAAATATGAGTCACAATCTTTTAGGGTGTAATAATAGAACATCCAATATTAAAACAATTAAAATAATTGTTTACAACTCAAGTTAATAGTTATAGTCCACCCAAATATTAATTTTGTCATTATTTACTCACCCTAATGCAATTTAAAACCTGAATACATTTTTTGTTTGCACTTAAGGAGATACTTGGATGAATGTAAACAATTTGGAGTTTTTAGGTTGACCTTTGACTATGTTATGTTTATTATATTTAAGGAACTTGACATGTTTTTATTACTATCAATGTATTTTTGTTACTCTTTTATATGAACAGTAACATTTGACTAAACATAAGATTTTGTCACAAATGGCAAAACTATGGAAAGCATTTCTTCTTTATTTAACAATCAACAAGTCTACTTACTTTCTTGTCTATGCAGAATGATACGCTAAGTTGCATTTTCATAATTAGGTTAAGCACTGTTTTTTTCTACTGCTTATAGCCTTCTGCTGTTTAAAAATTGTAGAATATTACCTGCAGTTTAAAATAACCTTAAACTCATAAAAGCAGCTGATGTAGCTGGGCTTTGTTCCTATGACACCTTTGGGGGTTAAAAATGTACAGCATAGAGGTGAAAGCGGGACACCGCTGGTGGTTTTTATAGAAGAGTCTTGGACCACAGTTCTTCAACAGCTGTGGTCATGGTCAGATGGAACATATGTTTGCTGACTTTTTCCCTGAGAATGAAAAAACTGACTGACAGCAGGTCCTAAACACTCTCTGATGTGAACTGCCTCCTTAAGCTTTATGTATTTTAGTAAGGTTTAAAGTTTATTTATATACATTAACAGTGTCCCCTCCACCTGATGCATTATGTTAATAATTGCAGGTCACTTTCTCTTGCAATAGGGGTAAAAATATATTTTAGAAATATAACAGGAAATTTGCTGTGTCACTGCATTAGGCTACTTAGTTAACATGCTTATTTTTATAATAAATATTTGTAAAAATTGGCCTATAAATATTTGCAGAATAAAATATATGTAAATATATAAATAAATAATGTTGTAAAATAATAAATTGTCATTCAATGTTGCACAATATTTTAAGTACATATTTAAACATTGAGCTTATTCTGACTTGTTGTAAAATATCTTAAAGAATAAAAGAGAATATTATATTTGTATTTCAACCGAGAATTCTTATTGACAAATGGGCAAAACCTAGGATAGTGGCAAATAAAAAATATTAAATTCCAACTATCTATTATATGGGCAGAATGTATTTAGTTTTTAAATAAGTCATAAATAGATTTTTAATGCAAATACGTCTGAAGATTTTTACAATGACTTCTAAGTGGACATCTTCTTTATATGTAATGTGTGTTTATTTTTTGCTCAGTAAACAAAACAACTTATTTATCAACTTATTTATTTATTAATCTTAATTTTTCGTTTTTGACCCATTTTCAGATCACATTATGAAAAATATTTTTTTCACTTTACTTTTTTGTTGCAAGTTATCACATCCAGAAAATGTTTGTATTTAAAAAATGTGTCTGAGAGATGTGCATTTTAATATTGTATTTATAAATTCACACATACGTGTGTGTGTGTGTGTGTGTGTGTGTGTGTGTGTGTGTGTGTGTGTGTGTGTGTGTGTGTGTGTGTGTGTGTGTGTGTGTGTGTGTGTGTGTGTGTGTGTGTGTGTGTGTGTGTGTGTGTGTGTGTGTGTGTGTGTGTGTGTATAAAATATGTATGTATGAGAAAAATATATTAAAATCAATAAATGTCTGTAGATATATATAATAGACGTCTTTCATAACTTTATAATAATATATGTAGAAATTCTTTACATGTATTTATGTATATTTTTAAATGTGTGTTGATAAATGCAAAATTAATATGCATAGTACACAGACATACGTAATATTCTGTAAACACGAACTTACTAACTCTAGTTTCTTGCCTATTTTTTTTTATTTTATTTGAAGCATAGAAACAACAAAATCAAATATTGGAAAAAGAAATTCCATTACTGACTTCAATGAGTACTTCTTCATAATGATAATAGTAAAATTTAATTTGATTTCTTTCAAAACTTTAAAAACAGGTCTCATTCTGCATTCATGGCAAAGTGATTCTGTGACTCTTTGTGTCTTTTTGCTATTGTTTCTGGGTTTAATAACTTTCTGAAGAGGTAATGCAAGATTTGAATGGACCCTCTCTGTGTCAAGACCGTCTGTGAGGAGACACAGTTTCATTTGGTCTGTGTTTTCCTGCCATCCTAAATTTAACCTCTGATTTCAAGTAGCCCCTCTCTAGTTTGTGTAAGCCTGAAAGAACTGCTTTTAAAATGTTATCATGTTCCTGCTTGAAGCCTTGGTGTGGTTCACCCCCTCCTTATCCCCATTTTTCTCTTTCTGTTGTGTCACCTGCAGCAGTCTGTCTGCAGGTCTGCTTGCCCAGGTTTCGTTCTTGTTATGTCTCTATGCAGATACCAAGGTTTAGGAACAGACATCTAGATTGTTGGAGATTTCCCTTTAGTCTCTTACCTTCGTGTCTAGAGGTAGAAACATGTTTTATTCAGCAGGCACTGCAAAGGGTGTGACACTGACCATTTGACCTCTGATTGTATACTGTGTGTGTATGCGTGCTTGCGTGCATGTGTGTGTGTGCGTTTGTGTGTGAGAGAGTGTGTGCATGTTGATGAAATGTTCTTACAAGGAAAATTGCTCAAACATATTTCATATTACTCTTACTCATCGTCTTAATAGAAATGTAAACATGCAGGTTTGTGTAAGGGTTAGGTCTAGGGTAGGGCTGCTCTTTCAAAAACATTAATATGCAATATGAAAGGGATAGTCATCCACAGTCCAAACCTCTATAACTTTCTTTATTCTGTGTAAGACAAAATAAAATATTTTGAAGAATGTTTACAACCAAACAACATTGGACGTATGTTGTTTGTATGGAGACATTTCTTGAAATATTTTATTTCACAGATAAAAAAATAATTTTTGGATAAACTGTTTCTTCAGGGCTTCGGTCTTGCAGAAACTCAAAACATTCAGGTTGATTTTTATTCAATATAAACAATTTACCTTATAAATCACAATTTATGTCGTCTGCCTATTTTCTACGTGCAGGACTGTCCAGAACATGTCAAGTTAAAATTATCTCATAGAAAGGGACCTTATGATAAACAGAAACATTTATGTATGCATCTGCATTAAAGGTGACACCTTTAGTTCAAAACTAAACCTCATTGCCTGTTTCCTTGTTTCACAGGAAACAAGAGCTGATGACCATCTCCAGCGTGCCTCTGGGAGAATGTCCACCCTCGCCCCCTCGCACAGCACCCCCCACGATGAAGGTGAGTTTCGTGATAATGACTTCACACACAAACACCTCTCTATTATCTGTAAGTAGAAAGAATCTGGTTCATAAGTCGCCCACCTTTGGTCTCTGAACCTGTCATCCGAGCGTGCCCTTTTAACATTGTATCGCTGACCTTCTTCAAGAAACGCACTAACATAATCTGACTGCACATACAGTCATCTTTAAGATGATCTTTGAGGTTGGGTTGAGGTAAAGCTCCTCATGCAAGGTTACTGAATGCAGTTCTAATTCGTCCGGACTGAGAAATCTATTTTCTCAGTGCATTAAGGTCCCATTGAGTTGGCAGTGTCTCATTCTTTTTTATATTTACAACAGCCTCGAGAGGCTGAAAAGATTTTCTGTCTTGTTTAAAAAAGCGCTGCGCTCTGTTCACAGATGAATTGCATGGTGTGCTTGGAGCACAGAGGGTGTCACCTTGAAGAGAAACACACTTGGGACATCAAAAGGAGACAGAGTGTTTATAGAGAGAGGGGAAAGGAGATAAGAAAAGGCTATTAAAATGAATATTTAGAAAATAAAACTATTATTCATTATTATTTAAGCGAAGTAGGTTGTTTCTCATACACATATTGTTAAAAGGCCCTAGTGATGATTTCCCATGTTTTTGATTAGAATTATTTGTTTTAATTGTATTCTAGTTATAAGCATCATAAAACATATTCACGTGTATTATTTTTAAATGTAACACTCCAAAATGAACGAATGAACGAATGAAAAAATTGTGATCGTGTGTCAGTGGACTTTAGTGCACTTTGTAACTATTCTGGAATCTAAAGTAACACTTTATCTCTATAGTTTTTATTAACCACATAGCATTACCCTAAAAACAACTCAGAACAACCTTAGCAACCAAACACAACATCCTCAAAGGGTTATGGATAGACATTTGTCATATTAAAATACCCTTGAGGCTGTATATTTATTTTAATCCTAACCTTGTGTTGAGACGACTAACAGACTGCACAGCTATCTTTGTGAGGACTTTCATTTACACAAAACTATCTCCAGCCTCTTCCTCCAACCATAGCCAATCCTCACACTTAACATCACCCTCTAGTTATTCCAAACCTGTATAAACATCTTTGTTAAGTTTAATACATTAAGACCACATAAACTACAGTAAACATGATCATTAAATCCAAAGATGGAGTCTAACATTATTCAAAATATCTTATTTTGTGTTTAACAGGGAAAAAATATATTTTTCTACTATGGTACTCAATGGTTTCTTGGTTGATTACATGCATTCTTACAAATATCTTTGTGTTTATCATAACAAAGAAAGTAGACAGATTTGGAACCACTCAAAGTGCAAAGAAAGGAGAACAGGCCAAAATGACCACATTCCACTGGTATAACACTCACGTGTAGACGCTGTTTATACTATAATCCGACCTTCACTCTACTACTAAGACTCACTGCAAACCCATTCTTTTTACATTTTCATTTGGTCTCCACACTGTTTATAAGGACCACACACACATATTTAAAACATTCACACACGCACACCATGTGGAAAGATTCCATTAACACCTGTGTAGGGTGTAAACACATTACCGTCAGTACGGACGTATTCATCTGCACGTCTTTTCACAATATACTTTTGTGAGTTCACACACATACAACGACCACTCCCAGTGTAAACCAGAGCCTATAGAAAAAAAGGGTAATGTGCGAGTGTGTTTGTGTGTGTGTGGATGATAAGCTCTCTTACACTGGGACTTAAGCAGCTGTGGTCAAAAAAGAAGTAGAAATACAAAAGACAGATTAAAAAGAGTGACGACGAAAGAAAACAGGAATAAACTGTGTAAAGTTCTCGATCACTTGTAATTTGTAGAAGCACTGGTATGACCTGTTCTAGGGTGGGGAGCATTTATGTTGCCAAGTAGACTTGACCTCTTCCTGTTTAATGTTTTAAAAAAAGTGTTTGCATAGAGGAACACTGTTGTTCGGAGAGGAGGGAGGTATGTTATCAACCACACACTTTAACACGTTAAAGGTTTTGCTGTTGACCCTGCATTTGTGTTTTGATGTTAGGGGGTGTGAGAATCGGCACAGCAGGGACCGGGTGAGCTACAACAGTTCATTCATTCTTTAGCTGATGTTCTCCTAAGCAGAACAGATATGCTTTATGTAATGTTTGTTTATCAGTCGGCATTGGGTGGTATCCCAGAAACCCGTTTTACTATCCCACAGGCTGTGTTTGTGTACCCATTAATGTTCATAACGGCATTGTCAAGAAATAAAAGAATGATGTTGTCGCAGTCAAGTAGAGAATGTTTACCTTGTCTTTTTTTAGCATTTAAATGGATTGTTAACCAGGTTTAATAGTGTCTATCAAATTTCAAAGGCTCTTTTATGTGCAACAGAGAATTAGTTTTTTTGGTTCACTGAAATATGGGTGAAGCTGAGATCCAGGATAGGGTTTTAAGAGGTGCTATCTTTGCAGGGACAACAGTTAAACTAACAGGTTGTTGTGGTAGATAAGCACAGTGCTCGCGATAAGCTGTGACAATAATGCCTGCATTATTTTTTTACCGATTTTGTGTTTAATTTTTGTGTTCACACAATCCTCATCAAAATGTGACATGCTGACTTATTAAGGGTTTTGTTTGGTTCTGAACAAAATAAATCTCAACAAGGTCAAAACATCTTCAATCCAAAACAAATCCAAGAGGTTGGCCTGCCGTGCCCGCAATGTATCAATGCTCTATTGGTGGTCTGGATTTCTCAAGGTTACAGTGTGTTGGTAAATGTGCCTCTGCCGGGCTGCACATTGTTGACATTGTGAAGCTGAGTCACCCGTAGAACCACGACAGGTTAAACATTAACTGATTTTGATGTACTCTCTCCCACCTGAATCTCTTAAGCTCCATCTTGTCATCAATAGGAATACCTTTTAAACTAAGGGGAACTGCTGTTGTCTGAACACAGTTGTTGTTGATGAAGTTGTAATCTGGTACTTGTAAAATTCAAGCAGTTGTTCTCTCTGGAGGTAAGTCACGTGCATATTCAAGACTCTAAGACAAGTAAACCTTTAGGTCAAAAGTAAAATTTAAAACAGTGTCTCTATTGCATTGCTTTTGAAATGTTATATTATAGCAGTAATTGGGTGCACAAACCATAAATAGCTTTACGTTTTTTTATGAATTTGAGAGAGTTGTTGTGTTGCAGTTATCTATGGTCACTCAGGATGCATTGAGTATGTTGTATAAGTCTTACTGTCTATCTCAACGTATATCGTTAAATATATATAATATATAAGTTTACTATTTTTAGTAGCTTTGGTTGTAGATGCGGTTAGTCAGGCCTTTAAATTCAGGGCTGTGTGAGTTAAACGGTTTTATTTTTGTGTAATAATCAGGGTGTGTTAGACTAACAAGCTTTTGTTTCCTCTTTGTGTGGCATGAATACAGCTGCAGCCCTGTTCAATACGTCCTCCTCATTAACGAATGACATGTGATGACATTGACATACCAATTAAACTGTTTAATTGGTATGACACTTGACACTTTGGGCTGAATTGGTTTCTTAGGATCTAAAAATGTGAATGCTTTAGTTCATGATTTAGTTCTAATTAGTTCAGCATCACACCGTAATTGTTCCTTTAGAAAACAAAAAAAAAATGTTTTGTTCTGTTTTGGTAAGTAAGGGCTCACCAAACCGGTCAAGAAATGTCAAACTTTAATGGGATCTTCTTACTTAAGATTTATTCATTAGTTATTTTAAAATGTTATCATTTGTTTTTAAACATTTAGTGGTAATTTTCACACCAACTTTTTTCAGCATCTCAGAGCGGTATTTTTTTATTTTTTTAATGTTATAATTTTATTTGTTTTTCAAACTAAATGTTAATAGCAAAATTTTGCTGTTTTTACAATTTGTAACTTTTTAGACTATCTTCATATTTGCATTGTTTTGGAAGCTGCCGGCATGCGTTTTACACACTGTAATAATCCTATGGAGTAAACCGTGCAGTGTCTTTTTAAGTTGAAAAACTTTTTTTTAAGTAATCGGCCTACGCCAAGCACTGTTTTTTCAACTGACCAATGACAAGCAATTGTGTGGCTTGTCACTTTCATGACAACAGGTACAACAAAGCAAAGTTAAGGGTCTAACCGGATCAAGTTAAAAAAAATTAAATGCTGGCAAAATGGGATTTTAGGCATAGTTTAAAAAAACTAATTTTATATTTTTTTCTTTAATGATCTTTAATTGCATTTTTTGTGAGAAATTAGTAATGTATCATTTTGCTATGCTTGTGTATGAAACCTGTCTGAAGCCGTTTCTCTGTGCTTCCGTTGTACACAAAACTTTCTTTTTTGATATCTTTATTCATAATTATGTTGAATGCAGTAAATCTAAAACACGAAATGGATAAAGAACTAAAAAAAGGAAAAGTAATCTGTAACACTTTACAATAACATGCTATTTTTTAACATTAGTAAATGCAATAACATTAGCGTACAATGAACAAATATGGTTTTCCAGCTTTAAATCCTTGTTAATGTTTGTTCACATCAATACAGTTAAGTATACATAAATACATAAATGAACAAATAAATAAAAAATATAAATACATAAAGGAATTCTAAATAAAGGAATAAATTAATAAAGAAATGTAAAATGCTGAAATAAATAAAATATGAATGTAGAAATGCCTAAATAGATGAATACATTAATAATTGATGTATGATTAAATAAATAAATAATTAAATGCTAAAACATATATAAATTTAGATATACATGGATGAGTAAATAAAAAAAGACATTTTTAATTGTGTTACTTTTGTAACATTTGTGTTATACTACATGTTCTACATTAATTATTCTGACATTTATTTCTAAATTTATTTATTTATGTATTTCTGTGT
Source organism: Triplophysa yarkandensis (assembly GCA_033220385.1). Taxonomy (NCBI): domain Eukaryota; kingdom Metazoa; phylum Chordata; class Actinopteri; order Cypriniformes; family Nemacheilidae; genus Triplophysa; species Triplophysa yarkandensis. The sequence goes on from CM065675.1 coordinate 10,682,188, forward strand.
CCGTTTGTTATTAAGGTCCCCTACCTTATTAACAAACGTCCTAATCTCTTTCAATGCAGGATTGGTCAATTAGGCAAACCAATCAGAACAACCATTTTTGTTAATACTGTGGATTCTAGTTCTGGTAAAATAGTGGGGGTTTTAAATACCATTGCTACTAGAGATTTACATTTAAAAGCGTGAAATAGAGCGACTACCATCTGTGTCGTTTGGAAAGTGTAGTTAGTGATAAAGTTCACTAAAGGTTAACTAATAAACCAATCTAAAACATGTAACTCTGGAGGAGTTTAATTTCCTGATAGATTACAGTTACATTAAATAGAAATAAGGATACAATTATTTACTTTTACTTATTTATGCTTCTTTTCCAGTCTGCAGAGTTCTTCGACATGTTGGAAAGGATGCAGGTAAGACTTTTCCATAATTTGATCCAGTCTTAAAACTGTGCACTTACACATGTTATTTAGAACAGGAACCTTCCAAAAATGTTTCACCTCTAACTTTGTACTTCAACCGAAGATCATTTTCTGTGAAACACGTTAATATAATAATCACAGTGGATTGTTTGTGTTTGTCCTTGAGTTCCGGACAAGTGTTCGGTCTCATGTGAGACACAGTTGAGTCGACACTTACTCTGAATGATTAATCACTCTTCTGAGTTCATTTTGAAAATCATTGATTGGTCCAGCAGCCCTTCCCTCTGTGGTCAGTCTGAGAGTAGGTATTAGGTGGGATCTCTAATGGGATAGTGGGCTGGAAAAGGAAACACCGACCAGTAATGTGTAACAATCAGTATGATTGTGATGTTTGAAGAGTATGTTTTTGAGCGTGTGGATGCTCAGCAGGTAACTAAAGAACATCTGATCAATACCTTATCGAGGCAGGAGTGTAGTGTCTAAGCCAAGTGGTGTTAAAGACTCATGTCTTTTTGTTCTGTCTTCTTGTATGAGTGATGGATCGATCCCAGAGCTGCATCCCATGTACTTGCGTTTGTGTCCCAGCCTCATCACAGTTAGATATTATAAAAGCTTCCCACCGTGCAACTGTTTTAGCAGAAATGTTTTTTTTCTTCTTCTGTTATTGGCTTGCCTGGTCAAAACAATGTAAATGGTGATATTCTTCCGATGTTTTTCAATGCCTGAAGTTTTTTTTTAATGGATGGCTTTGCCTAAAGATTGAAGAAAAAACTGCCAGAAAAGACTGGTACTCCAATCCTTGTCAAACGGGCATAAAACTAATTTTATCAAATACAACAAGTTTTATTTCATTTATTTCATTTCTTTAAGTTATAACACAATGCCCATGGTTGCTTATTATGTTTTATTTGAACAAGTTTATTATTTTTATATAATTAGGACAAAACATGAGTGCATAAGTGAGTAAGTGTCTAAAAACTTTTGACCCAAAGGTAGTGTACATAGTTTGAGATTACAGACAAATTTTGTATTTGGGAATAGGGTGCAATTCACAACCAAAATCAGTAACATATTAATATAGGGTTATTTTTCTTTCCATCTTCATGTTTTGGGGAGCTTATTTGACAACCAAGTCTATATGGTTCATGCTTATGTCCTTGACCCATCCTCTTTTTACTCTCTTCTGCTCACCTGGATCCATCAGATTCCTAAAACTGAGGAAACTAGGAAAAATAAGGTTTGACTAGTATTCAGAGTGTTGTCTGGAAGTGCATGCTTAACTGTTGTGTATGTGTAGTTCTATCCTTGAAGATGTGCTCATTGTCATTGTGAGCTCAAATGATATTTTCAATTGTTTTGAAGCACACTTATACACTGTGATATTCATGCAAATGCAGTGCAGTTCACAATACTTTATATTTCATATACTGTATAAAAATAAGAGTTTACATTTGCAGAGAGCCTGTCATAACTAAAAAGTGTTGCTCCTGATTTGCTCTTGGAATGTTTTCATTGAAATAGACTGTAATGTGCAGTTTTTTTTCTGTGTTTTCCAATGATCGACATCTCATTTCTTTCCAACAGGATGACTACATCCCTTATCCCCGGATAGAGGATGTGAGTTCACCTACAAACAAACTGTTTTCAAACTCAAAATAATTGAAATGGAGTGTAGTCCTAGATAATTCTATTGCATTGACACCTGAAAGTTCTGCTACTTTTCTCTTTTAAAATGAAGATAATTTAACAAGGACAAATAATTCTAATATGAATTTATTAAATTACAACCTATATGGTATATCCAATCTGTCATTTCTATATTCTTTCTTAAGGTCTTAGAGAAGGGTGGCCCCTTCCCTCAGGTCATTTTACCCCAGTTTGGTGGTTATTGGATTGAGGATCCTGAGGCCCCGGTTGGGACGCCCACCTCCTCGGAAGGCAGCTTCTGTGAGGAGGAAGATGATGGTCTGAGTCCTGGTGGTGGAGGCATCGGTTACAGGCTGGAGTGTAACAGCACTTCAAGGGCTTTCCGTAAACACTTTCTGGGCAGGGTGAGGACTCTCTTCTTGTAAATATTGACAGTGTCCAAATGTACTTGCTTTATATACAGTATTCTACAGTATTTATTTGCAAAATGTAAGTGCTGCATTCAGAAACACAAAACATTGCATATTTGTAGTGTTTTGAAATGGATGACTTGGATACCTTTTATGTATTTTAGAGATAGAATGCTTAAACTGGAGCTGGTGTCATATTTCGCTTGATAAGCTTTTGTGGGACTCTATCTTCAAGGCTGTTTTTCATTTGCACAGAGCCGTTTAATAAAGTGTAATAGCACCTCTTTAAACAAACATTTTGTTCACCAATTTTCGATATCACTGTTCTGTGTCATAAAGCACTTGAATGGTCCAGTAGAGCGTTACCCCTACTGAGCCATACCTGAGTGATATAAATACAAAATCAGTCTTATGGAAAATGAGCCAGTGTGTGAGGAACAGGAAAATGGCATCCTCATCTTGACATTTCTCTGTCCCTCTCAGGAGCACATGAACTATTACTGTACAGCCAGTAGTATGGGACACCTGATAATGTCTTTGAAGTACGAGGAGACAGATGGACAGGAGACACTGCGCATCATGCTGAGGTACCACCTGCTTACCAATATCACACATTGTTTTTATACATTCTGTTCAAATAACTTTTCTTCATATAGATGTATTTCATCCCCAGATAACAGAAGATGTTATTTAAAAAAATGTTGATAAAAGAAAACCATTGGTCACCATTGACATGCATTGGTTTTGGGTCCATGCAGAAGTCAATGGGGACCAGTGTTTTTTTGATTAGCAAAATAACTTTAAATTTTACAGAAAAAAGTCATACAGGTATTAAATGACAAGAGTGCAAGTAAATGACAGACTTTTAAATTTGCTTCAGACTGTCCCTTTCAGAGTCAACTGAAATATTTATGATATAAATATCATTTGAATTGTGATAACTAGAGATGTGGAACTTCACTTGTTGAATCAGATTACTTCTCCCCTCATACAAATGTATATATTTGTCCATCAAAACAATAATTTACATTAGGAGATATTGTATCAGTATTACAACTGTTGCAATTTATACTAGATAAGAATTTTTTGTTTTATTGTGTAGGTCAAAAACAAAGACCCTTCATGAGCGGATTCCACTTGAAGGTCTTGTCCATCTTCCGAGTGTCCCACAGATAGCCAAGGTGTGTACATGATGATGCCTTGCTGTTTATAACTGTGCTAATATGTATGAAGCTTGCAGTTTCAAGTTTTAGACTTTTTCTGTAATATTTGTTTAATAAAAAGTATCGGCTACGATAATTGAATCCAATGCCACGCAACCCCTTTAACAAGTCCTCTTCTGAACCTCGCTCGATGACCTTAGAAGTTTAAAGATGTTAACATCAGATATGTGCTATCTTTCAGCTGCTCTGTGATGATGTCACTGGTCTGAGGTTCAACCCCGTCCTCTATCCCAGGGTGAGTATCTCGCTCTTTATTTCTCGCTCCATCTGTGACGTACCTTCTCCAGGCATCCATATGAAATAGGGCCGTGCTGCCCTCTGTTCCACTCTAGCACCCGAGTCATCTGAATGAATTTTTCCCATGCTCCGGGGAAATCTCATATCCATCTGCTTTATGCTGTCTGCTGTGCCTAAACCACACAGTGTGTGAGAAAGCAGGCTTGACCATCTCGAGCTCACTTGGTCTTTCGGGCACGGCAAACACAAAGTCTGATTTCTAGAAAGGGGTCGACACGCATGTTGAGTCCTGCGGGTGGTTGTGCTGACTTTCTGTTTCTCTTGCTCAAGGCTTCACAGCTGATCGTTGCTTTCGATGAGCATGAAGTGAACAACACGTTCAAGTTTGGAGTGATATATCAGAAATTTGGTCAGGTAGGGAGTTGGACATCTTCGGATTTTAACTGATGGTCTTTTAAAGGTTTTATCTAATCATGTTTTTCTTTTCTTCTATTTGCTGATTTCGTCATCACCAGACATCAGAGGAGGAGCTTTTCGGGAACAATGAGGAGACGCCAGCGTTTGCTGAATTCCTCAGTGTTTTAGGAGACAATATTGATTTGCAGGATTTTAAAGGGTAAGAGACGGATATTAAAGTCACAAAACTGCTGCCAGGGGTCGCCTGAGCACAAATAACAGGACTGTTTTAATATCAAACAATATTCAAGAGGTCTTTTTGTGAATAATTTATTTAATTATCCCATTGTGCATGTTTTGGTCTGGAAGCGTAGGCAGACGGTAATCAGATCCATTTGCCTATGCAGTTTTTTCACGGAACTAATTTGTCTGATTTTGTGATATTGCACGCCACAGGTTCAGAGGTGGTTTGGATGTGTCTCATGGGCAGACAGGATCCGAGTCCATTTATACAACGTTTCGTCAGAGAGAAATTATGTTCCATGTTTCAACCAAACTCCCGTTTACTGAAGGAGACATTCAGCAGGTTTGATATGAAAACATACAGATGATTTATACCAATAACATTATTACCCATCAGATGCTTGTTAAAGCTTAGAAGACTTAAAGAGACAGTTCACCTTAAAATTAAATTTCTCTCCTCGTGTTGTTCAAAACCTGTTTATGACTGTGGAACCCAAAGAAAGATATTTTAAGAAATGTCTCAGTGGTTTTGTGTCTGCACAGTGGCAGTCAATGGGGTCATTATTTAAAATATATTCATTTGTGTTCTGCAGAAGGAAGCGTTCAGGTTTGAACTTGAGGGTGAATAAATGGCGATTTATTCCTTTAAGTCAGTTTTTAGATATTTCTCAAACCTATAATATACAGTATATAAAATTATATAATTATATAAAAGTATGCTTGATAAATTAATATTATTTTTATTTTGTTGTTGTTTTTTTTAACATAAAAAACAAGCAGATGTCTCAATTTATACTCTATTGTGCTTTGAAATAATAAGAAATAATCCATCTGATACCACTGAATGTTTTAACATGATAATATACACAGGAATAATAATTATGTCATTGTTTTACAACGCTTCATGGTGAACAGTAATGCGTGTCTTCCATACTAATTCCTTGTAATTGTCATGTGCTACAAAGTTAATCTCTTCTGAATGTTGATCCTTGCTCAAAAAAGAGTTATTAACCGCACTATGTGCAGAATATTCATGGGTTGTGTTCTTCTCTCTCAGCTTCAGAGGAAGAGACACATTGGCAATGACATCGTCGCAGCCATCTTCCAAGAGGATTCTACGCCATTCGTTCCTGACATGATCGCCTCTAATTTCCTTCATGCCTATGTGTTAGTGCAGGCAGAGAATCCCTGCACAGATCATACCACATACAAAGTAAAGTGATCCGAGTCAATCATCTGCTTGAATGACTCTAGATAGCTGTCAATCACTTCACAATCTAAAACATTGTTTGCTGTTTACAGGTGTCCATCACGGCACGAGAAGATGTGCCTCAGTTCGGCCCGCCACTTCCAAACCCTCCAGTCTTTAAAAAGGTAAAAAATAATATGCAGGGGGTGATGCATCTGACTTTCAATTAAAGATGAAGGAGATGATGATGTTTATCGTAAGATGATGGAGTTATATCCTTCCCCAGGGTCCTGAGTTCCGGGAATTTTTGCTGACCAAATTGATTAATGCTGAGAATGCATGCTGCAAGTCAGACAAGTTCGCCAAGCTGGAGGTGAGGCTATATGAAGTTAAGAAAATTGGAAAAAATCAAATATGAAAATTATGTATGGGATAAGAAATGTTGGAACAGACTCTTAAAGGAATGGTTCAAAAAAATATTAAGAATTTAATTTTAGAGAGTATTTATTCATTCTGTGCTGACATTGTGTAAGAAACAGAATGGGATAGGTGTTTTATTGGATGATAACCGTCGACTATATTCAGGATCATTCAGATTCTCCCGAATCTGTTTGTTGAAAAGATCCACTCAAAAGAATTCGTGAACATGCGTGAATTAAATTCCCAAAGTTTAATTTTCTGATTCAGTGAATGTGAAAAGCTCACTGGAGGGGAAGACTATCCAAAAATAATGATAATGTTTCGGTCTGTTTCTCAGACAGAGCTCCCATATGGCTTCCGAATATTTGAAATATAGCCTATAGGCTTTATGTACTAGTGACGCAGTCACTATAAACTGTCTATATTGGGTTCAGATTACCATGAACAAAAATTTTTTTTAGGCTTGTCGGTTCCATAAAGTACTCCATCATTTACTTCATGAATGCCTTTCCGTGTGTGTTTGACAGGAGAGGACACGGGCAGCACTATTAGATAACTTACATGATGAACTTCACAGACAGACACTGGCCACAGTGGGACTGGGCTCAACGACAGATGAAGAGAAACTAGAGAACGGAGGTCATGGAGGCCTTCTAGAGTCCTTTAAGGTGAGACTGTCCTGTCTGACAATAAATATGCTTTCAGGAAATTCTGTATGGGTTGACTTTGCTGTTGTCATGTTCATTTTGTCATACAGTGATCTCGATATATGTGCATATTTGTGTGTATTCATGTGTTTGTGATGACATGTGTGATGTTGCTGTGTGTGTGACTGTTTACAGGCAGGTTGCAGGTTTGTGTGGAATGGTTTGCAGACACACATTTATTCTGCAGGGCTCATTGGCATAGCGGCCGTAATCATGTATCGATATCAAGCTGAGCTGATGCAGTGATCAATGCACAATATTAATAATCACATTAAATCACTATACAACAACACAAGTCTCCTAATATTTATTTTTGAATATTTTGTATAAAATAATGTTTTTCCAAAAATGTTTTTTAAATATAACATTAAATGGAGAATCGCCTGTATTAGTGGATCTTACTCACTTTACCTTTAGATAAAACATAAAGTTGGTATACAGCCCCATCTACTGTCACGGCAGTGCAACACAAAAGCGACAATATTACACAAACATCACTAATAATAAATAGTTTCAATAGTTGAGATTTCACTCTTTTCACCCTTTTGTCATTCCACACCTGTATGCCTTTCTTTCTTCTGCAGAACACCATATAGTTATTATGAAGAATGTTGGTCACTGAACAGTGATGGCACCCATTCACTCCTTTTAAATGAGAACAAATCAATACAAGTGAATGTGACCAGTTTCCAACATTCTTCAAAATATTTCAGTATAAATCACACAAGTTTAAAATTATAAGCGAGTGACAAAAAGTATTTGATTCTTGGGTAATCCAGTACCCACATGTTTACAGATTTCACATTTACATTTTTTTTCTATCTCTATCTCTGTTAGAGGGCCATGCGTGTAAGGAGTCACTCTATGGAGACAATGGTATCTCATAAACACAAGGGCCCAGGGGCGACTGCAGGTGTCCCGTCCAGCGTCAGTGGTGGGGGACTACCACAGAACAGCATGGAGTGCACAAAAAGCACCTTCACTGTAAGAGCCCGCTTAAATTTCCTTTCTATACATTTATCTATACATTTGTAGCCAAATCTTTAAACACCATATAAGAAATAAAATAAATTGAAACACAAGTGCAGTGCAGAAGTGATTATGCTGAGCTTTGATTTGTGTGTTTGCATATAAGCCACCAGTGCTGTCGGCTAAATCTCCTTTAAAGAGTCCGGTTAAGAGACGTTCGGGTCTGTTCCCCAGACTGCACTCTAGCACAGAAAGTCCAACTGAGAAACACCCAACTCGAAGGTATTGTATATCTAAATGTATGATTTATGGCAAATATAATAATTTAGTATATCTGGATGTGTTCCATTTCTTAACCTGAATTGTGTGCTTTTTTAGTGATCAAAAAACAGAAGCGTTCCCCCACTCGCAGGAAGTAAAGTCAGAGACATCGTCCAATCCCAGTTCACCAGAGATCTGTCCAAACAGAGACAGGTGAGTCTCGGTTGTTAATTTTAGTTCATTACAGTAGACAACAGCATTGTGGTGTGACCTTTGCTGACTCATTTCTGTATTTCAGCTTTGGCTAGAGGAAAATTATATTTTTATGTTCTTTCCCGTAAGCTCTTGAGTTCATCTCTTCATTTCTCCTCTGTGTGGTCTGTCTGGTTCCTTCAGGCCCTTCCAAAAGCTGAAGGAATGCAGCGGTAGAGCAAACATCTCCAGGTCATCCTCCAGCACCAGCAGCTTCAGCAGTACAGCAGGAGATGGAGACGGTCTGGAGGAACTGGACACTGTAAGATAAACACTTTTGTTTGATATTTTGATATGCTGGAATGTGTTATCCTGCCTAACAAGGGCTATGTTTAATATAACATACCATCATATTGTTTGATGTTAAAATTAAATATTTGGTGATCTATTACGTACGAGAGACATATACATAAATAATATAAAAAAATACACATTATAATGTCATGACAGCTTAAATTGTCAAGATACAAGAAAATTATTTGGTTTATTTCATACAAAAGTTAAGATCAATTAGTTTCACATGGGGTACATTTAAGATGTTTAATTATATTAAGAAAGAAAAACAAAATATATATATATGTATATATATATATATATATATATATATATATATATATATATATATATATATATATATATATATATATATATATATATATATGTTCGACACTGTCTTAATGACATTTTATAGTAGTGTGTAGTAGGGAAAGAGAAAGCCAAGACTGGACAATAGTGACTGAGGAGGAAGCCAAACTGAAGAGATAAAAGAAAGAACACTTTGAAAAGATCCTGAACCGAATGCCTCAGAAGGATATCGGGGATATCCAGCAAAGAGAATAGACAAAGGACTGGTTCAGAGACCATCACTGCTGTAGTTCTGAAATGCCAGTGGAGATGTTTAAGACACATCTGCAGAAGGGATTGCAGTTCACAACCCCAAACGGCTCCCTTAGGCCAAAAACAAAAATACCAAAACCTGTCGTAAAACAATGGAGCTTTACCTCAAGAGCAAAGACCTACAACTGCAGCCTGTCGCTAACACAGCGATGACAGACAGAAGTGGTTTTCCTTGTCTTTGCCTCATGTGCCACTGTGCATTGAGAGGATTGAATGAATGAATAGCAGGATTGCCATGACATCATAATTCTGTCTTAAGAGAGAAAGGTTTACATAATCAGTTACTCCTTCAGGCTGTTCCTGACAGTTAAGAGGTGCAGTCACCTTCTCACTTCTCTGTGAAATGTTACAATGGCTTCATGTAAATAAGCTTGCAGCTCACATTTCCGTGCTGTCCTAAAGGCGAGTCTCGGAGGCTTGAGGAGAATGCCACAACCAGCAGCCTTTAACTCCTTGTTTCTAGAAAAATGTGCCCTGTGCATAAGAAAATGCACGCATTAGTTTCATTTAAATGTAAAAAGAATAGAAAGAGCTTTTAAAGATTAAAATAATGACCAAATATGTTAATTTATATTATTTGGGAGCATTTTGTTCCTGTAATATGCAAATGTTTTGTTAATGGCTATTGTTAATCACTTCGTTTGAAGTTGTTCAAACAGTCTTCTTGTGGCTATGTTTTTGCAAGTGCTTTAACTTAAACAAAATGAGTCCTTATATATAAGATTGATACAAAAGTTGTTAAGATTAACATTAACCTTAAAGTATGAATGTGAATTGTTTATTGGCTCAAACTGTTTATGTATTACCCCAGAGCGTGAATGGTTTTATAATGAAGGTGTTGGTGTGTGTTCTATTTTGTAGAGCAGCCACCCATCCACAGCTTCATCTGTGTACAGTCCATCCTTAAGTGTGGAGAGTCAGACCTCTGGAACCCCACTGATCATGTGCCGCAGTCCCACAGGTGACACAAACACACTCGCATACACAAATGATTTGCTGTTATCATCTTAGAAAAACAAGAACACTTCTTTTGCTATTTCAGATGTAAAGAGTAAAACTTCCCCAAGGTCAAACTTGAAGTTCCGCTTCGACAAATTGAGCCACTCCACAGTAAGTGTTCAGTTCTGTAAAATTGTGTTGCCATGAATAATGACACATAGCCTAAAAGGGTTTATATTTAATATACCTGTCAATCATGCCAATACGAGTTATATAATCTGTGCCATATCTTTGATAACAAAAAGACTCTTGCTTTGTACTGTTTGTTTGAGATTAAAACACATAGTGATGTAAACTGTATCGATTAATCATTCACAAAAATTCTTTGTTTCAGGGTCATTAGGTCAAATAAAAGCCACTTTGAGGAAAAGGTACTCTTTAGATCAATATTTAGTATATAAACGTTTGATCTATTTTTAACTTAATAAAATGGTTTGCTGTTTGTTTTCCCATGCAGTGACTGAAATCTGGAGTTGATTTGAAGGGACCATTTTACTCTACACAATGCAACACATTTTCCTGTTTAACAACCTTGACACTATGTTTAAAGACCACCAAACGACTGTACAAACGTGCACACTTGCAAGAATTTAGAGGACTGTGTCTTGGTAGAATCAACAGATGTCTCTGCTTCAACAAGTTAAATGTAGTAATTAATGCTCAAACAAGTGTTCAGAACTTTCTTGCCTAGCTGCAATCGCTTTCTAGATACTAAATATGCCACTTGAAAAACTTGAACAGCACACAGTCATTACATGTTACAAGACAAAACTGCATTATAAGCACCCAAAACTGTACAGCCAGCCATAAGTTAATTGCAGATACAGGATTACGGGTCATTTTGGGTCTTGTGACACATTGCCCTTCAGTGTAAAGCCTTAAATATACACTACAGAGAATAGAGCTCTGTTGACAAAGAAATGGATCTGTTTTTTATAACTGTAAGTTAAATCTATCTGTGAGTGATGTGAGAATCTGTAAAATTCACATTTCCTGTGCCATTTTCCTTGGGGTAACCAAAGAGAAAGATCACAAGGGTGGAAAACAGCTGTTATTAGCACCACAACATGCTTTACAATGCAAAAATGTATCAATTGGTTTGATGACACAATGCAGAGACTTAAAGGGGGAGTTCACCCAAAAATTAACTTCTGTCATCAGTTACTCGCCCTCTTTTCATTTCAAACCTTTAGGACTTTTTCCCACACCATACAAATTAAGATATTTGGAATGAAGTTGGTAAGAGTTCCGGTTACTAACATTCTTCAAAATATCTTTTTGTATTCTGTGCTTGAGTAAATAATGACGGAATTTTCATTTTTTTAAGCTAAGACAAAAAGCACAAAAATAAATGGTCATATTTTCAGGCTTGTGAAGATGCCAAAAAGTTCCACCTCTCTTGACGCATCCAGCCACGATTGAAGGAATGACACAACACAGACATTTCAAAGGGTCTTTGAAAATGAATCTTTTTGCTGACTTGTCTCTCTTCATTCTTCATGAATCAGCTTTTAGTAAACTGTGGTACAAAGATGAGGGCATTAGACAAGACAGAGCGTCTTCTTGTACACTAGTGAAAACTTGGTTTGATATGAAAGGTGTTGGCATATATGTTTGTACTGCCATAATTTATTGCTGTTTTTGTTGATGTTACGTAATATTAATGAAGAGAACACAAAATCTAATTTAAGAAGATAATATAAAAGATGATGTAAATGTATATTTGGTTATGGCTTGGCCATTAAGAATTTATTATAAAAATAAAATGTATTTTGTGTCAAAAAACTTATGTGCTGATTTTTGTGTGTTTTAATTTGTAAGTTAGATATTTACAGTTACACATACTACACAAACACTGCACACATTTTGCAGACACTTGTGCAAGGATTGGACAATTTCAAAATGATGTGGGCCAGCATTTCCTCTCTTTCATACCTTTGGGTCAGATGATTGTATTAATTTAGAGATGTGTTTCATAATTGCCTTATCTCAAAATACAATGAATGCAATGAGTTTCAACATACAACTGAACATTTTGCTCAATCATGCAGCCAATTTATTTAATGACCAACAAATGCACAAAGGCCCTGTTTTTGATTAGAAGTTAACAGAGCATTTATAAACCTCAGAGAATATTTATGATAAAATAAAAGTCACTTTTGTTGTTTGTGTGTCTTAATTACTACATCCGATACGTACAAATGCTATACACATTTCTATTCAATAAATTCACAGCACAAAACACTTGAGAAAACTGAGTTCACCTTGTAGTATTTCCTATCTCATCTGGTTTTAAACTGGGTGTCTTGACTGCTGCTTTATTACAATCTGTATTCCTGTTTGCTCTTGGATTTGTATGTGAAGTTCATTGGAAACGCATTGAGGAGTAGATGGTTGGCTGCATTACATGTTTTGGACAGGGATTCTGCTGCCTTATTTCATTTAATGCAACCTCTGCATACACCACCTGCAATAATGACAAATCGTGATTTAACAAACCTGAAACATGAAGTATAATGGAGAGGTACTTACTTCATTTGTCGGTTTTACTCGTGCTGACACTAAAATAAAAGCAAAAGACAAACATAAGCATATCTATACTAAAGTTAATGTACCACGCCAGTCTATAGAGATTGTTCTTACAGGATGTCCGGGGGTGAGGGGGTACTGGTGGGGTTGATGGGTGACCCCTAGTCAAATACCAAAGCAATCCCAGAACGAAAGAAAAACCCATTACAACACCAAGACACACCAGAAGTCTATGATTTCTCCCTGATGACTCCACTGGCGCTGTATAGACGAAAATATAGACCCATATGTAATAACACTTTATCACAATTGGTACTCAAAGACAGAAATATACCTGTCACGTTAACATATGTCACATGACCACTGCTGCTGAGATATTCGGACCATGATATCTCACATTTGTACGCCCCAGCGTCTGACTGGTTAATGTTCTGGATGTGGACCATCAGAACTGTGCTATTGACTGACGAGTTGTAATTGGACAGTGGCACCCGTATTGAAGAAGAGAGAGGAGTAAATGTTGTGCTCTGGCTGGCCTTGAATACCCATCCACCCGACCAGGCGAGCCCACAGTGGCACACAGTACAGCTCATGTGAACACTCTCCCCCACTGGAACCCACATTGAATTGCGAACAGCCCGGACCGATTTGCAAGGTTCACAAACTGAAAAATAAATTAAAAAGATATAAAGTTCAATATTTCTATAACAATGAAAAGTGTTGATATTTATATAAATAAACATCTGCATATAAGCAAACCATCCAATCCATTAGAATTGCTGTGACAGTGTGTTGTTTTCTGTGTATTATTTCTTAAAAGGGATTGTATTTAAAACGAAGAAGCAAATTACCTCTTATGATATTTAAAACCGCAGCCAAAGCCAGACAAGACCTGATGACAGTTTTCATGTTTTATATTTTCCCATATTCCAGTTCGGCAGCCGTCACAGTCGATGAATACAAAGAGATTCACTTGTGATGGTTTCTTCTTACTTATCTTCAGAGTACAACAACCAAAGGAATCGGCTTCTACACTCTTTGTTGTTCAGTCCCTGTCTTTAAGTGCACGATGTGAACTCCTTCTTCCAGTGGAAGTAAACTTGGCAAGTTCACTTTTATTGTAGCTGTGTGTTTAAGGAAGGAAATCTAACCTCAGCAAACTTAAGAGGAAAACCCTGACAATATCCTTCCACAGCAGATTCATTATAAATGCAGTTCAATGCTTGAAAAGAAGGAGAAACCGTCACTGAAAATATATGGTTATAACGGTTATTGTATTTTTCTTAATGGAAGCTGAATAATAGATTCTAGACTGAAGTGTGGTGGTATAATATAATGGGTTTTGGTAGAACACAATACATTAAATCCTACTTGATTAATGGCCTAAACACAGATTTTTATAGACGGTTTCCACAGCATCAACATGATCAACGTGTGACCCAAACGTAACTTCAGGCAGTCCCTTTACAGTAGATTGTTCTATTACAGTAATAAAGAATATTATAAATAAAATATAGGCTTTTATACTGGAACTTTATAGATCAATTTAAAAAAAGACTAGACGTTACCTTAGGCCATGCGTGGTTTATGGCTGAATCATGCGAAAAGGCTTGTGAAAAGTTGAGAGATGTTCAACTTCTGCAAAATCAACCCCCAAAATTCAGTTCTGCAGCGTTTGTTGACATCTATTCAAAGTAAATGAGAAGCGTACGGGGACGCTGTGAAGGCTTGTTTGTTACAGTTCACATTATATTCTTATAGTCAAGAAAATTTTAAAAATACTGTAATAATATACTGTTATGATTTGATAAAGAGGAAGTATATCTTATATCATTTAAAAAAAATTCAATTGGTACAATTTAACATACGTGATATGAAATGGTGATGACACCAAAACTTAAATCTCATTTTAAAAATAAGGTTATTGTTTGGTGGACATTCAAATTAGTTAAATTTATGTCCCAAGAATATTTAACGAATAAAAATGTGTGTGAATTAACTTTAAAATACATTTTATTATCAAGCGATTTGTCTCCAAATTAAGCCAACTGCCACATTTGGAATATAATTAAATTATTTATTAATAACCATGTAGAACAGAAATAGCAATTGTACTATAAAAAAAAATTTTTTATGGCAATTACATGCTTTTTTTTTTAATTCAATCAATGATTTCCTAATTTCAAAAGAAAACAAATCCTTAACATTTTTTTAATTCAATCAATGATTTCCTTATATCAAAAGAAAGAAATTCATAACATCCAAAACATTAGTGACAGTTGTTACCCCAAGTTTTTACTCATGTTCCCCTAACACGATTTCCCACTCTGACAAACTTGGAACATTGCAAAGGACATTTTTTTTTAAAGGCGCATTCTCGACACTCTGTCATTTTACTGATATCATGTTCAGATGTTATTGGTTCCTTTTAACAATAGATGTGTTTGATGAATCAATGAACCTTGCACAGTTGGAATGTCCAGGCAATTGGAATGTATGCCACTCCAGAACCTTTATGTGCTTCCTCCTGAGCAACTCCTTTGTTGCCTTGGCTGTGTGTTGTGGGTCATTGCCTTGCTGGAAAACCAATCCCATCTTAAATGCTGTGGTTGAGGAAAGGAGTTTCTCACCCAAGATTTGTCAGGTCATGGCCCTGTCCAATATCTCTTGATCTGGTGTAGTTGTTCTGATCCCTGTGCAGAAAAAACTCCCAAAAGCAGAATGTTTCCACCACCAATTTAGACAGTTGGGATGGTGTTTTGGGGTTTAAATGCGGATTCTTCCACCTCACCACAGCAAATTTAGTTTAGTCCAAATAGCTAAATTTTGGTCTCATCTGAGCACAACATGTTCACCACGTTCTACCCTACATCATTCAGACTGTACATGTGCTTTCTTGGAGGTGTAGTGTGTTACTGATTGTTTTCTTGGTGACTGTGGTCACAGCTGCCTTGAGATCAAGATCCTCCAGTGTAGTTCTGGAGTGTCCTCTGACTCTTCTTATGATCCTTAAACTACACAAGGTGAGATCTTGCATCGAGCTCCAGACCCAGGAAGATTGACAGTTTTGTGATTCTTCAACTTGCAATTAATTGGACAAACTGTTGTCACCTTCTCACCAAGCTTCTTGTAGTCTTGAAGCCCATCCCTGCCTAGTGTAGGTCTACAAGCTAGTCCCTGTAATCTTTGGGCAGTTCTTTGGTCTTGGCCATAGTGGAGAGTTTGGAAACTGTTTGATTGCAGTAGGCCACAAATAATGATTAGCAGTTCTCCATTTAAAAGACTGCTCTGCAATATAATAATTTCATATTTAGTAGCGAATGCTGTTTTCAGTACAAATATCTAAAAATAACGACACATTTACTCTGTAAAAAAGTGACCTTAGACATTTAGTTTTGTTTTGGGAAAGAAAGTAGATAAATATGGTAACTTAATCTTAAAAACGAGCCAAATAATCTGCCAATGGGGTGAGAAAAATTCATTTGAATTTAGTTTTACTTTAATTAAGTATCTAATAGTAAATTTTTCTCACCCCGCAGGAAGAATATTCTGCTTAATTTAAACATAAATTTAATTGATTTTTAGATTTTCTTTTCTTAAACAAGACAAAATATCTCAGATCACTTTCCTTGCCAAGTAAATGTGTCGTGATTTAAGACGCTTTAGATATTATTATTAAAAACGAGACAATTCATTTTTGTAGTGTGCTTCTAATGTAAATATGTTATCTGTATAAGAGACACCAGGGAGACAGAAACCCTGCTGATTGGCGGGGTATCAAATCATAAATTCATTCATTAGAATTCAATTCAGTTCACAGCTTTTATGGTATGCATTTTTTTTTTTTTTTTTATTCCGTCTCTCACTCTTAAGATAAACCTACCATGGAATTATAGATTGATCATTTTATTGTCAGTGGGCAAATATAAAAATTCATTAAAACACAAACCTAGAGCTAAATTACAGACCACGTGTAGTGGAATCTCCTGCCACAAACCATTCCCCAGACCTGATTCTCCAAACTGGCATTTTTGATGTACATGCTGTTATTGCGCTGAGTGTCCACACGGTGGCGCCCAAGTGAAATATTTTCCCTGCTGTTGACTGACAATAAGGACTTGGTTCAGGCAAAGACAGGCATGTGCAGGCAATGACACAACAGCAGCTGGAGATAAAAGCCAAACTCTTCAAAAAGCTGCTTGCTGTTGCTTCAGAGGAATAACTGTCATAGTATGCACTTGCATTACTTAAATCATGAACGTAAATGTAAAGGAAGTCAGATTTGCCATCAATTGTCTAATCTTCGTGAGCATTGATTTTTACTTGCTCACAAGTCCTGAATCATTTATAACTAAATAATTGAATAATCTCGGTATAAGAAACAAATGAGGGTCGGCCACAGGGAGGGAACCACAGAAAGTTGCTGCGTTTCCTGCAAAGTAACTTGAGTCACTGAACCTTAATGGCAACCAGATGTGCAGAATGTCAGTGTGGACACAATCTCAGGATGTGTGTGTTTTTCTTAGAAAGCCCTCGGCGGCACAACATGACACCAACATTACGCAACCTTTCCCAAAATCCCTTAATCATACAGCGTTCACTCATTCCGACATTTACTTGGATTGTTACAGCAAAGGAACTTTTGTGTAAACTGTTTTATCCATTAATGCTCATTAAAGCTAATTCCCTCTGTACGGGTCTGCAAGCGAACCAAATCCTCAAACCGCAGTGGTATTAAACAAAGCAGAAAAAGCAGACGATCAACCTCTGAAAAAAGGCAGAAGAAATCAACTGGGCGACCCGCAATGCCTGGCATCAGATACAGTGAAAGGAAACGCTTACAGGCCCGAACAATGGTGTTTTGACCAACCAGTACTGAAAAACCCATATTCCACATTTAAGTAAGCAATGCCTTAAACAAAAGTTTCGTGTGCGGTTATTTTTGAAAAGGCAGATTTGTTTCTCTTGAATGCTACAGCCCTAAGACTGACTCAAATGTCTGCTTTTAAAGGTTTGTGGGCAGCGTGGATTGGCACGTGTTTAGCACTTTCAACAATGTAAAAGTTGTGAGAACAAGGCCATCTGAGGTTTCTTGAACATCAACAACATGCCAAAAGATAACATGGAATGTGAACGGAATGTATTACAGTGTCTAAGCAACATCTGTGAACATCAAATGGACTGCTCTGACATAAAACACTAAACCAGTCTTGTATGATGGGCATACAGAGAGCTTGATGTGTCTATTCTGACAGACAATAAAGCCTTTCTCACACAGGCAGTGTCAAAGCGAGAAAGCTTCCATTGTACTCTTGTTCAGATACTGTGACACTTTTGTCTTTGACAAAAGGCTAACTGGGCATGCAAGGGACTGCAGATTTTCAACAACATGGCTTTTTGACTATAACTCTTGCATAATAACTTTTGCATATTGCACAAACCAGTGGTTGTTTGTTAACGCCCCCCTTTAAACCATTAAAAGAATCTTGTGCCCATCCAAATAACCCTCAATCCCTGAGTCCGCCCAGACTACATAATAATTTTAATACACATCTTGAAAAATGAATACTTTTTATGATTGCTCAACTTGCTGTAAAGAAAACACTTGCATCACTTGAAAAATGCATATTTTCTTCTGTTAGCTTTTGAAGAACCTGCCTGGGTCTGTGCAACCTTAGTGGCTTTTCACTTCCCATTTACAAACAGATCTATCGTTTGCTTTTTTCTTCTTTTCCTTTCCTGCTGATGATCTAATCTCCCCCGGCAGTGCCTTTGTGCAATTTTGATAACCACTGGAAGAACATTATGAGAATACACAAAAAAAACAATTTACAATCAAAAAAATGGATGAATGTAAAAGCTTTGTAATTAAGAAAGTATACTTATAAAAATAACACATGTAATACATATAAATTAATATATAAAATAAATATTTATATTTAGCTTATATTTTGGTCATGTTATTTTATTTTATTTTACAAATATAAATACAAAATATGTATGTATATTGATTAAATACCATTTTTTTCATTACGTAAAATTAATAAACTTAATTTAATTCTGGACTTTTAATCAGTTATTTCAATATTTTCCATTGAAAGAATCTTATGAAAAAGATTTTTAAAAGATTTTTTTAGTAAATATAACTGTTTGTTTTTGTGTAATTAACTAGGCCAGAGTAAATATGTTTTACATTGTAGTGGATTTGTTTTGGAATACTGTTTGACGCAGGGTGTGATATTTGTTGAAGGTGTGGTACAACTATTAAGTATGAATTATGTCACATGCTCATCCCGAACATGCTCTTCTTGTTTTAATTCAACAAAATGTATTACCACACCTGTCAAGCTTATGGAAAACTGTATGAACGCGCGTGCCATACAAGTGTCAATAATGTCCTTGTGAATGTCCTCGCAGGTGGGGTTCTATTTTGATAGGTTTGTGCTTTAAACACGTCAAAAAGGTTCGAACCTATTGTTTTTAAATAATCAGAGTCGACAGTCACTCAGATATTGTGTTCACACACTGTTATGAATCATCACTTTGGATCATTATGTATGAAATGTTTAACCTAAGGCCCATTAAACATTAACATTGAGTGTAAAAGGTGACTAGATTACAGAGGGTTTATATGTCATAAGGAGCAGTGGAAGAAAGTTCAGAGGAGTTAATAACATTATAAACTACAATCCGGCGTGTTGCATCATATCTCGCACGCTCAGCATGTTTGAGATAAGCGGCGTCTTCCCTAAATGAACACTTTATTATGACTGTGTGCAGTATTCTGTATGACAAACTCAATGCTTTATTTAGTTGGTGATAAAGTTCTAGGCTCTAGCATTTGTTTACATACAGATTTTTGATTGGTTTTTCACTTCATGCTTAAAACCAAAGCTTGCAAGCAAATCTGTTTAGCATTCAAGGCTTTTCTTTCCTCTCTGAATGCTTCTCCAAATCCCACAGAGAGGGGATGGGAGGATAACATTCACAGACTGTTTGTGTTCCACTGTCAGTGTTTATTTAGATAAGACTGTTTTGATTGTCCTGGCAGACAGCCACGGAAGAGAAAACTACACATAGAAATCCATTTAATATTTCAATTATGCCACAGTCGCAATAATTTCACCATCCGGAAATGTTGAATTGTAATGGCATGTCTGGATTTAAAACATCTCAGACTTGCAGACACTGAGGTCTGCAAATAAAAGGACAGACATTTAAGAGTGTGTTGACCACAACTATTTCAAACCTGTTTGATTTCACATAAAAGATATTTTGAAGAATGTTGGCAATTGAACAACATCAGTACCCACTTCAACTGTATAGACATTCTTAATATAAACAACATTCTTCAAAATATCTAGTTTGGTGTCATGTATGACACAAGAAGGTGAGCAAATGACAATTTTCATTCTTGCATGAACTATTTCTGTAATACGAACTACAAAAATTTCTAATCACTACCAACGTTCTTTATTTTTACCCAATAAGAATTTCCTCTAGAAAGTGATGGAATGAAAGTTTTTTGTGCTTTTGTTTGGGAAAAAAAAGGGAGATGTGTGGCTGGGATTACAGTCTCCTTGAATTTCAAAGAACTGAATCTTGGCTATAATTCAGAGCAGCTAAAGGGATATCTGAATACTCTCTCTGTGTCACCGGTCTGTAAGACTTATGTGAAGAGCCTGCCTAGACCATGACATGCTGAAATCATCTGTTTCACAGAGAGGGCCACCAATTCAACCATTCAGCATTGCCAAAAACATCTGTTCATAGTTATCCTCAGCTAATGCGTAATGAGTCATACTTGAGTCCGGGGTGTGTGTACAAATTATGGTTGATCATAATCTGCATAGCATGTGCGACATGAAACACTGGGTGTGTTTAACGAAACATTAAAACCTAAATATAAGTGTGTTAACATGGAGGAGAACCACATTAGTTCGTCATCTGTTATGACTAAGAGCACATGTGACCCAGCACTCCTGTTTTAACCAGATGGAGGTTAAATTTGAAAAAAATTACATACAAAGACATTTAAAAGATGGAAAACAAAAATAAAGCTGTACCGTTAATTATCATTTATTAACAGAGTATAGTTTTGTACAAATATAAAATATTCATCACATAATGGACATCGTGATTTTTTTTACATGTAAATTCCACCTCGCCACACGAGAAGTTTTCAAAGTGCAAAATTTCACAGCAATACTAACAACTGTGATGAAATGGATAGAAATGATATAAAATTTGAATTCCTAGTGACGGTCTGAGTGACAGGAATATTGTAAGTCATGTGTTAAGGTTTAATATTAAAAAGTTAAAAAAGTTGTAATGCTACACAACTGTTTTAATACAGTGCAAACTTTGATTTCAAATCACATTATTTCATTATTTATATTATTTCAATTAAAATGTGTTGAGCAGGCCAATTAAAGTAACAAAATACTTCAGAAAAAGTTATGCCGCGATAAAAGGAAGGTATATCACATTAATTTAGACTCACCCTTAAGTTATTCCAGACCTGTATGACTTTAACACGAAAGAAGGTATTTCGAAAAGTGTTGGTACCCAAACAACATTGGACCCTTTGTCTTCTAGTCTATGGGGAAACAAATCACATTTCTCAAAATAACCTTCCTTCGTGTACCACAGATAAAGGATTTAAACGACATGAGGGTGAATAAATGGTCAATTCAATCTTATTTTTGTGTGAACTATCCCTTTAGGTGCAACAAAACCATCCTATTTATCTACAGTATGACATGATTTAAATCTCGAGTGACATTAAATACAAGTAGTGGGATCTAAAGTGCACAAGCCCTCGAAAAAACCTTTGTGGTTTGGAATGCAATGAACATATGTGGACCTCATGTGTGCAAGACAAATGCATTATTAATATACAAATACTGTACAATTAAGGCACAGGCGTGAAAAACGGCTCTTTCCTCATAAGATCATACTTGCAGCATCGCAAGTAAGAATATCATTGGGTTTGGTTTGTCCTATCTGTCTATGAAACTGTCCTGGCTTGTGTGTCTTCCAGCAATGCACATTTTCACCCAGTGTTATGCTTTTAATACTTGGCAATTGGGTAAGGACAGTTCTAGACAATGGGGTGACTGCAGTATTAGACAAATTAAGCTCCTGTAATGAGACAAGTCCACTGAACACATCTGGACTCAATGCATTGAATTGTCTGTTGTTTGAAAGATCCAAGACCTGAAGATTCCTCAGGCCTTTAAAGGCACCTGGTTGTATTTCGGTCAGTTCGGGCATGCTGCTGAGCGAAAGGTAGACCAGTTCTGTCAATGATTCAAAGGCTCCTGCGTGGATGCTGGAGATGAGATTGCCATCCAGGTTCAAATACTGGAGTGGTATTCCCGTCAGCGCTGGAACCTTTCTCAATCGGTTCCCTGCGAGCATCAAGCTCTTGATATACAACGGATGCTCTGGGGACTTCCTGGAGACTGAGGTGAGGAGATTTTTGGACAGGTCCACCATGATTGGCATGTCTTGTATCCTGGTGGTAAAGAGATCCAGGCTGAAGTCTTGGAATTGGTTTTCACTGAGGTCCACTTCAACCAGAGGTAGACCAGTGAAGCAACCATCACTGAGACTCTCGATAGCGTTCTTGCTCAGGTCCAGAGTCTCCAAGTAACGCAGCTTAAGGAATGCTTTGGGATTGATGTACACTATTTTATTGCTGCTTAGGTCCAAACTGACCAAGGTGGTGTAACCTGGCCCGGACAGCATGGAGTCAGTGATGGAGCTGATGGAGTTTGAAGACAGGTCTAGATAGGACGTGTCCAGCGGGATGGGGACAGGAGCTGTTCCAGGGCCGATCCCACTGCAATCCACTTTGGTCAGGCTGAAACTGTCGAAAAGGCCGTAGCTGTCCACCTCACATCGACATTGAGGATGGCAGTTCTTCACACCTCCCGTAAAGCCCGAGCAGAGCACAGAGATGATGAGACACAGCAAAGTCACCATGGTAAGCTACAAAGAAAAACAGAGAGAGATGTTAAAAATCAGATATATGTGTATACAGCACAGAGATTAATGTAATCAAAGCAATTGATGTAAATGGCTTGTTCTATTTCTTTCTATATTTTGAAGAATGTTGGAATTTTTGGCAACCCATGTAGTCAACCATTGACACGTTGCATATTATCAAAGCATGTCTTTATATTCTGTGGCTGGAATAAATTTTTTAGGAATCACACATTTTTTAACCAAGGTCAAAAAGGCACCCTTTTCAAAAAGATTAAGGTGAGGTTAAAGGTGAGTTGTTGTACTTTTATATCTTAACAATTACTCCAACCAGAACCTTTATGGTTGGTTAAACTGAAACTTCTATGTCAAGATGCCCTCCAAAAAAACAATGATTGAAGGCACCGCTGCCTGTGCAATTATTTGTTAACGGTTAGGTCTACATAGGCGGTTTCAATTTGTTTAATCATTGTCCATTTATTTATACAAAAAACTACTAGTGCACATATAAATGTAATATATCGCGTGTACTTGATATTGAAGACCTAGAGATGTTTTCTTCCAGTAAACAACATTCCCAGCGCAACTTGACCTGCCGTTATTCTGTTGCATATTCTCAAAGGATTTATGATTAAAGTTCATGTTTAATATCTATCTATTACAGTTACAAGTCAACCAGGGAAAGAGGCAAATGAGAAATCATTTCATTGACATGCACAAGAATATTTTATTACAGACATACAAAGCAGAAGTTAGTTTTAAAGAAAATCATGAGAAACATAATTAGAATACCATAGATAACAATCAATGCTATACTTCATGTCTATAATATCAATACTCATTTATGAATATGATTGGGAAAAACTGTAATATCCTAATAATAATAAAAACGACCACAAACATTAACATTAACGTATTTTCTCTATATATTACATACAGTAAAGAAAATAATTCCCTTACATGTGTACAGAAAATGGGTTTTGGTCGGACAGTATGAAGATGTTCCCTCAACATATCCAGCTAATGATGATATTTAAATGTTCTGCTTGGCTCTTCTTAAACTGATCCGCCCAGCCATGTGCTGTTTATTTAACTACATGACATAAACTTAAACCTCTTACAACACTTGGCCCAGGGCTGTTTCATAATGCAAATAATGCTACTGAATTTGGCCATGGGTTAATCTGATTAAAAGCAGGTTAAAGAAGACTCACAAAGAGATGCAAACACCATGAGGTTGCAGAAAACATGTGAACACTTGCTAGTTCATCATTTACTCACGCTTATGTCATTTCAAACCAGTATGACTTCTTTCTTCTGCAGAACACAAAAGAAGATATTTTGAAGAATGTCAGTAACTTAACAGTATTGGTCCTTGTTGACTTTTTAAATCGCAATGGCACAAAAGAACAAAACATTTTTCAAAATATCTCAACAGAACAAAGAGGGATTTAGGTTGAATGATAAAAAGGAAAATAAATGGTGACATTTTTCAAGAACTCTTTGCGATGCATAATGCTGTAACAATGTAGCTCAAGTTCATAGAGCTCAATGCAGAGATATGAACAGTGTTGTTTCAGATATATATTCCTAACACAAACATTAACTAAAGTAAGTGCACTTTCCTCCAGACATTTTATGGTTTGATATTTAAGAAGATCATAAGACTATTCATAATTAGATAAGATAACTTATCTTAATGCTACTAACACATTCACAAAAAAGAACACATTTTGAAAGCATGTAACGTGACACGTATATTAAACACAAGATTACTTGTTCCTTGAGTTTCTAAGTTACCATACATGGGTTACATGGGTTATTAACTCCCCGGGTGTTGTTTACCTCCCACAGTAAACTCTCTCCTTTAAATCCTGGGGGGAATTATGAGGGGAATGGATTTTATGAGCACCCACTGTCACTCCTTAACGGCTATACTTACACAATTTAACCCAAATGTGGGAAATTACCCGTGACCCCCTAAAACAGTTTCCCGCTGGATCTAGAGGATCCAGGCCTCCTTTGACTTTGGAAATGACATGTAAATGAGTGTTTCTGGTGGAAGTGATATAGGTTTAGAATATGAAACATCAGAAAGTTACCCAGAGTCACACTGACAAAATGAGCCAAAACAGCTCCCTGCAAGAGAACCCAATGCCCTTAACCAATGCAATGAACAGTGATCCTAATCCAATAGAGGTACAAGTATGCAGAACACTAAAGAAAGTCTTTAAAAGCAGCCTAATGTGAACAAATTGGCCCATGCCTTTTCAATGACATCCAAAACTTGAACTAAAGCATTATTTTTTACATTATTACAGAACATTATTTGCCAGCCAAAGAATTAAAATATCTTAATTTAATCTTAAATTATCCACATTATGTCATTATATGCAATCAAAGTATACATGAGTCAAAGTTATACAAAAACACAATTGTTTAACAGATGTATATGTCTTATATTTAATGATGATATAAATATGAAAATAAATATTATATTGTTGAGATTGTTTGAATGGATGTTATATTATGACAACATAATGCATTCATTAAACTTTATTTTTTTTTAAACTTAATGTCTTTTAAACAATATGTCTTGTATTTAATAATGATATAAATATGTAAATAAATATTATATTGTTGAGATTGCTTGAATGGATGTTTTATTATGACAACATAATGCATTCATTAAACTTTATTTAAAAAAAAACTTTAACTTTGAAAGACAAACTTTAATGACATCTTATAGTTGGCTTTAAACTCTAATGTCCTTCCCAGCAGCAGTTAGGGTTTAAAGGCAGCTCGATGCATCTTAAGAAACACAAAGCCCAACTTTAAGAAAGTTTGACAAACTTTAACACGAGTGCGTCACTTCAACAAAGTAGCTTAAAATAAACACAAAAAACGATCAAACGTGTCTCCAGCACGCGATCACAAAGTTTACAGTTCAGTTGTTTACGTCCTGTCAATCAACATAAACAAAATAACAGAAATAAAGTGACACATAAAAGAGAAAAGTTTCGTCAAACTTACCATGTGCAGGGACTCGAGGCTGACACGTCTGATGGGAAGAGTTTACTTTTCAAGGCCAACATCGGAAAACACTTTTAACACATTAAAGCATTGTCATGTCCAGTATTCAGAATGAGCGCGTGTGTGTCTGTGATTTTGTATCTGCTCGATCAATCGGAAACAAATTCTCCGCTGAGGATGAAGCGACAAAACGCCGCACACACACACACACACACACACGTACACAAACACGCACACGCACACACTTTACATGATACTCCGCGCCCACAAGCATCTGAATGCGTTCTGCTGTCATCTGTCTCCCTCTAGTGGTCACTGCAAACATCACAACTACACTTTTATTTTATTTTTTACATAACTGCACTTCAGGAATCAAACATGACATGAATTCATCATATCTGTCAAATTATTAATGTTTCAGTGTCGATATCACAATATAAAATATTTTTATCACAATTTCATACAAATATGGTCAGATGCATATTTCTGTTCATTAAAATATGTGCATGAATATATGCATGTGTCATTATAAAAATGTTGTGTTATCTGAATTTTTAAATCTGCAGAGTTTGATATAATAGGGCTGATTAAGTAATGCATGGCTGAATAAAAGTTTATCAGAATAAGAATGAGTTTTATTGCCAGGTTTGCAGGCGCACACAAGGAATCTTTTAGTTTCAGAAGCTTCCAGTACACAATGTTAAGTGACAAGTTACATAGGAAATGAAAAAGTAAACATTTTGTTAATATGTTAGTTTAACACACAGTGGTGGAAATGCAATGTTACAGAAGAGCTCCGGATGAAATAGAATGTGTACAGATGTTTTATAAATATATGTGATATGGTGATATATGTGAAATGTCTGAGTATTGCACACAACAGTATTGCTAAAGGTGTTTTAAACATGCAAATGTATAAATTATGAAGGTGTTATATGTGAAAAGTCTGATGGAAAGTTATTTATGGCACAAAGTGAACATTTAGCTGTTCATGATGTAGATGGCCTGAGGAAATAAGCTTTTTGTCTGGAGGTTTCTGTGCATTTTGTGCATAATGTTTTTGTGTTAATAAACACTTACATTGTACATATGTGTGCATATACTTAGGAAATATTAACATAATTTCATTTATAAGTAGTACAGAGCATTAATACAGTATCATGTAGATTACAATTGTTTCCTAAACATGTTCATGTATGTGAATGTGTTTCTAAATGCACTGTGCACAGGCGCATGCTATGTGAACACAAACTCTTATTCTGCAATCATTATGCATCTTTATGCAAGTGGAGGAGCAACTTTATCCTTCAGAATAGTCATTATTCTCTCTCTCTCTCTCTCTCTCTCTCTCTCTCTCTCTCTCTCTCTCTCTCTCTCTCTCTCTCTCTCTCTCTCTCTCTCTCTTTCTCCCCCCCCCCTCTCTCTCTCTCTGTCTCTCGACTTCTCTCTCCTTCTCTCCTTCTCTCTCCTTCTCTCTCCTTCTCTCTCCTTCTCTCTCCTTCTATCTATATTAAAATAAAAATCTATTTAAAATAACTGTACTGTCTCATACATTTTCTGTGCAAGAGACACCTGGAGCAGCCTCCTGAGAAAAATGTGTAATATTAGAGTATTGCAAATTCTAATAATACTCCCAATAAATACTTTGGCTTGGTGGGTTCACATGTAAAGCAAAGGTGTAACATTTAAGAAGCTCAGAGGCTTATTGGATATGGGTCAGCACAAAGAATGAATTGTTCTCTCTCTCTCTCTCTCTCTCTCTCTCTCTCTCTCTCTCTCTCTCTCTCTCTCTCTCTCTCTCTCTCTCTCTCTCTCATTATCTCCAGCTCCATCTTTTTCACTGTCTCACACTTTTTGGAAGTAACATGAAGTCAAGCATTTATAGACCTACACAGATGCATGAAGCTTCTCAGACAAATTGAATGTGAAGAAAAGCACAACTTATCTATTGGATTGAATGTCCACACAAGCTTATTTCTTGTCTTTGGGTTTTGGAGCATTGTGCTTCAAGTCTAAATGAAGGCACAGAGCAACTTAGATGTGCTTTGAAAACACAAAGTTTGTCTGACGCACGCAAATATAAGAGAGCTCCAGGGATCTTCCAAGGGAGCGCCCTTCGTTAACTTTAATTATACCCAATACACCTTAATTCAATTGAAGTGAGCCTATCACAACCACACACCAGAAGCCCAATTACACCGCACAAGACCTCATGTTCCGATGAGTCTCCATGGATAGACAAGACATCCAAATATTGCTATCATTGACTCTCACTTGTGTTTATGCATTCCTGATAATGCCATACATTTTAAGCTTTTTTGAGTGTTATCATTTTAATAATGGATAAGTTATCTAAAATGGTTATTCAATTTTACAATTGTGCATATGCACAACATGCATGAAAAACATTTCATATTTATTTATCATTATTTTTTCCTATCTTAAATAGTAAACACTTGCACATCAATCCCAATCTGAAGCGTTCACGTATGTCTGCAATCCTCTTATTTTGTCCCTGACCAAGTATGGATTACATTCATCCGAGGGTCACTTTCAGATGACTCCCATTGAAAGAGCCATGTGGATATTTTCAATAAGACTGCACACAAAGTTACCCTTTAGTGTTTTATCGTGGTCTATAGCACACATTTGTTTAACTCCTTTTGAGTCTTAAATTGAGATCAACGTTGACGATAATATTGAGTTTTGTTGAAGTTATTCTGTTATCTGTGAAGCTGTAGATGTTACCAGACATCAGGTGTGATTTGTAAGGACACAAAGGGACACATGGATTGATGACTGCATGCATTACGTTGCTCTCCAGGGTGCTGAAGTTGAAGTCTCTGAACTCCACTGACGAGCCTCATCAAACTGGTGTTTGTCAACGGAGACATCACATTCAATCCCATTTATGGAAGTTCAACAAAGATGCTCATTTAACTCTAGCAAGGATTATTACATCCTATTTACGAAACACCTTGGAGAAAAAAGTAGAGCTTTGGAAATGTTTTTATGGGCCCATTGACCAGAATACAAACGGTAAGTTTGATGTTTACATTCAATTTGATGTTTTGGTTTGATTCTCACTGGCATAGTATGTACAGGAGGAATACACTTCACATTTATGGTAATGTATACATTTCTACTGCATAGTTTTTATGCACTGAAGCAAAACATGTTAAATGTAATAGTTGATGATAAATTAATTCAATTGTGGGGAACTGAAGATGATTAAATGATGTAATACTAAAGGAACCCTTTTTGTCTAGTATGCAACCCGTAATAAGTTACAGTTATTCTGAGTTGATGAAAAAAGGTTCAAATGTGCCATGTTTGCAGTTTCCAGGTGTCACTTTGTAACGTCCATCTCTCATAACGGCTTCTAAAGGAAGACAATGCACCATATTCACCTCCCATTCGGAGGTTCTTTATGGGAGTTGTCTTGTTATCACTGTTGCCCCATCCTCAGGAGCAAACACAGCCTCTCCACACTCCGTTTTTACAGCATTCTATGGATTACACTTGGCATTTTAACATTTCCGTGCTGTGTCCAATGTCAGGTTTTCAAAGTAGGAGTCTTAGGGCCTTGGAATTGTGACCCTTATTTCTCCAAAGCACTGCCTGCTGTTGCATCCGGGCTTGCCGTCAGTCGCATAAACGCAGATTTTAGTTTAGATCTGGGCTGTACCATGGACTTTGTCATCTTGCAAGAGGCCTGCGAAACATCTAAAGCATTGACTTCATTCATACAATATGAGAATGTTGCGGATGCATTTGTAGGCCTCACAAATCCAGGATACTGCAATGCAGCAACTCTTTTGGCCAAGAATTGGGACAAAGCTGTTTTTTCCTGGGGCTGCATTAACTACGAGTTAGACCGGGTCCAGGGCTACCCGACGTTCGGACGAACTTTACCATCTGCAACACGGGTGCTATACAGTGTGCTGAAGTATTTCAGATGGGCAAATATAGGCATTGTGTCTTCTAATGAGGATATATGGATTGATACTGCCGCCAAAGTGGCCAATGCTCTCAGAAACCAGGGCCTTCCTGTTGCCATTGTTGCGTCCATGGGGAATAACGACACCACGATGGAGAACACACTGCTGAGCATTCAAAATGCAGGGCAGATAAAAGGTAAAGTGTCCTGGACTACAGTTTTGTTCACATGAACATACAATAGCACACCTGACAATTTTCATCTCATCTCCTTAATAGCACCTAAGTCAACACAACAGATGTTTACTTGAGCTGTCCCTACAGGGGTTTAGAGATATGTTGAAGAATTTTGAATAGCCAATAAATAACACCTACAATTTCAATTTAAAAACACATTAAATACTTAAAATTTACTGTTTTAATGCACTACATTTATGTTTGACTACTGCATGTGTGCATTGTGTAAGGGAAATAATTATTGCAATATTTTTGTCTGGTTTTGCAGCACAGGTAAGCAAGAGACATTTTCTTCTGAAGCAAGAATATGCAATCTTGTTTCCTATATAAAATTGAGTGAAAATAAATCAACACTAAAGTAATAAAATAAATAAAAAACACATTTTAAAATATACAATAAAGTTCATGCTTAACACAAGCAAGTTATCTGTCAAAAGGGTACTAAAAAAGTCACGTTTGGTGTTTTTATGAAGGAATTCAAGTTCGTATCTTATTTTGTCACATATATTGTCTTTTTTAGATGTTTGTGCAGAAACCAGACAAAAATAAGTAAGAAAGTGTTCTTTTTAATTACTGTGCTCTATTTGTCTCATTTATTATTGCACATTTATATACATAGCTGAACATGTTATTTCTATACATATTTTATGAAGTGTTCACATGTATTTCAGTCATCATCATGTGCATGCACTCTGCACTCATTGGAGGAGAGCAACAAGCAACGTTCCTAATGAAGGCGTACGATATGGGCCTGGCAAGTGGCCGCTATGTGTTCTTACCATACGACACTCTCCTGTATAGCCTGCCGTATAGAAACACCACTTATTTCCCACTGCAAAATAACACCAAACTACGCACAGCCTATGATGCTGTCCTCACCATCACCGTAGAGTCGGAGTTGATGTCATTCAATGAAGCGTTTAATATGGCCAAATGGCTGGCAGAGCTTACGGTGTCACAAGAACCACAGCAGGTGTGATGTCAGATTTATGGTTTTCTTTACTTTTTTATTACAGATAGTATGTGTGATCGCTCCCATGTTGACCCGTTACTTTTTTAGGTCTCTCCACTTTTTGGTACTATCTACAACAGTTTGTACCTCATTGCAAAGTCCATGCACAATGCCAGAAGAGCAGGTAAGTGGCTCTCTGGAACCAACTTGGCCTTCTTCACAAAAAACATCACGTTTACTGGGTTCAACCAGAACGTCCGCATAGACACCCAAGGTAATGGACAGACCAGCTATGTGATTCTAGACACCGATGGCTCGGGAGATCAGCTTTATCGTTGCTATCAAGTGGATATGACCTCAGACATGGTCCTGTTTTCCGGCACGCCCATCAATTTTGCTGGAGGATCTCCACCGACTCCGGATTCAAGCTGTTGGTTTGACCCCAATGCTATTTGTGCGGGAGGTATGATATATTAACATTTTCAGTAGTTTTCAATGCCACATTTTGATATTAACATTTATGAATTGTCACTTTAATAATATTATATGATGCATAATTGTAACCTATATCCTTAAGTATCTATTTGTTTAATAATCATTTGTTTTTGTGTTCTAGGTGTGCAGATAATATATGTCATCATCTCATTTGTGATTGTATTGATTTTAGTCATTGGTTCCATAGGCCTAACATTAATCATAAGGTAATTCGGCTGCATCCTGCCACCTTTTCTGCATTAAATATTTTTGTAATACGTAAATAGATCATATGTTTGATTTTTTATCTTTTTAGGAGGCGAATACAACAAATTCAGATGATTAAAGGACCCAACAGAATCTTGCTTACACTTGAGGACCTAACCTTCATCAACCCTCAGCTAAGCAAGAGGGTAAGCCATTTCCTTCCTCAAATCTTCATACACATTTCATAATTTCAGTTAACATAAATAGTACTTCCACAGAAAATAACACTTGAAGACCTTAGCGACTCCAAAAGTTACATTGAGGAAAAAAGCACAGGTGGTCGCTCCCGGTCCATCAACAGTATGGCAACAGCGACACATGAGACCTCAAATGTAGCTGTCTATGAGGTGACTTTTGTATCATGTTATGTTACTTGTTGAACACACCATGCCTTTTCAATTTTCTGCAGTTATGAATCATTTGCATCCTCATAGGGAGACTGGGTTTGGCTAAAAAAATTTAAAGAAGGACGGTTTAAAGAGATTAAACAAAGCACCACAAAGATCTTCACAAAGGTTCGGGCAAAAAATTAAGCATTGAGCGTTAACACCGTGTATGCTTTAACTGATTGTTTCCCATTTTTAGATGAAAGACCTACGAAATGAAAACGTCAATCTATTTCTTGGATTCTTTACCGATTGTGAAATGTTTGCCATTGTCACTGAACACTGTTCTCGGGGGAGTCTACATGACCTCCTTCGTAATGAAGATGTCAAGTTGGACTGGATGTTCAAATCCTCCTTAATTCTGGATCTAATTAAAGTACTTTTAATGTCTGATGACTTATCTTAATACATGTTTGTACTTGTTGCCACGATAACCCAATAACGGTTTGTGGTCCCCATTCAATAGGGTATGAAATATCTTCATCACAGGGATTTTCCTCATGGGCGTCTGAAATCTCGCAATTGTGTGGTAGATGGACGTTTTGTTCTAAAGATCACAGATTATGGTTATAATGAGGTCCTTGAGAACCAGAAAGCGCCCATAGAGAATGCACCTCCAGAGGGTATGGACATATCCTTATAGACAGGGTTCAGTTACATTGCAGATTTTTTATATGTCCCTTTTGTTCTGTACCTTCGTCACTCAGATCTTTTCTGGACAGCCCCAGAACTACTTAGAGATCCTGAAAGTTGGCGGAAGGGAACATGTAAAGGAGATGTGTATAGCTTTTCAATTATACTTCAAGAAGTTGTTGTCAGAGGTGGTCCCTACTGCATGCTCGGCTTGTCTCCTGAAGGTTGGTCATAGCTTTTTTGTGTAGAGTGGCACAGTTAAAAAAAAATAGGCCTGGAAATCAATTCCAAAAGAATCGACAAAGGTCACGTGTTTTGTTACAGAAATGATAGAAAATTGTGAAGTGAGAAAAACATCAAAGCAAGGAATCGATTCCAATGACAGGAATCTCAATTGAAATCGATTCCATACATTCCTGAATGAAACAACAATTCAACTTGTAAAATAAAATGATATCCAATATAACAGTGCTTCTTTGTAAATAATTTTTGACTCTGAAATAAAAAAGTTACATTATACTTCAAGTGGCATAATCAACTTTCAACCTTTAGATTTTTATGCCTGTGTCAAGCAAAAAACTCAGATTTGTTTCTCATCGAACTCTTAGCATCGTCTGCAAATAGTTTTGTGTGAGCAATCTCAGATCACCATTTTCTTACGATAACATATTGAAATATATTTATTTGATCTCATGAATTGTAAGGATGTAACTGGGAAGCATGTGGGTTTATTTTCTGTGAGATTGCTCTTCATTAACACAGTTGTGTTTCTTTTTCCTAACAGAGATAATACGGAAGGTGAAGAAACCTCCACCGATGTGCAGACCCACTGTAGCTCCAGATCAAGCTCCACTGGAATGCATTCAGCTGATGAAGCAATGCTGGAGTGAGCAACCTGACAGAAGACCCGCTTTTGATGAAATCTTTGATCAGGTGGGTTAACTTATTTAATGGTTAGGTCAGTTAAGTATTTGTATATATACAGTATAAAAATCGCCAACCATTAATCATATCAACAGTGCCTTAATTTTTAATAGTGTCCAGAAGTGTAGAAATATAAAAGATAAAAGTCCCAATTTATTTCATCATTGTAAGAAAATGCAAAAATTATTTACATACAATGCATTTTATGTTTCAGTTCAAACTCATCAACAAGGGAAAAAAGACCAATATCATTGATTCCATGTTGCGTATGTTGGAGCAGTACTCCTCTAACCTGGAGGACCTGATCAGAGAAAGAACGGAGGAGCTGGAGGTGGAGAAACAGCGGACAGAGAAACTTCTATCTGAGATGCTTCCACCGTGAGTGTAACACACTTGCTGAAATACATGAAGCACTTTTTTATTCCTATAGCATAAAACACTACGAGAAAAGTAGTTGTATGCCTACTTTTCTGAAAAAAAGTGACTTCACAACATTTTCAGAATTAATTATATATCCAAAACAATTCAGGTATGGCGGATTAAACTTGGTCTTCATGTTTTTTATTGTTAGTTCTGTGGCAGAAGCTCTGAAAACCGGCATCTCCGTCGAGCCGGAATACTTCGATCAGGTCAGCATCTACTTCAGTGACATTGTGGGCTTCACCACCATCTCATCCCTCAGTGATCCAATTGAGGTTGTGGACCTGCTAAATGACCTTTACACTCTGTTTGATGCTGTACTGGGCAGTCATGATGTCTACAAGGTAAGCATGAGTGGCCCAATAAAAACCTGTGACATTCTATAAAAATCTTCTGCATCTGCAATCTTGTTATAGGTTGAAACCATTGGGGATGCTTACATGGTGGCTTCAGGCCTTCCGAAGAGGAACGGCAACAAGCATGCAGCCGAGATCGCAAATATGTCCCTGAACATTCTCAGCTCAGTTGGCTCGTTCAAGATGCGGCACATGCCGGAAGTTCCGGTCAGGATACGGATAGGCATACACTCGGGTATTCTTTATTGTGATCATCAGTTGTTATGTTGTTAAAATCTTTGTGGTGGGGTTATGTAATAGCCTTACACTTTAATTCCTTATATAACAGTAAAAGTGTAATTTAATAATATATTCATAACACTAGAGAGGAGAAAAGAAAATCAAAAAAACGTTTATTGTTTGATAATTGTAATAAAACTGACACTTAAAATCCCATTCATAAATAGAGTAAAAATGATGAAATCAACTGATTAAATTTGTCGTTGCTATGTTTGATCTTTTCAGGGTCTTGTGTTGCTGGTGTTGTGGGTTTAACTATGCCTAGATACTGCCTTTTTGGAGACACAGTTAACACCGCCTCTCGTATGGAATCTACAGGGTTGCGTACGTTCATTTCTCTTCTTGCACAACTTTGATATCCTACAAACATGTGTTATACCTTGAATTTATAGTGTTTTTTTCTTTAGCTTACAGAATTCACGTGAACATTAGTACTGTTAACATTCTCCGGTCTCTGAATGATGGGTACAAAATAGAAGTTAGAGGAAAGACTGAGCTGAAGGTACTTATGTAAATGCTTTATTATACAAAGATAACCAATTTATGTTTCATTAAATGGACTGATTTAGTGTTTTGCTTTCCTTGTGTTTTAGGGAAAGGGTGTTGAAGAAACTTACTGGCTTGTTGGAAAATCAAATTTCACAAAACCTTTGCCAAATCCACCAGAGATCAAACCAGGGTGAGATTTACATGTAACGTTATAATGATGTATACAACCACAAGTGTTCCTTATAATATTGCGCATAATTTTGAAGAGGATCAAATTGTATTTTGCTCTCTATTTATGTCATACTACAAGATTAATTCTGTTATATGAATTGAATCCACTATTTATGGATTGGGGTAATTGGATTTATGCATCAGGGAAGACAACCATGGTTTGAGACCTGAGGACATTGAGGCTTACAGGAGACGAAAAGCTGAGAAAAAAGCATAGCCGAATGCAAGGAGGTAGCAGATTGCATGTTGCGTTGTTTGTTTATGTGGTTATGTGTATTTGGTGATTCTGTGCGGTGATGTCTTTTATTCATTGTGTTGTGCTGGTTTTTTGTATTTATATTTTGTGGAGTTTTTGTGCAAGTATTTACATGCATTAATTCTTCCTTTTGCATTACTTGGCATTTTTGTATTTGTCTAAATATACATTTCCCATTGCATTTTAATTATTTCAGAGTTAACTGGCAAGACATGGTGACAGAGGAAATCAAGTCTATATTCCGCAAGGCCAACAGACAAGTGGACAAGCCCAAAATTTGAGAAGCAAAAGGGTGACCAAGAAGGAAAAATGTATGATAAGGTGCACCGGAGAGACACAAAAACAGAACAAGGATGTGTGTGTCAGTGCAGCTTACAAAGACTCCTTTAATGAGATTGGTTGGCGTCTGTATAATCCGACTCTGCCCAGCACAGCAGAAACAACCATGCTAATGAAATAGGAACAGGTTAACAGTGAAAGTGTAAATTTTCCCAGCCCGGAACAAATTCCATCCCACTTGCTCTGTTTTGACGGCAAAGAAAGTAGCCCTGTGTGCATCATATACCAAAGGTGTGTTATCAGATGGTTTTTAAATTATGTTTTTTTCGCACATATTTTTTAAACAATGTTAAAGTGATTTCCTTTGATCTAGACCAGAAAACAAGATGAGATAATCAGATTTGGCAAAGCTTACTGGACATCTGTTGCAATGACCAAATGCAATATTCTAGCAACGTTACTGTTAAAGCTGGATATTGCAAACGATCATAAAAGCAAGCTGGTTTTAAATTATTGTCTGATCAAATGGTTTAAAATATGTGACTATTTATGTCAATTAGGTATTTTATAAAACTTAATGCAAACATTCTCATTCGTTTATGTGAAAAATTTATATATGCAGAAGTATGATTCATTGTAGTTGTACCTTGCCATACGTTTAGATTGCAGAACAAAATGCTCTTGCTGCACATGAAAACATTTGCTTTCAGTATGTGGACATAACTACATGGTCATATTCATCTATAATAAAGCATGCATGTTGTTTTTGTTGTTAAAAACGTCATTGTTGTACATATTACTTTGTTTAATGTAAAAGCTGTGTTTATATTTGAGAAGGTTTAACTTACAAAAGCTGTTCAAAACACAAATGTTTGGCAGAAGCACGGATTTATAGATTATTAAATAATAACGTTGACTTTTTATGATCCAATTCATCTTTTTATTCGTTTTTGGTTATTGCTTTGTGTACATTACTCTTTTACTTTTAAACCTGGACGTAACTGGCAACATTTATGGCACTCTTTATAGACAGACATCAGGTGGTCCTCCTGTTTTAGTGTGGCCTATCAGGCCAGATTAGTATTTATTCCACAAATACCATATATATATTTTTCATATGGTCCTTCATTCACAGCCATATATAAATACACACACATATAAACAGTGTATATATCGATGTTTGTGTTTGAATTTATAAATAATCACCGGTCTAATAGACATAAATTGATTCCATTAGAGTGCTGTTTTGTTACTCAACACAAGATGGTCGTCTATAAAAAAAATTATGACCTTTTGAGGAATTTGTATACCTTTATGTGCAGTTTTCTTAGTTATTTTTTATTTCTTAGCATCAAAGTTATATTTTTCCATTCTGAGTTATCCTGACAGGGATTCTACACGGGCTCATTTTCCTGAAAGTTTTATCCTCTCATTGATATTTTTACTTAACCCGCTTTTAGTTTCTCCATCTCACCATGGGAGCCCTTGACTCCAGTAATCCCTCCGAACTTTATCAAAGCCCTTCCCATCATTCAACTTGATGAATGCCCTGTAATGTTTTCCCACATCGCATTTTATCTTTTCACTTAAGGTGTTTATTATACCCTAGAGGGGGTGGGGAGTCTGGGAAATCTGACAGGTTAAGGGGTGAGGCGACAATTTCATGTCTCAGTAGAATCAACACATTGGTGAGACCTCACATTCCAGACAAAGAGGAATTTGCACGCTCAAGCGTTTTAGAGGGACTGGGATTAAACTGTTTAGAGTGCAGGAAAAGCTACTGCTTTTTTCAGGAAAGCTTGGCAATAGACTTCATCTATTTGAAAAAAGGGGAAAATTTATTTAAATTCAACAAAGACTTTTTCATGATTTTATAAACTTATTACAATTTATTGAACAACACATTACAGAAAATAAACGTGAAAGACACAAAATCAGCACCCCAAAACATCCATATGGTAAACACTTGTAACATAACATGACAAGATCTCACATTTTGACCGGTTGGACAACTTTGCTCTGTGTTTTTGGGTTTAAGTGAAATCTATAAAATAGGCTTGAGAATCTCTTGAACATTTATGCCTTTTCCCTTTAAACATTAAAGATAAGGCAAAATAACATAACACAGATGTCACATGCTCTTAAAGAAATGTTCTACAAGCACACTCATAAATTTCACAATGCCAAATCCTAACATTA
Organism: Triplophysa yarkandensis; assembly: GCA_033220385.1. NCBI lineage: Eukaryota > Metazoa > Chordata > Actinopteri > Cypriniformes > Nemacheilidae > Triplophysa > Triplophysa yarkandensis. The sequence continues at coordinate 10,720,327 of CM065675.1, forward strand.
ACGGCATACGCTTAATATAAGCATAGAACTTGATTGAATAATATACATAATCGATTTCAAATGATTGTCATACATTTAGGTAAAGTTGAGTGGTTTGACTTTATCACCTATGGAATAGTATAGTAGCAAAGCTGGTTATTTTGTCTTGAGCCCAGAATTTTGAACTACAGTTCACCATACATGGATTTCTCTCTGGAATGTGCATGAGGTAAAAGTCACAGCATACAATAACAATATTAGTCTAAAACATCATAAAATTTAAAGAAATAGCAACTACAATTCATCTCTCATTTTGTCACCCTTGGGTCGAACAAGCCTGCCAATAAATAAAATAGAGTTGGTCTTGTTGTCTTTCACGAGGAAAATGAAGGGATGGTCGGCGTAGAAAAGCTTGGGATTTCTGATCTTTTCACTGCCGTAAATGCTAGCATCGAAGGGATTTCCCTCTGTGTCCCACTCAAAAGCAGAAGCATGGAAGACGTTGGAAAGATAAAGATCTTTCTTGCCAGAAATGTTTGACAGGTCCGCCTTAGATTTGTCAACAGCTTCGGTAAGACCAAGTTCTCCCAGATGTTTCTGCAAGACAAGATCAGTCATGCATTCAATTTACATTACATTACATGGATAAACTACGACAGTCTCTGAATGTGAGTCAACAATATTTACCTGTAGATCATGGCTAACTTCCAAGCTAACTTTAGGCAAAGAGATCGCAACGGCTCTCTCCTCAAGCTTGCTGAGCCAGGTGTCCACCTGCTGGCGGGTGAGCAGTTTCTCCAGCCTTTCCAGGGGCTCCACATGGTACGGCATGATGAAAACCATGCTTGATTTCTTATGTGCCAATGGCATGTCCAGCACAAAGAGCTTGTTCTGTGTATCGTCATGGAAACCGTAGAGACCTGAAATGCAAAGACAGTTGGGTTATACACAGTCAATTTTGTTGGCATGGTTGGTTTTGCGTCATTTCAAGCTGTTGGGTTTACCTGTGCGGTGCATCATGGGAACAGAGAGGGTGTGGGAGCGAGTAACCAGGAACCCACGGTTGTCAACCATCTTGTGGTGAAACTTCTCATCCCAGTGGGCTGTTGAAATAGGAACTGATCAGTACCATCCTGTATCTTTAAACTATTAACAATAGAAAACAAATACTTACGTTTGAAGAACATGGCATTGACAATCATAGCGCCATCTGTGTTTTTCACATCTTTGGTGACTTCTGGCAGCTTGCCTTCTGTAGACTTTGCGGCCCATTCGTTGATGGAGTTGATGGCGCTTCTCTTGTCACGGAAGTTGATCTTCGAGTGTTCATAGTTGTAATAATTCTTACTATTCTTCACAAAATCATCCACGAAGCTAACAGAGCTGGGACCGTACAACCTGTTGTTGATTTTCCAAGTGACGTTGCGGGTCTGCGGGTCACTCACCTCCTGGATGAGCTCAGACAGACCTGTGTGCAGGTGGTCATCCTTCAGAGAATCGGCCTTCAGGAGATTTTTCACCTGAGAGGCGGTGGATGATCTGCCGCCCATGGCAACCACGCCCAAAGAGGAGGCCACCACCACAGGAGAGATGAGGATGTTATCGAGGTTCTTCTCTTTGGCAACATTGTGGTAGAGACTGAAGGCCAGATTAGCACTGGTGTCAGCTATGGAGGTTGCATGGCTACTCAGCTTTTTGTCTTCAGCAGAGACGGCCAGGGCCACAAGGCATAGAGCAATAAGGTTGGATACCCACATGTTTTTTGATAGCAGACAAAGTCTAGAAAAGAAAGTGACAAGCTAGTATGAGTTCACAATTCCACACTTCACGTATTCTATTTTATTAATGTATATGTCTATGTGAGGAATAAGTTCCATTGTAAAATTTTTGCCAAATCATGGGTTTAAATCAGCATTATCTTCATTTTGTGATTTTAAAGTGATGAAGACGTAAGCAACTTTATGTTGTTAAACTTTAAGTAATGTTAAGCCTTCAAGCTACATTTAAAAACTTTAACAAAGGCAACGTCAGCGACCGTCGTTGACTCATCAGTTAGGAATGCATTGCTTGAAAAAAAACTTAGGAGTACATTTAACATTTAAACTCAGAGTTTCCCCAAAAATTAACACTTTTGTATTCTACCAAACACATAGGTTTCGGAAATTAATTTTTGGTTGAACTATCACTTTGACTCTTCTTTCTGAGGCATGAATCTACAAAATTACTTTAAAGTAAATGTGTTATGTCATATAATCATTAACAAAACACCAGCTGGTAAGTCTGCATTCTTGTTTATTGACATGTCTGTGTCTTTTTTTCCTTTTTTTTGATGTTGCTCTTTTCATCATTTGGGATACCTTGATACGTTTTCATATTCATAGTTGTCAACGATTGCGATTTTCACTCTGAAAGACAAGAGGTGCATTTTAAATAGTACATGAATGTTCAAAAAGGTTCACATTCTGTGACTTCTTGAGTCTTAAATCCCTGAGAACTGCACAGGAAGGGTTAATACACAAAGAGAAAAGAAAAAAGACGTTGACTCCTTTTTTTGGCTGGATGATAGTACGGAAAAACTTTTGTCCAATCAGATTTGCCACAGTAGAGCCTGAATTCCAAAGGAAGCACTGATTTAGATCTAACTGTGTCAAAACACTCCCAATGGAAAATGTTTATCGAAAGGGTTTCCTCCAAAACATATGTATCTAATCCCATAGCAAATCCCCTAAAATTTCAGATTTGTAATTTTAGCCAATTATATTAGGACATGCAAAAAAAGTCAAAAGTAAAACAAAAATCTTAACATATTTTAAAAGATTTTGAAGTTGCCTGAATACAGATAGTCTTAAACATATTGAAGTTTACTCTAAGAAGACAATTGTGTGGTGCCTTTTACAGCATGCAAAAAGAAAAGCATTTTTTAAAAGCACCCATGAAATAAAAGCATTTATCCGAGCATTACCTTGGAAGGCTGTGCAGAGATGCTCCTCTTCTTATCTGGGATGCTGCTTCGGTGCTGATACGTGGCTTGCAGAGAAATATATACTCTGGGAAAGAAACTTCTAGAAGCTGGAGCTGGAATATTCAAATGAGGATGTTTGATCTTCTTGTGGAAGTTGGGAGAGACCTCCCACTGGATCAAGTGACCACATCTGCTTCATCCTAAAGCCTTCTAAATTCTGCAAAACAAAAGGCTATTCTCTACAATTAAACTCCTTTTTTTGTTACATATAAGGATAAACAGTGTAAAAATGAAAAGAATGTTGGCATATAATGGGTTAATCAATGGTATGGCAGCTTGTCCTGTTATGTTATACCACTGATTTTTAGACTTGGTGTGAAAAGTTGCCAATGTTTTTAAAGTCAAGACTGTGTATTTTATTAAAGAAACAAATCTTTTAAAAGCACGTGAAACACTTGGGAAGGATAAATTATAAAAACTGAATGGATGCAACTGAAAAATTTCTCAACATTCTTTTTCCAACATTCTTTCTGGATCCTTCTTTTGGGGGATGCACAGACATGATCCCAAGCTACCCTCCTCCCTCGAACTCTGCCACGTCAAACTGTGGATTCTTTTTTAGGATGTGGGTGTGGTGCAGGAATTGCATCTAAAAATGCATTTTATAAACATTTATTGAACATAATTTTGTTAAAGTTTGGGGTAATCTTTTAAAAACTGTTAAGTATTTTGGTTTAACAAGTACATGTTTTTCTTTAAACAACTTGCTATGTAAGAAAAGGCAAAACCTCAACCCCCACTTTATTACCTTTTCAGTCCTTGCTGTTATGTAACCCACCACAATACTTTGCAAAACTTAATAAAAGACATTAAGAAAAGCTTTTAACTCAACAAAATGTAGATTTTTAACCTGCACAAAGTCAAAATAAAACAGTTTCCTTTTTTAAAAGTTTGAGTTACACTTTACAAGAAGTTATTCTTAAGGTTATTAAAAAATTGTTAATGCTTTAGTTATCAGAATACCAACATCTTAGATAATGTTAATTTTAGCATTTATTAATGCATGTTTAAAATCCAAAGTTGTCCCTGTTAACATAATTTGATGCACAATGAACTCACACGAATAATAGTATTCATGTGAACTTACATAAACATAAAGGATAAACATATATGCTGAAAAACTATACATTAATACTTTAATAAAATCTTTTTGGAAAGTGTGACCAGAGTTCCCATTGTGTGTCACCTTTTGGTAACATAATAATCGAAATTCTTGAAAAGCATAAGAATGTTTTTTTTTTCTTTTGCCACCTGTGTATGGTATGCGCTTCTCAAACACGTGGCACTGTTGTTGATGACATCTGGTGTTTACAGGAGAATATTTTTAAACAGCTCAGTTCCTCCAGCTCTTCAGTCATGCAAGTGACAGATTTACACAAATGTAAAAACAAAAAAAAACTTATTTGCTACACAAGCCTATCACTTTAATTTTGCTTATGTGAAAAAATATGCATTTTGCAGGCTTTAAGAATCTGAGAGAATCTGCACAAAGAAGTCATAGAGTCATGGGCAGAGCTAAGGAAACTGCAGAGGGGCTGTGCTACAAATGGATGATGTAAGACAAGAACTGAGTTTCTTCTTATATGCTGATGTAACGTTGTGCTTCATTTCCTCTGCATGTATTTTTTTAAATAACCTGTCCAAAGGGGATTCCAGTCATACCTTTGCATCAGATACTAGCTGAGACAATTCAGAGAAGATCTCGCAAAGAACGAAAGAAAGAACACACAAACTCATCATATATTGGGGATGATAAGAAAACACAAACATTTCTTAACAAATATTTCCAAATCTTTTGGTTTCCCTCTGTTTGTCAGAGACTGTTTTTAGAAGAAAATCAAAATATGTATATGTTGAACCCACATCTATCAGCTATCCACTCACATTGCTGAAACATGCATTGATTTTTCAATTTTTCAATTTCATTTTTCGAACAAACATTGTCTTATATAAGACACAAAATTTCTAAAAACACTTGTGCACGCTTCTCTTAACTGAACTTTATGTTTGTGTGTCTTAACAGTTTGCGTGTCTTAAACATATTTCCAAATTATTTGTAACAAAATATGTTTAATTGAAGTTTAATGTATATTATATGAATATGTATGCTTGACATAAACAGTTTGGACAGTGCAATTAAAATTCTAAACGTTGAAAAGTATTTTTTATGTTCAAGTTAGATTTGAAAGCATTATAATAAATCATCAAACTAGTTCCTCTGTGGAAAAATAAACCATGTTGCAACCGTCTACCATGCCACCTACAGCTTTGACATTTTAACAATTTTCTAACGCATTTCTAATTCTATTTTATTGTTAACATAATAAACATTGTGGCTAAGTTGATACACCACTGGAAATATTACATTATACACACAGAACATTATAAGCATTGTCCACCCATAAACCTTGAAGTCTGTCTGCAGTGCTAATCCTGTCTGTAACTTAAATAACCTGCTCTATCTATTCAGCTGTGTGTTTATATCCACTATAATTAAGTAGAGGTGGTTTTGAGGAGCAACTTGCCTCCAGTGAGACGTGGCCTGTGACTTTAGTCTGCAGCATTAATGAACAGACCTGAGCTGGAGTAACTCTTACTAATTAAGGGCACACTAATCAGGTCTTAATGTGTTAACCCAAGGGTTCAAAGGTAATTATTCAGATAACTTTTGCCCTTGTATTAAGTGCAAAACTGTTAAACTCCAAACTTTTTGACAGCCTACACCATGCCAACCACCAGATGGCGAACAAAGTAAGCAGTTGTATCATGGAGCCTTTGCTTGGGAAAATGACAACATTTGTTTATCCTTTTTGTTTGTCCTTAGGCACCTATTTGTATAAAATTAGATTTGAGTTAAAAAAAGATTTGATTTATATAACATATTAGTAAATGATGAAATGAATGTAAACTAACATTAATAATTGATGCATTAGAATTATTAATGGTTGGTTTATTTCAGCTAATGCATTTAGTAAAAGTTATTTGTTGGGGCATTTTGCATTTTTATAATATAGATTAATGGAGAGGAGACAGGAAAGAACTCTGGAAAGTTCTTTAATAACACGTACCAGATAAGTAAGGTGCTTGTTCCCCAAAGCTGACATACACAATCGGACGAAATTCTAAGTGATCACATACTGTGTTTACCACATCAGTAAAGAGGAGCAGTCAGAGGAGCAGGCCTTAAAAATTGAATAACTGGAGAATAGTTTTTTCAGAGGCCACTTGTTGTATCCTTGGAATCTAAATAACCTCTCAAAATGTTTATCTGTTACCAAGAGAGTTAAACCTCATTGGAAATAACATCCATCTGCAGCACATGTACCAGTATAAGTAAATTCAAGTTGTCCACAAAGCAATCAATATGTTTCAAGTGAGAATATGTTTAGGAAGTCATAATTCTTTTGTCAAGTTAAATGTTAAAGCATATCTCTCCTTGCTCTCACTTTCTACTCTTATGTCAAATTATAGCATTAAAAAGTAAAGTTAGAAGATACATGGCCAGCTGGTGAATAGCAGAAGATTAGGATAGGCCACAATTTTATTTCTACTGGGCTGAAATGCCAAGGGAAGCAATTATCCCCAGTCATTACACCGCTGAAGCGTGTGTAATATAAGAACGATAGCATCTAAATTAAACCTCCCAAATGTGCAACACCTCAAACCACATGCCAACAAAAGCTAAACAGTCCAAAATAGCAACCTATGATTGTGTTTAGTACAAGCATCTGCACAGCCATCCAATGCAATATTAAAATATCATTTACATTTCCATAAAAACAATAGTGTAAAAAAAGATCCATTTAAGAATTAATATTATCATGCAAACTGATTCAAAACATTGGACAATAGGAAGCAGAAACATTTTTAATATTGGACAGTAGAGAGCACAACAAGACAGAGCATCATCAAGCCACGCCCACAATCCCTAAACCCCGCCCACTACCAATCGGGCTGCTGTCTCACTCCTACAAGCGCGTGCACAGGTACAACGTTTGCTGTCAACACAAAGAGCGGCTGTTTAAAGCGAACAAAACACCTTTTTTAACAATATTGTGCTCGTTTTTCGCATTTGGGAGACTGTGTTTACATTTAAATTGAACTTTTTTAAAATATTTGCTTGTGTCGGTTGTGGGTTCACTTACCTGTCCCGTTAGGTGCTAACCGTTGACCTCAAACCGAAACACAAGAAGACAAACGCGTCTAAAAAGGTAAGAAATCTAATAAAAACATGTTTTAATTGTATTAAAAGTGTGCCACATGTCATTCTGTTGCCTGCTTTGATATTCAGTTGTGTTGTTGCCATAGTTTTCACATTCAAGGCACTGCAACATTGTTTTGTTATTACATTAATGTTATTTTCTTATTGTTTTAATAAATAAATGTGAATGTTACACAATAAGCAGCATTAGATGATAAATGTGTGCTTAATGTTTTCATTTCAGACAATTATGAACAGGTTTATATGTTGATTTCAACGCTTTTCTGATTTTATAATAAATCTTATGAATGCAAGTCTTCATTGACCTCTATTGTCTGGATGTTTTCCTAAACAGGATTGAATTGTTTGTGTCCTTGCACCTGGCACACAGTTATGCCCGTCCGGGTAACACCAGGTGACACAAGTGCATCTGTTGCCCCCCTTGAATAATGCAATGCAAACATCACCTGATTCAACCAACATGGACATATTTCTGGAACTTGAAGTGCCTAGGAGAAACATTTCTTTTATAAAATCATATCCGTAACTTTTATTCTGTGGCACTCTTAACAGGGTGTGAAGGTGTGAGGACATCAGATGATCTGTGAGCTAGATTCACATATTACAACAGGAGGAAATCCCATATGGGATGTTAAATGTGTGTATAAATGGAACTACTTGAAAAATGTACAAATATCTTTCGGATGCATAATCAATGTAATGACATCAACTTACACGCTATTTGAAATCATACTGTTTTGTTTAAGCTTTAGGTTGCCCGCTTGAAACACTGAAGAGAAGGCATCTGTTAGCCAACTATAAAAGGAGTCACGGCTGCCCATCTCTAAGGAAACGAGGTCTTAGATTATCTAACAGGGAGGATGTAACGTTAAATTATCTGTCCTTATCGTACGAATACTGTGAGACGACCTCTTATTATTGTCAGTCGGGTGTGAGCTGAGCCATGTGCTGTCTCTGGTTAGTCCACACCCCCCTCCCACATGTCCAGGAATAATGGATGAGATTTTGGGTATTCAAGCTCAGTGTTACATCATAAATGGACCGGATGACATGGGGTAGTTCTCTCAAAAAATGTAAATCCTGTCATGAGTTACACACTTTGTAGTTGTTCCAAACCTGTATTAATTTGTGCGGATGCACACAGAGAAATATATTTAAAGAAATGCTTTTAATAAACAGTTCTTGGACCTCTTTGAATATCATAGTTAGAAAATTACAATGGTTGTCAAAAAAAACCCAGACTTTTTTGCTGTTTTACATTTACATTTTATATATGTGTATATACTTGAACTATTGAAAACATTTACATTAGGGATCCACCTTTGTAGTCACAAGGTTTACAAAATATTTTACTTAAAATCTTACTAATTTTAGTTTAGTAGGGAAAGGCATAGGTGTGGAGTTTGTATTGGTCAGGCTAAATGCTTTTTATTATGGATTATTTTATCAGCATTGTCAGTTGGACGCACAACCTAAAATGTATGTTGAAATTAATATAAACATGGTTTGTGCCAGGCTGATCAAATGAGTAGTTTTGTTATACTGTCGTATGATTAGGGTGCCATGCAGAAATTAAATTTAAATGTAATTCTTCTCTTTTTGCTAAAATGGGAGTTAAATCTGGGTCAAAGAACCATGGCATCATATTCAACCCTGCGTGGCCAATGTGATTTTTCAGGCTCATGCTTGGAGCTGGCCAAATTGCATAATGGCCGCACATTCCCTGTTGCCCAGGAAAGAAGGAACCTGTGCTTACTGCCTTGAGGTTTCAGGTCCAGAGAGAGTTTAGTCTCTAAAGGCCTTCTTTTTTTTACCAGAACAATGTTCCCTCTATGTCTGCATGCCCTGCATGCCTATGTCAGGTGCTGTTAGCCAGAGAATTGTATCAGCACCTACTGTATCATTAAATGCTGATACAGAATACAGAATTCATCTCACCAGCTCTGGATTTAATCACTAGAGGTTCCAGTTGTTTTTTTAGATTTGTTTTTATTCTTGTGTGCTCTGCATTTGCATTCGAGGGGGTAGTGGGTTCAGCTGGTGGGAGAACGTGCCAAACCCAGCATCCCTCTGTTTCGAGAGTGTAAAGCCATCTGAACACAGTATGTTTATCCTGGTTTGTTGTTCATTTTGATCTGTCCCTCATATGTAGGAGGTGTGAAGTCTTGAGTTTTTGTCTCACTTTCTGAAACATGGTGTTTTTAAGGGTTTGGCAATACATTTTTAGTCGCAATTAAATATTCCTTTGCCTATAGAAATGAGTATCTTTAAAGGTATAGTTTCCCCAAATATAAAATATTGCTAGATTTGAGTTTCAACAAATCTGTAAACGCTTATTTTATTCTGATAAACACAGAGAAAAATATTTGTTAGAATGCTTGTAACTTAACAGTTATTGGACCCCACTGCATACCTTGGTAGAAAGAATTACTTTTTTGTTTTTTATTGAGTTTTGTACAAACGGCTCTGGGGTCATTTGACTGCCATTTTTATTTTTCCTTTTAATGTAGTCAATGGGGTCCAAAAACTTCTTAGTTATAGGCTTTTGTCCAAATATCTTTGTTTCAAGTTTAAAGAAATCAAATGTTTCTTTAGGGCAAACTATCCCTTTAGATCCTTATAAAAAATGTGTATATTTTCTAATATTTGGTTCTCCATATTAAGTATTTCATGTTATGATATTAATATGGCGTTTATGTTTGTTTATTTATACAGTAAGTGAGTTTTTGGACTAAGATGATACCCTCATAGCACAACTAGTAAAATCAAGCGTATGAATGAATTTTACCCAAAGAAGGAGGATTTACAGGCAGACTATTGGTTGACTGGGAAAGAATTATTTACAGAGTATCTCTGAGTGATGGGATGTCGTTAGCTCCATTACTCTGTTAAATAAATGATAGGGGCTTTAATCTGCAACAGTTAATCTTTCAAAAATGTTTTTTTTCCATCACCCGTAATGTATTGGGTGAGTTTGGATGCCTTGTGGTTCTTAATCTTTCTGTTTACCTATAATTAAAACTATGTTGTCTTATTTGGATCAGCTAATTCACGGAAAGCGAGAGACTGAGACAGCTTATTTGGTAAACTGTGTTTGACACTAGCCATATTTGTCCTTGCTAGTTATTTTCCGTAAAAAATTGTAGGATTGCGAAATGAAAGTCGTGCACTGAAATGCATTTGTGAGTGAAAATACCAACCTTTAAAATAGCAGGTTCAGTTCATTTGTAAAAAATATACATCCTTGAGCAGAGGACTTTGTCAATGTTTTTTATGTTGGCTTTCGTTTTAAAGATTTTCCTCATGTGACACCACCTGCTGCTTTAAATGAATGCCAGAAAGTAACTCAAATATTCTGCGTCCACAGACACAAAGCAGGTCTGGTCTGAGTGACATCTTAAATCACAGAGTGTCTCCAGTCCCTATTGCGACTCTTATAATTACTCAGAAGGGCATTTAACATTGTAAACAGTAGGAGGCTGGTTTGAGCGAAATGATGTTGTCACAGTGCTGTTTTTGAATAAGACGTACTGGGAAACTGGTTGTGATGTAAGTAACACATTTCTTTATAAAATATAGATTAATTTAAGTCTGCTCCAAATAAAAGTGGCTTAGAACTTTTTCACAGAGAAATATCACATGGGGCGGAATTGTACAGAAAAATGGCCATTACATAACTCTTAAAAGATCTTTGAAAGATCTTTTGAAAGACTCTTTGAAAGATCCTTTCCGAAACCTTTGCTGTATGAGGGGAGTGAAATAATGCAAAGAAATATTGGGTCATAAGTCTGGGTTTAACATGCTACTCAACATCTTTAACAGACTTAAGCATTTATAATCCATGATACAGCATGATACTTATGCTTTTAACTGTTTAGTCTTGGATTGGTTGTAACACAAATATAATTTTTTTTACATCTTTCGAAAAACACAAAAGATGTTGTACCAGTTGACTTTCATTTATTTTGAGTCCGTATAGTTGGAGTAAATGGGTGCTGCTGTTTTTTGGTAACCAACCTTCTTCAAAATTTCTATATTTTCTTCTGGTTTAATAACAAGAGGGTGAGTAAATGAGGGCAGAAGTTTCAATTTTGAGTGAACTATCCTGTTAATATCTAACCGGCCTTGTCTGAACTGCCTTCTGTTTGTTATATTTGAAAAAGTGAACTTCCTGCTTCAGAAGATGTCAATCCTGCCATTTAGATAATTGCAAGCGTCATTTATGTATGACATTTAGTGCTTCTGATGTCTGGTGTCCCATACAATAGCGATTTAACTCATTCCTAATTGGTTAAATAGCGTAACAAAACTTCCTGGTGTCCCCTGTTGGATGTTGACAGTCTGATTCTCCTAAAAAGACGTCAGGTGAAGCGATGACAGTGCATCTAACAGCTGTGTTCAGGGATACCTTGGCTTACACAATAGAGGTGCTATATTTATCCCAAATCTATTATGGGACCGATCAATCAGCACAAGGCCTTCCATCAAGTTCTCGTAGCTCAGCATTCTGCTGTAATCTTTTTCTTACTGAAGATGTCCTGTCCTTGGCTTGGAGGAACAGATGAAAGCCGTGTGCTTGATGTATCCACCCAGGAGGATAAATATCATCAGTGAATAAAAAGAATAGCTGGTCACCTGACCAATTTGATTCCCTCGCAGGCTCTCTGTGATCATGAAAGATGTCATTAATTGTTTGTCTGTTTGTCATTTCGTGACAGGGAATTAGAGTCATAATTGTTTTAAATTAGAAATAAAAGAAATGTGGCAGCAGGCATGTGTCCATAAGACAGCCTGAAATTAATTTAGATAGGGGAGAATTTTTGAAGACGTACTGATGATAAACTGTCTGCCACTGTTAAAATCCACTGAGTATTTCCATCAACCTCTTGCATAAGAAATTAATGGATATGAAATATTTAATAATTTCGTAGGAAAACGGCCTATTGGTTATTCCCAAGACTTCATTAGTGTGCAAAGCCAATCAATAATTTATTGTTGACGCTTAAGTTTGTCTAATGATTCAGTTTGTAACTTACAAACCGTGCTTTCTTTTATTTTTGTGTTTGGGGGAAAATTTAGTATACATTTTCACAGGGGCCATATAGATGGCTGTCTATTATGCACCTCTTGGATTAAGAGAATTCTACATCAGCATTTCAACGTGTACTAGCATTCAAAGTTGACTGCGCTTAGGTTGGCACATTACAATTGGATGAAATTGATCGGTGTCTAAAATTGTACAAACATGCATGTTTTAGTCAATCTCTGTCTCATAGTATTACTAATAAGACTTGAGCTCTTTTTGTATCATAGATACTTGTGTAGAGTTTCTTTAGGAAGCCTAAGGTTGGTGCACAAGACAATAACTTTGAGACTCAACGAGTTAATTTGTTTTTGTTATAATTGTGCTTTTGATACCATTGGAATTTAAACTCTAAGATTTGCAGACTGGATGAACACTCAATATTGGTTGGTGAGTTTATTGGGTCATTCCAGATGTGCTCGATTATAAAAAAGTTTAATCACGATTATTTTGCCTGATGTCACAATCAAGATGATTTAGCATGATAATACATTGACTTTGAAAAATTAGTTAACGAAAGAATTACGGATAAGTTAATACACTTACGATCTTAGTACATAGACTGAAATTAATAATATAAGTAATAAATAAAAGTTTTAACTCATTGTTCAACTCTAAATTAATTAAAGAGCAGTAGATCATTGTGGTGTTCCCTGTTGGTGGTGTAAACCTGTATGACTTTCTACTGCAGACTTTCTACTGCAAATATAAAAGATATTTAACAAAAAAAAATGTTTACTTATATGTTGGTATTCTTTTAATAACACACCCAGCTGACCCTGGTACACTTCTAAGTTATAGCTCATAGGACAAACTTACGCTCTTATCTTGTGTCCTGTGTGTTCTTAACATGCAAGATGTAACATTAAGACACTGATGGTAGGTCCATTATGTTTCAGCAACCTGTCTGCGGATAGTTTAATAATGGTATTGTATTGTTGCCATAAGCTAAGGAAAGGTACCTTCTTTTTCCTATAGAAAACCAGTGCATGTGAATGGTTGCCAGTTACCAACATTCTTCAAAATATCTTATTTTGGGTTATGCTGAGAAAGTCCTGCAAGTTTAAAATGACATGATTCTGAAACCAACAGCCAACCTTAAAATTTGGACGAACTTTTCACATTTACATGTCTACTGAGGCTGTCAGTTTGTAATAATAATGTTCCAATTGTAAGTTAACAATGTGAGGGTTGGTTAAGACTAGACCATTAATTTTTGTGAACTATTTGAAAAGAAAAATAGATCAAATAATTGTACATTTTTGTCTCCATTTATTTAGGTTTTCATTGCCATAAAAATACGATCATCGGCGTGGTATTTGTAAACTCCAAACTGGAGTGTTTTAAGACAAACAATCTAAATTTCACACTCACTCCCTCATTATAAGGGAGATGTCTTCCTAGGGATTTGGCAGTTTTCAGTAAACAGATGGTAAATGGAATAACATTAGCTGTTATATAGAGGGAGGGTAGTGTAGGGGAGTTGCTGACGCAGCATTGGAACGATTTCAATTAGGAGAAGATGAACAAAAAAGCTGCTAACATGAGTCAGGTTGTGACCGAGTGTCATTCCTTCATCTTGTAATATCCATACATTGATTGGTCTGCTATTCTCAATGTCTTTGAATATTTATTTATTTGATTTAATCTATAAAGGGTTGTAGTATTACAAGGAAATTACATGATTTAACCACTTAATATGATTTTGTCACACTCACACCACTAATGTAAAGGCAAGCATAAGAATGTGATATGTGTCCTGCTGTTAAAAACCTTATAATCCTGTAAAATGATCAGATTTGGCACATCGCCATAAAATAATAGCTTAACGTCCCCCACCCTTCCCTGGAGCAAGACTCAAGACTTGATTGTTGTCATTTTCTGCAATTGTCTCCTCACTTGTCAGAGAGCAATGGCAGTTATTTGCAGTGCATCGGTTTAGGAGCCCTTGTTATTTTTTAATAACTCACCCAACTGACCATGGTACACTTTTTTGTTATAGCTCATAGGACAAACCTACCAACTTATCTTGCGTTCTGTGTGTCTTAAACATCCAAGATTTATCTTTTAGTCACTGATGGTAGATCCATTCTATTTCAGCAACCTTTCGTATAGTTTAATAATGATATTGTATTGTTGCCATAAGCTAAGGAAGGGTGCCTTCTTTTTCCTATGCTTTAAGTTGCTTAAGATTTAAATTGCTGAACAGTTTCCCTTAATGGAAGCTGCTTGACATGGTTTTCTGGAAAAGGAAATGAGGCAGCAGAAAAACAGAATAATGTCTCACCCCTTTCTGAGTTAGGATTATAGGAAATGCTGTGGCTTTACTGAAAGACATTTCGGGTAATTCATTGTTTACTGCTCATAGGATCAATAGAAGTAAATTCAAACCCCATAGTTTTATTTTAGTGTCTGAATAATTAGTTGGCATTTTCAAATGATGATGAAGAGAACTGGTGACCGGACGGACTAAATTGTATAGACCTTAACCAGTGCCTAAACTTCAGTGACTTCACCCTATTCTTCTGTAATAGCATGTTTTTCCTTTCTGAATAATCTTTTGAGATCACAGATAAGCTGACGACTGTATTTCTCCACCGCTTCATAACAACAGTGACTAATCATAATTATTGTGACCTGCAGTATTATTATCTTTATGAATCTGAGCCGTGTATTGTACAGATGGGTTTATTTAAATACACATTGTCTCGCTCTTATTTTGTGTTTGAAAAATTTGCAAACCTCCCACAATGAATGCTCTTGATTCCTTCAACGTTCTGTTAAGACTCTACTGTTTCTTTTCGCCTGTGTTTGTGTGTGTTCAGATAGAATTAGAACTGAAATGATCCCATCGGCTCTTCAGATTACTGTTCCTCTCTAGATCTGCCACAAACCCAGTTTAAATCTACAGTAGGAGATGCTGAATTATTCAGAAGGTCTCCAAAATGGATTCTGTCTTTAGCATGGGTGTGTAGTAACAACTGCTTCTCTTCGATTAGCAAGAACTGACAGCAGATTTACAAGGAAACACACAAACAAGTCTTAGTCATATCACGCGACCTTGGAAATTAATATTTCTGTCTCCCTTTAATATCTTTTTGTTTACACATATAACTTTGAGGACATGGGTGGCCTTGTTTTTGCTGAAACAGATTAACCAATGCTTGTGCAACTGTGTTGCCCCTGACCTTCATTGTAGGTCATTGCTGGTGTGTCATTTTGAAAATAAGAGGAATAAGAGGTTTTTAATGCAACCCTATGTGTAAGTTTTATTACCCATACAGTAAGGGGTCTGTGACATTTCCATGAGGCCCTAATGACGAATCTCCAATTGCCCTGCTGGATACATTAATAAACGGATACGCCTCTCACCGGTGCAATGCAAATAAGAATGCTGCTGGTGGTCTCTGTTCTCAGCCTGACGTCCCTTATTATCATTAGGGCCCACACAGCCATGTTTCATTTAGCGGATATGTGAAAGAGGTATACAGAACAATGATGTATCATTGGTTTGTATTTGTTAACTCTTGTGTGAGGGGATCTCTGTGATTTTATTTCTGATCATTTTTTAAGACTGAAGCATGTCATTTTATTCAGTTAATTACTTTTGACCAAACTTAAAACTATGGCTGTTTATTGGAAATATTGTCTCACGTTACCATGCATATCACAATATAAGGGTACATTACTGTGTAGAATATGTGGTATTTTGAATCTGATGGGGTAGAGAATAGCAAAAAGGAAGGAGGAAGAAAAGAGCACATCATTAGAATAGAATGGAGTAGAATAGAATAGAGTAGAATAGAACAGAACAGAATAAAACAGTATGCCTATTGTCATTGTACACATATGCATTGTACATTATATACATGTACAATAAGATAAAATCCATCTAACAACTCTGTGCAAACATGTTAATAGAACACTAAACATAAAATTACAGTAAAAAACCTGTTTATGATAAATATTAGTTCAGATAGGGAACGAAGCAACTCTGGTAGAACGAGAGATATACTGTTCCTGGAAAATCTGAAACCTTTGAGAAAACTTTGATTTCTGCATAAATTGGAGAGAAAATGAGATCCTCATCCAAGTCCTAATAATAGACACACACAGACTGCTTAATGCAATACCACACAAACATTATATGTTTTCATGTTTTTATTTAACACAACTTGTTAATAATCACAATGTTGAGTGGAAAAAGCATATGAGTTTTTGGGTTTAATATAATTGGTTGAACCTCCTTTGACAGAAATGACCTCAACCAAACGTTTCCTGTGATTGCAAATCAGACCTGGTCAGGAAGAATTTTGAGCCATTCCTCTATACAATTTTTCTATGCAATAATTTTGGGATGTCTGGTGTGAATCGCTCTCTTGATGTTGTGCCAGAGCATCTCAATGGGGTTGAGGTCAGGTCTCTGAATGGGCCAATCCAATAGCTGTTTCTTCTGTTGAAGCCATTCTGTTTTGGATTAACTGTTACAGTCTGGTGAAAATAATTTTTTTTAGCAAGTCTGTGTGTGAGCATATGTGGTTGGAACATATAAAAAGCTCTTCCTTTTTATATGTTTGTCCTTGTTCTGATTCACCTGTAGCACCTTCTTCAGGGCAACATATTGAACAGATCAGGTTGGGCACTGTCCTTAACAATTTTACCAGCCATACTGAGGTATCTGAAGGAATCTGCGAACCAGATTGGTCATATTCCGTTTCTGGTTTGGAAAATCCCTCAGATCTTATCCACAGTCACATTCCCAATGAAGAACGTGATGTAGTCTAGCACTTAAGAAATCAGTTACTTGGCGATTTAAGTGTTTTGAATGTAAAAACCATGTGAACAGCAAACAGTATAAATCAATAAAAAAACAGGTTTTAAAGTATTTATACCATAGGTTGGAATATCATGAAAAAATGTTTGCGGTAGTTAGCTGTTGCGATATTTTTGCACAGACCCACTTAAAACTATAAGACATGTAATGTTTATTTTGCCAGTATTTCCTGTAATATTGTATTTCCTTGTTGCTTATGTTAATGAATAACCTCTGTCAGTACATGACAATGTTTCGGCTGATGCCATAGACGACCCGGTTTACCCGATAAGAGGTTTAGTTCCTCTCCCGCAGAGACTGATAAGCAGAAGGAATTCTCTGAGCTGAGACTGAAGGAATTTGAATTAACTCTCTTGAGAAATTCATTAACGATTACCAGAAGCATTCTGCATATTTGGCCACAGACAGAAATGGGTGTGTAGGGGGTTTCAGTAGTGTTTCACATGCCGACGAATGTCAAGCAGACAGACAAAAATGTGTGGCTATCAGCTTTAGAAGTCACTTTATTCAAAGCCCATGCTGCAGTGTTGTACATTGACAAATGGACCCTAAGTTACCCTTACCTCCCTTTATATGATTTATGTGTGTGTCAGCTATTTCAGTTCGCCACATGGCATGAATACTAATCTGCTGTGCGTTGATGTGCGTCTGCAGGGTCTTTGGGCGTCACTGGGATGATAGAGAGGTGGGCTGGAGACTGGATTGAAGGAGCATGGTGAAGCACCAACCTCTACAGGTCTATGAGAGACAGTTGTGTTTGTCATGTCTGACTGGTATCTACGGTTGCCGATGGAAACGCTACCAGCGGTCACATGATGATACCACCAAGGTGAGTAGACCCATCAACAAGACATCTGTGTTTGATGTTTAAAGACTTTATGAAAGCTAAACATTTCAGATGTAATGATGTAGTTCATTGGGCGTGTCTAGCAGTGGGGAATGATTAAATCAATCAGTATGACCCGTCATTGGATGGAAAAACAAGTAGGCACAGTTAAACTAACAAAGCATTACTCAGAACCACCTACAGCTATGGCATATAGATCATGTTGTATGAGTTTTAGGTTAACTAGTATTGGAAATTTTTTAGGTCACAGGATTAGTCAGTTGTTTCCAAGAAAACATTCGTAAAATCAAAGTTCAGTTTAGTCAGTGGTCATGGTTCAGTATAGAGTCAAGAAACTCACAAGCTGATAGAAAACTGTGATCTTTTGACTTTGTAAAGAATCTATTTTGTCTTTGTTTTGTACATAGTCATAATGTTTGTGTGTTGTATGAGGCCACAAGATTATTTTAAAACCCCAGGTTATCGACTGGTCAGCATTGAGTTGTTCCTGATGCAACAGTTTTTTAAGAGAGAGAGCTTAATTAATAAAGGTACTTGGACTGTCTTTAGATAGCACTGATTTTATGTTACATAAAGTTAACATGAGCTGATGAGAGGACAAACATTTCAATACGCTTTTTTCTTTTATTTGGTTTTCTTCTGAAACTCTTGCCTTTGCTTCTTCAATAGATTTACGACACTAATGGTAAGTCTTTAATGTATTAGACCTTTTCGTCTAGTGTACCGTTTCTATGCAGTTAATTAAAGGAAGCGCAGCGCATAAGAGCAGTTGTGACATTATTTATGTGTGTTGAAAGCACTGCCACCACACCATCCATAACTGGCAGGTGTATTTCCACATTACAAATATGGCAACATTTTATTTTGATTCTAGAACATATGCATGAAAATGTAATTTATTATCCAAAATCTGTATGTGATCTGTTTTCATGTTTCTTGCATTAGAGTATTGCATTATTGGAGTATTAGAGTATTGGATATGTAATATAAGATTAGAGTATTGCATATGTAATATAAAATGACGGTCATGCCATTTTGTTTTGTATGTCAATGTCAATGTCACCTTTATTTATATAGCCCTTTAGACAAAATACATTGCATCGAAGCAGCTTAACAACAATAATTAGTAAAACCGTATGTCATAATGCTTAAGTGTTAAAAGGCAATACATTATTGAATTCGGATTTTGTAGTTAACCTATTCTCTGCTTCATCAATGTTTCATGCTACATCACTGTTTTTTCTTGTTTAAAATGTACTACAAAATGGAGTTTTCCCAAACGCAATAAGTCCTGAACCTGATTTTAGCCAAAATGGGATATGTGCTCTTAACCACTCATAATTTGTTCTATACAATCCAACATGGCAATGCTTTGAGATGTGTGTTTGTGTTCAGTCTTTTAAAATAAGTGCTTTAAACTCTATTAACACTTTTGGTGGCCTGAATGAGTCAGTAAAGACCTACACAAGGGGGTAAAAAATGTCACACTGAACATTTGCATTTATTTGATTTATATTAATTTATAGTTAGAGTCCCTGATATCATACATTTTGAGTTATTTTGATGTAGTTTTTTTTGTAATACACAAATAAACATTTTTATTTCTTCGTGATTTTTTCGTGGATCTTGTTTTGGAAAAGAGCTCTTAATTTAAACGCTATAAATATACCATTTTTAAACATGTATAATAAAAATTAACTCGTCCAGCCTTATTGCATAGGCATTTTTACAACTTTTAAGTGATGTCTTAGAAACATCACTGAAGGACAGATCTGTTATTGTAACATCAGCAATATGCTGTACTGTACAACATATACATATGCGGTATATAAGATAATTTGTGTTGTTATTAAACACATGTGGTCAAAGTCCAAAAGCGCACAGGAAATAGAAACGCTGTACTATTTTTTTATTATACTTATCAAACAGATCTTACTCCCTAAAGGCACATGTATTAAATGGTTTGTTTTCCTTGAGAGATGCTTTGCCTTGGAGCACAACTGTTTTCACATGTGTGCTTTGTAAAGGTCCCTGTGGGAGAAGATAGGTGGGACACAATTGGATGTCAGAGATCCAGGCTTTGTAAGATGAGATGAAAGTGAAAGGAGGAGATTTTGTGTTAAACTGGTGACACAGATTTTTAATGTTTTCTTGTCTCTTTTGCGGAGCAGGAGAGATGGTTGTTAGAGGAAAGAAGATAAAGTGTGTGCAGATCTTTGATGATATCTAGCGCATGATCATCTCACATTACAGGAAAAGTTTGAAATTGTACAAATACCGGAGAATCATGTATAATACAGTAATATGACTTTGCTTTTCAAGCTTTTTTATGAATTACATATGAGTCTGCAAATGGTCACACCATATTCTATGATATGCTCTTGCATCAATGCTTGATACAATAAAACATCCAAAAAGGTGGAGATATAGATTTCCATTTACATTCCACAAAGTGAGTCTAAGCCATTACTGCAGTTTCCTGTTGTTCTCTGACTCTCATTTGCTTGTACTGTCCCGTCATCATTTTTGGCTCAGACTTGTCTATCCGCACCAGGAGGCCTGACCCTGTCCACATAAACAGCCTGTTCAGCTGTCAGAGAGTGAGCGAGCAAGAGATACCGATACAGGAGTGCTCCATGCATCACAGCCAATGGTGTCAATGAATACAGTTTGTGTAGTTTCTAGTCACTTTTGAGAGATGCAGGATATGCTGTCTACACATATTAAGAATTTGACCTTCATCCCATTCTGCGTCCTGTCTATCGTTTCAACACTTTAAGCTCACTTTGCTCGAGGTGGGAAGCTGTTAATAAAGCAAAGATCCATATTTTATGATTCCAGTCTCTGGCAAAAGCCATTCAGGAGGTGAATAATCTGTAAACTTATGTGTATTAATAAAACAGAAACACTGCAGAGTTCTATGGAGTTCAGTCTTCTGTGTCGGATGAGTGTGGGAGTATACGTTGCTGTTTAAGATGTTTAGGCTAGCGTGTGCTCCACTGAAAAGAGATACTCCTCAGTAATAATTGAGAGTTTTTCCATTTACTCATCCCATTACTTCCAACACAAAGGCTCTGTGAATAGTGCACTCATCTCCCATGTGTTCCTGCTCTGTGAAAGTAATACAGCTTAAAATATAAAATGCAGTGGTCGTTATAAACTATAGCAAATTCCTAAAAACTGATTATGTTGTAATTAAAATTAGTAAAGAGTATTCCAAAAGTTGAAAACTTAAGTAGAATTGCTTAGATTTCAATTTATAGTTTTAAACAATGTGATTTAATATCTTTTTAGTGCTGTCAATCGATAATAGATTTTTAATATGTTGTGTTGAATTATACATATATTTATGAATATGCATTCATAAAAATACACACACGCACGTATGCACGCACACGAGCACACACACACACACATTTTTTTTTTGCAGTTGAATGGAAGTGGAAGACAATTTCAAACTTTTTGTTTTATTGATACAATTTATCTAAGTTATCTAAGTTATATTCATACACTCAATGCTAGGGAAAGATGTCACCACAACGTTGATCAACTTTGACATTTTGCTGCCTCCAACCTAGAGAAGGGACAGCCTATCTACTGACTCAAGAAGAGGCCGCCCACCCAGTTAAGCACTTTGTCTGGAAAAAAGTCTGCCGCCTATGTACTTACCCAGAGGCAATGACAGTTACAGTTTTGCTCACTTTATAAATTTTATAAATGATTTTGTCTTTAGAAGTCCAGTTCCTTAGATTCTTTAAATCTGTAGGAAAAGATTAATGACTTGACTTACATTTCCAATAATAAGGGGTGTTTTTTGTTTGATATTGGCTGTGACTGTTTTCTCCTTGAAACAAGTACATGATGCCCAGGAGACAACCTGCACACATGTTTGTCTATATACATCCTAAACATCCCCATTACTTTTTAAGTCACATCATCCCTTAAAAAAACACAAATTGTGTCTGGGATTTACTTTCTGCTCCTGAGATTTTTCACATCCAATCCTCTTTGATTAGTGAAGTGTTCTTGCATTAATGTGAATTCAGATGTAATAGGACTCGTGTTTAGTTCAGTTGCTGTCCAGTCGCCTCTGTCACTCTTTTTTCTGATTATGATTACAGATCAGCATTTACAAAGCCCGGACAAATGAATCTGCTGGCAAATTCAAATGCCAGCACATTTCCTAATCCCAGCAAGGTGACCTGTAATGCATCTTTTTTGTCATGTTTCATCTCGCCCTGTCTGTCTGCGTGGAAATCTTTGTGCATTTGATTTCAGAAGGTGTACAATTTTGTCTCTTAAGGGATTTTATTATATATTTGATATATTTTTTGCTGTGTAATGGCTCCTGTTAGCTCAAGTATAAGATATTTTTTTGCATCTGTAGTTACAGATGGGATTACTACTGAATGATACTGTTACAGTATGACAGCACTTCTCCTCTCTCGCATCAGGCAGCCGGCCTCCTGTCTTGTTTGCCCTTTCTACTTCTTACTGGGTATTTAGCAGTCAGTGGGACTTTTAACTACAGTTTGTGCCACTAGGGAACAGATGTGTGAAGGTACATACTAGCTGTATGAATAAAATATGATGGGGGCATGAAAGCCCACATAATGTAGATGAAATTTTAATGTTGTTTTAAATTGAGTTTTGTGTATGTTACTGTGTTGGCTCAGCTTTCTTTCAATGTTTTTCTAGGAAATAAAAGCACGGAACGTGTTCACTAATTTTCATAATTTCCCTCAGGAATGGCACGTATAGGTCTGAGATTATGTTATTATGCTCTATATTATACAGCTTGAGATAAGCCTCTTTGATTTATTGAGAACCATTAAAGTCATCCACTGTAACCGTGGCATATTACCCCACTTAGTGAAAGTCCACAGCATTACTTTAATTATAGCTGTAAAACAAATGTGCTGTGAAGCTTTGCTGGGATTGCTAGAATTTTTTTACCCTATTGCATAAAGGTTTTTTTCAGTTCTTTACAAAGATGTGTCACAATGGCTGTGATGGTCATGGCCCTGATGTATGTGAAGGCAGTTTCTCAAAATTGTTCCTCCCTCTCAGGAAACTTACCCTGGAGTGATCTTGGTACCAAGTGGCTGACTGGAGATGTCATTTCAGATCTTCATCTTTGCACAGATGCCTTTGAACATAAGCATTTTTAGGTTTAATAATGAAGTGTTGTTTTTATTTAAACAACTAAAAGTCTTGGAGCAGACAATAAATATACGTTTTAAATATGTGTGATAATAATTTGCAAGTTTTCAATCAGTAATGCATTTTAGTGTATTGGCTTGTATGACAGACTATCTCTTCTTTCTCGGTATAGTGGAGAAGAAATGATTTTGACATTGTAATTTTTTTTTGTCTAAGCTTTCTTTTATTGAGATACTCCTGTCATGATAGGGTAGAGTGAAACATGAAAATAAAGACAAACGCACAGAGTTTAACTGGTTTTGTGATTTGCTTACTTACAAGAAAGCCCATTCAAGTAATACAAAGGAATTACTGGAACTGTAATTTGTTACCCAGTGTGGTTGCCATGTCTTCAGCACTAAGCATAATGGATTAAAGGACCATTAAGAGAAATGACCTTGGTTTTAATAATTTTTAGCTTTATTTGATTAATCCACAAACCCACATTTTGTAATTACATTGTGTGCTTAATTCTCTGGGATTCAAATAAATAATGCTTTTCTCATATGAGAGTGCTTGTATTTGTGGTTTTCTAGATATTGTTTAGCGTTGAGTGTGAAAAGAATGTGTAGGAAGTGCCGGCAATAAGGATTTATTCTTGAATTGTTTCTTTGTTTTCTTGTGAAAAATGCTTGTGGTTTATAAACACATGAAGGTGGCACATGCGGATGGATTTCACATATATAATTCTTGATGTCTTTATAGAGAAAATGAGATATGGCATAGATTATCAGGTTTAAGAAATAAACTCCCATGTCAGGGATAGAAGTCATTCTTCACTAATAAAACGATAATGAATCTCACTCTTGAAGCAACTCTATTAAACCTAATTGAATTTCATATAAGTGCAGTCATATCCCGAGGCACTTGAAGAAACTATTGTATATTACATTTCTTCCCATTTTTTTATGGATTGTAAAAACAGTTGGATAATTTGTAGGGAATTGTTTCCAATTTACGTGCCAAGATTTATCTTATAGCACTCAGGTTGTTTAGGATTATGACTGCCAATCTCATTTAATACCAATTTTGATTTAATAAAACATGAAACCAGATTTTTCTGATGAGTTCATAATTTTTATTTTATAAAAAAATTTCTATGTTTTAATTGTTTTATCTGTTTCAGTGGGAGTGTTTGTGGTCCTTCATACTCTTTTGCACTTTCTCCTTGTTACTGGTGTGGTTTTACTTCTGGTGGGAAGCCTACAATGACTACAATGAGTTTAACTGGTGAGTAAACTTTTATAACATAAAACCTAAATAAATGAGTAAAATAACACATTATTGATTTTGTGGCATTTTATGAACTACAGATATTAATCAAAACGATACACCTATACAAAGGGGGCCTTCCAACTAAAAAGTTTGAAAACCACTGGTTTAGCAAAATAGTTATATTCTTATATGATAAGAATTTTTCTTTGACCAACTGATGTCATTAAACACATTTGTTACACATGACTACAGGACATTGAGTGTATTGCATTGTGGGTTACTCTCATTGGGCACTGAGGCATGCAATGTTAATTTTTCTAAAACTCTTGCTTTCCTTCCAAAAATTTATTTCTCTCTCTCTTTATCTCTCTCTCTTTCTCTTTCTCTCTCTCTCTCTCTCTCTCTCTCTCTCTCTCTCTCTCTCTCTCTCTCTCTCTCTCTCTCTCTCTCTCTCTCTCTCTCTCTCTCTCTCTCTCTCTCTCTCTCTCTCTCTCTCTCTCTCTCTCTCTCTCTCTCTCTCTCTCTCTCTCTCTCTCTCAATCACTCACTCTTGCCTCACACACATATTGTTCATTAATCTACCTACAAAACAAGGCCACTTTCACAGAAACTGTGTTATCAGTTAATATTGGGGAAAACACATATTTTGTCAAGTACATTGTTTGCTTTTTACCTCAAGGTCGTTTTTTTATTCTTTCATCACACTCCCACCCCCATCATACCCTGCATACTCTCAGGGGTAGTACATGAGTCAGTGAGGTCACTGTAGAGGACAAGAGGCTTGATTCATAACAACCTCCACTAACGTCCTGTGGGACTGTGTCAGTGGAATCTGTGATAAGACAAGCGATGCATCTAGCAGGCAAATCATTGATACGGTCTCACCCAGCAAGAATGCTGTTTAGCTAATCAATACCAAAGGAATTAGGGCTGATCTAGAATCAGACTTCTCCCTTTGCATGTGTTCAGACTAGCAAACTACAGTTGCATGCATTTTTCACCAATCTAATGTATATACAAAATACCTAAATGATGAATAATATTTGTCTAAATGGTTTGATTCAAAGGTAGGCCCAAGGATTAATCACAATTAATCTACTTTTAGACATTTAGACATTAAACAAAAATTCTGTTGACTTATAACTGATGATATAACTAGATTTTCTATAATGCTAACTAGTTTTGCATACAAAACTGCATCATCTCTGCGGTACTGCAGGTTTTAAATGAAATGACATCTTATGTTTCCCTTGAGAAGGGCAGAACCGAATTTACAGTTCATAAAGTCAAAGGGTATTTCTTTCTGAACATTTTGTTTAGATGTTAAAATAAAGCAGATCCCTATTCTTCGACTGCATTTTATCATTTGGTTTTTTGTTTCAAAGATACCCACTAAGTTGGAGAAGATTTTTGCAAAACAGATGGTCTCTCTCACCTTATCTTTTCAAAAGTGATGTTATTTAATCCCTAAATCATGAAAGTTAACAAGAGAGATGTGGTATTGGTAAAAAGCGTAATACCCTGTATTTCTCAAGGGTGGAATTATTTGGTATTAGTCCATAACAGTCCGGCATTAAGCTTTATTAGTTTTGAGAATAATAGGTTCCTGTAGCTTATGTGGTGTAGCATGGTGCTATAGCAATGTCACTAACATTAAATTGCACTCATACAGGTTTTTATACAACCGTTCAGGGGAATGGAGCGATGGAACCGTTCCCATACTGGCCACCACAGCGGCTGGACTCACCTATATTGCATTTTTAATGGTGAGTGGGGCCATGGGGCTTAGCAAAACTAATGTTCTTCAATGCCCCAGTGATTTATTATCTCTTACAAACATATGTTTACATGTTAACTATGTCACTGTTATGTGTCTACCTAAGGAAATGTTGTCTTTTGTTTTCGGGGTTTTCTTGTTAGTCTAAGTGATATTTGTCCTTGCAGATTTTAGCTCTGTGTCATGTCGCTGTTGGGCAGCAGTTGAACTTACACTGGCTCCACAAGGTATTTGTCAAGCTTTCAACTGCTTTTTTTACCCAGAATATAAAAATAGAGAGATATGTCTGCTTGTGCAAGACTGGCCAAATGAACCTTGACATTGTCACAAATATCTTGTTATGCCCTGAGGATTTCTGTCTTTGGGCATTGTGAAGAAGTTCTTCTTGTTTAAGAGCTGTTTGAATTTGTTTATGGAATATGTTTCGAATTTTTGAGGGATTATATTTCAACAGAATGTTTTGGTTTTGATAGATCTGTGTGACCGTTGCGTTGCTCACTACAGTAATCGGGGTGATATCAGTCACTCAGATGTGGGGGGAGGAATGGGATGTAGTTTGGATTTCCTTTCAGGTGAGTTCAAATTAATATAATGATTTAAAATTCACATTCTGCTATTAAAGGAACACTACACTTTTTTTTGGAAATAGGCTCATATCACTTTTAGCTTGGCACAGTTCATTGAATTCTATTAGACCAAAAGCATTGGGTCTAAAAATGACCAACGAGTTAAAATTTGACTGTAGTTATATCGAGTACCAAAACAGGCAGAAATGTAAAGCTGCGATTTTCATAGCAGATAAGGACTACACTCCAGTTCCAGAATAATAGTGAAGAAAGTATGCTGAAGTAAGGCCGAAGCAGGTGCAGTAATATCACACAGCGTCTGAAATTGGAAGTTACCTAGATGGAAACTAATTTCAGGTGCTGTGGGAAATGACTTTGCCTTCTTTGCCATTTCAAAGCTGTATTACTTCCTTCTTCAGCAAAACACATAAGAAGATATTTTGAAGAATGTATATAACCAACACCCATTTACTTGCATTACAATAAAAGTTTCCACACAGTAAAATTGAATGGGTGCCACTGCTTTTTTATCAACTTTCTTCAAAATATCTTCTTTTGTGTTCTGCAGCTCAAAGCAGAGGGTGAGTAGAATGATAGGGAAGTTTTTATGTTTTGGTGAACCTTCACTTTTAATATGCAATCCATATCTTTTGGTAATTTGTTTCAATTTCTGATTAATATATAAAATTGCAGGTTTTTACCCGAAATATTTTAGATTGCACCTTTAAGTGTAATTAGCTTAAGATCTTCCTCTGATTCATGCTTTTATTATTATATATTTTTTTCTCTGACTTTATTCATTATTATTAATATTATATTCGTTATAAAAAATATTATGAGACGATTGCTTTATTCTTGTTCAGGCCACAGGTCCTTTCCTGCAAATTGGTGCTTTGGCTGCTGTCACAGCTTTGGCCTGGCTGGTAGCTGGACAGGTAGCGCGAGCGGAGAAAACCAGTAAGCCTTTATCCATATTGAGATACACATTCAGTGTGGAATTGCTATAGACCTGGTGTTAATTATAAGAGGAAAACATATAAGAAAAATCCACCTATCAATACATTCTTCTGTCCGGTCGTCACAGCATGAGACATGCATTATCTCCACTAACTTAATGAGCTTCTTGTTTCACATTACAACATTAACCGAAATGAATACACTACTATTGATTCCATATTTCAGTTTAACCAAGCTCATCTAAATCTATCAAGCACACATTTAACTGGCTCGTCTTTTTTAAGTGACCAGACACTTAAGTCCTCATTGTTGAGAATTAAGAGTTCCACAGGGACATATCTTGTCTTGATCTCTAAAAGTACTTGCTAAATTTATTCAAATGGGAGCACGTTTCCCCCTATCAGAATACTCACAACATACCCTGCAGAAGTATGTTGACACAAGAGCTTCTAGCTTCACAAGCTATTTCGCATGTCACTGCAAATGTGTCAAAACAAAATGTATAATTCAATGGAAGAGCAGTTCATACTCCGTTTTGCCTCGAGGGATGTTATGGCACTACAGTCAGTTTTATTTTTCAGTTCAGTCGATGTGAGAGAGCAACAGTTTAGATACAATTTTGCCTTATCAGCAGCCACACCTTTTAAAGGGATCGTTCATCCAAAAATGGTACATTCGGTCAGGAATTTCTCTCTATGTAGTTGTTCCAAACATGTATCAATGTTTTTGATTGGTTAAACACAGAGAAAGTTTTTTTCAAAATCTCTCTGTTCAACAGAATTTTATTTTATTTTTCCTAATATGATAGTCATGATGGTGTCCAAGAACTGTTTTTATATAAGCATTCTTCCAAATAACTTTTAATAAAACAAATAACTCTGATATTTCACAGATTTAGACAAACTTAAAGGTGAGGAACGATTGGCTGAATTCTACTTTTTAAATGTTGGCGTGTTTAAAATGGGTTATTCTGCTTTCCATAAACAAAATGCTGCTTGGTCTTCAAGCTCCATTACTGATTATCAATCATCAATACTTATAACCAAACTTTTGAAAGTAAATAGCTATGCTTGTATGTAAATCAAAAGTGTGCACAAAACTTGAACTTGCCACCTAGTAAACAGTAATTTTCTTGTGTTTCAAAACGCAAAGATTTAATGCTAAATGCTCAGTCATGTCATCTTGCTTTTCGGAGGTAGGAGGCAGGAGACTGCTCTTTAGGAACACGGCCATTCAAGAAAGTTCAGGGAGGTGATTATATAAAAAGGCAATTTCAAATGACCAAAACCACATTACAGATGTTGTGCCATGTAATCGGTCTGCTGGCGAGTCCATTAATACCATCCCCAGTTCCGACAAAAAAACTTCTTGTCATTGCACTGCATAAATTTGCTACACGACTTTTTTGCTGCACATTGCTGGAATTAATTTAAAAAAAAATGTCCATCATAGTTTATGCATTTTATTTGTCAGATTAGAGATTGTTCTTCTCAATTTTCTAATATGATGCTGCCATCCAGTTTTTTTATGCTAAAGTCTAAAATGTGCATAAAGGAAGGTGAATGGAAACATAGCTAATACCCAACTAAACTGTTGTATCTCACAGGTTTCCAGGTGACGGTTGTCCTCATCTACCTGAGCATTCTTCTCACACTCTACTTCATTCCACTGTCTATCACCTCACCCTGCATCATGGATCGGACTCATCTCAAAGCGGCACCTACCATCATCGGCCTTCGAGGAGCTCCGATGGTGAGTTGCCAGGCTGTTTTACAAATGGTTATGCAGACGCTGTGGTTCCGCCTTTACACTGCCTCCCATTCGTTCTCTTTCCATCCTTCGCTTTTTTTCCCTTGCTTTCTCTGCCTTCATTTATCTTTCTCATATTTCTCTCCCATGCTTCTCAAGGCTATAAATAACTCTGGAAAGAGCCGCTGAGATTCTCTGTGTAGGCGTCTTTATAAAGAATATTTCATATGCCCGTACACCCGTGTGTATTTTGTTCTAAAGCGGTACATGGGTTGATGTGAATGTGCAGTTACGGATTTTTTTATTGACTACAAGAAACATATATTAAGCTCATATTAATTCACAAGTAGACTGTTTTTGATGTTTTCAGAATAAAGGAAAATGTAAAACATAAAACCCTAACTCTGGAGTCTCCGAGTTGAAACATTGTGTAAGATAATTCACTTTAAATTTCAAATAGTGAACATAAAAACCATTTTCATTGGTGGCAAGCCACAACTCCTTACGGTTTATCCCACATTGTTACACAACAGCTGTCTGTTTAATGTTTTTTTTTAAGTACATAATAATCTGCAGAGAGTGTGCCACTCCTAGCTACAGCTGTAAACAGCCAAGGTTATATTCACAACAAGTATACGCAACACCACATCTTTGTATTGACCACCATGGTAATAAAAGCCACGGTTCTCTGAAGAAGGCCATAACCGTAAGTGCTCTCAAAAGACAGTACACAGTTGATCTATATTGCATTCTCATCTTCTAATCCTTCAAAAAAGGTTCTCGTCGTTATTATGTATTAATCTCACGTGCTTGTACATCAAGACCTTCTGTGTGCATGCCATCGCATGAAGAGTGAACCATGGAGGAGTCTTAAATCATGATTCTGGTGGGGCACTCAGTAGAATCTCTATGAGATGAATTATTGATTTATATAAAGGAATGTTGGCTTGCTTTCTTTCTTTTAGGATTTTATGAGCCATGTATTGTTATTGTCTATTGAGATCTTCGAGTACTAGATGAGGCATCAGTATACGGTGGTGTTCAATTTTCAAATACATTTATTCTTCTCAAATCTGTACTAAAGGCACCTTACTTATCTCATTGAACTACAGATTGCTCCAGAAAACACTCTCCTGTCCTTTCACCGAGCTTTACAGAGGAATGTCAGCGGCCTGGAGGCGGATGTGAGCATCAGGTATTGGTCCTTACATTCGCTCTCATTCTTTTCCTCTACAGTTAAATTAAAGAACACAGATCTGTGTGTCAGATGTTAAGGCAAAGGGCCACAGTGTTTGTCTGAGAGTGTGAATCCTTGTGTGACATTGTGAGACTGGTGTAATGAAAGGGTGGTGTGACGTCTCTTGCCCACCAGAATACAGGGTAATTGAACACCGGGACTGGCAGTTAGAGTTTTGTGAGAAGTCCCTTAAACTATAATTAACTCTGCCTGCTTAACACTTATCTTTAGATTATGGAGCAGATAATTGTCCATCTGTTATTTGCAATTTCATTTGGTTGATAGCATTAATCACATTTTAACCTTTTCTGGTTTTTAAAATCAACGAGGGATGACATATAATACTAATTTTCTCACCCTATTGCAGCAAGTGTATTTGGATAATTTTCTGTCGATCACGATGTAAGCCACACCCAATCTTTAGACTCTTATCATTGAGTATTACCCAGCAGTACTGGCAGATTGATTCCTAATGGAAGAGGTTTCTCAGTTGCATATAAGTGCTGTCTAATCACATACACCGCTGTTTAACTGTCTCCCGCCGCAGTCTAGATGGTGTGCCCTTCCTCATGAAAGACCAGACGTTGAGAAGAACCACGGATGTGAAAAGAGTGTTTCCAGAGAGACAGAATGATGACGCCTCATCCTTTAACTGGACTGATCTGCGCTCGTTGAACGCTGGCGAGTGGTTTCTGAAGGTGTGTGTCATTTTTGCCTAAAGTAATCCCTTGAATATAGTAATGCTTCGATCGATCGGCCGTAGATTGGTATCATTTTATGACTCAATCAGTACTTGCTAAACTAGCCGATCTCAATTGAAAAATAAATCTTACATTTTAAACAAATCCCATCAAGGCATATTAAAATGTTCATTATATAATGAATACTTTTTTAAATTATTTTCTACTGTTTAAACAATACACATTACATATATAACTACCATAAAAAAGTAACAAAAAGGCAACAAAGGCAATATATGTAGTATAACTTTATCTGAAAGTAGTGTAATTGTATTCAGAGAACTTAAATAATAGTTTTTCGTGGCAAAAAATCTGTACTCTGTATGGGTGTCAAAAAAACCTAATCAGGGGGCATCCCTATTAAAACTCATTGCAAGAAATATTTTTATGTTTTAGGAAATATGTTGTTTAGAACTGTCTTTTTCGCATTAAAGACAAATTAAATTATGATTTTTTTATTGATTTCTAACTGTTAACATTTTCCTGTCCTTTTTTCAGATTACTTAAATAAAAGAACGCAAATAACATGCTTTTTCGGAAAATAAAATTAAATTCTGATGTGTTTTTAATTTTTGTAAATGAATGATTACTCTGACTTACTAAACTGAATTTATGTTACACAGGATGATCCATTCTGGACTGTGAAGTACATGTCAGTGTCTGAACGCCGGTTAGTGGGAAACCAGACGGTGTGCAGCCTTGAGCAGATGCTTAAACTGGTGGCTCGGTCCCGGAGCTCGACTGTTTTCACGCTTCGCAGACCACCGCCCGGCCATCCCCACCACCATGACTGGGTCAATCTCACCCTGGACACTGTTCTGAGGTCAGGCATACCACAGCGGCAGGTAAGTGTAGTGGCAGTAATACTCACATTTGGTTCTGAAATGTTCATGGTTTTAGCCTGGGGTTGATCAAATACATTTTATTTTAATCTTAATTTCTTACACCTTTAAATTAATAGAGAAGTAGCGCCCACTGGTGGCGCATAACAAAGTTTGGTTTAGTATTTTATTTTAGGTATTTCTTTATTTGTGTGTGCAGGTGATGTGGACCATAGACAGTGACAGAGAGATGGTGAGACAAGTAGCTCCTGGTTTACAGCAGACTTCTGTGCAGAAGCTGCCTCCCAACACACTTCATCATAAAGGCATCGGTGGACTCCTGCTACGGTATAATCAGGCATCTGCCCAGGACATACGGTAGGCTTCTGCTGCCCTACTTCCACACACCTGTTCGAATATACACTGGCAAATAAAAGCAATGAAAAACTATACATTTCAAATGTGTGATGCAGTTAGTGTGAATAGGACTATGGTTCCAGTTCTAGAGCTCTAAGTACCCTTATTTGTCGATGTACATGTTTTTGTTTGAATAGGCTTTATAAAGAACACAACATTAGTCTGGTCCTGTATTCTGTGAATGAGCCTTGGCTTTATTCTCTGCTGTGGTGCAGCGGGGTGCCGACCGTCTCCTCTGAAGCTCCGCAGGTGCTGAGGAAGCTGCACTCCCCGCTCTGGCTCATGGTATAAAGCTCAAATCTGCTTCTTCATCAGGCAGGAAAAATACTTGGCCTGATCTTATTGTTCTGCATCTGCTGCTTTAGTGTTTTTGTCATTGATTTAAAGGCGCACAACAGCTCATATTATTTTGGGATTTTATGTAATTGTTTAAATTCTGTTACATGGTTGGTAGACGCTATTATCCAAAGAGACTTACATTGCATTTTATTGTACATTAGTTTCTGAGTGCAATCCCTGGGAGCGAATAAGTGCCATGTTACGTCCACTGGGCTAAAGGAAAGCTGTATAAAAACCTTTTAATTTTATAAAGAATATTTATGAAATGTTATGCATGATAAAATACCATGATGTATAGAATATATAAAATTTTTACAAGACATTAATAAGGAATATACTGTCTTGATTGCCCAAACATTGGGCAACATTGCTTTGTACATAGGGCCATCTAGTGGTGCCTTTACCTCATTATGTTTGTCGTTTCAGAGTCCAGATGAATACTGTTTGATATGGATCTCCACTGATCTTGTGTCATTTGCTGTAGTTCTGGGAATATTTATATTCCAGAAGTAAGTATTCACTGGGTTTATTTTGTCTTCTTTTATCTTTTCTTTTTACCTTATTTTTTAATACAAAATATACAATGTATATATAACAGTTTCCCATTTATTGACTGTATTATTTTTTTTCCTAACTGAAATAATATGTGAATACAACGCCAACGGTTTCTCTGCATTTTCCGTGCTTGCCGTAGTGAAACGTGCATCTGCTTTCTCTGAACTGACCTCTTGAATCTCTCCCTTTCTTTTAATCTTTTGCTCCTCTTGATCCTCTCCTGCTCTTCTCGCTCTCTGCCTGATGTGCATGCTCCTCTTCTCTGCTGCATTCTGGCATCTCTCAGCTATCACATGATCAGGTAAATGGGTCACTGCTGTTGGCCCATGTCGCCACTGTGTGTTTTCCTTTCTTTACCCTCTTCTTTCTTTTACTGTTTCTTTCTAGCTGTCTTTCTCTGCACCTGTTTTATTTTTGTCTACTAAATCGTTTCACTTAACCACGTCTTATATATTAATTGAGATATAAATGATGGATATTAGAAGTGCTCACTGAGAGAAAGTATGCCGTTTCTGTTGTGATCCACTAGACTAGAGAGTGACATTCTGTTAAAAATGTGTTGGAGGATGCATATATTACTTTAAAATATTGTATACGAAATAAGTTTACATCGTATTTGAATGACACTGTGTTAAAATCAGTGGTCTTAATGTGAACGTACAATGACTGTTTTGACAGATGGCATCGGATTAAATGTAGTTATCAGATTAAAAATACTTCGGGTCATTTTGAACAGATGGTACACTACAAATAAAAACACAGAGTCATATAGAGTTCAGTAAATAATCTGTGAGCATAGTGCAGTACAGTTCAATGTACTTCAAATCTCGGCCGATCTGGAGATGTTGGTTTATCCACAAACTTTTGTTGATTCTTGTTCAGTAAGTGCCTCAACCCGCTTGTGTTTTATGTGCACATCTGATCACAGGTGGAGAATGAGTGGTATGCGTAGCTACAATCCAGAGCAGATCATGCTGAGTGCAGCTGTCAGAAGATCAAGCCGAGATGTCAACATCATGAAGGAGAAACTCATCTTCTCTGGTGAGATCTTTCTCACAATGTTTCAAATACTGTGACGTTTGTGCATGTGTCCCAAATGGTGTTTGCATGCCTCTGTGTGTTTCTCTTTTAAACTGATGTCTAAGGTCAGCCCCAGTAGCTATCCATCCCAGGGTTTGAGTCTTCATTCCATCTGTGGCTGCATCCCTGCATTCAGTCTTATTCCCACCCTTCTCCCTCCTGTTTTTACTGCCAACCGTCGTCCATTTCTTCCTGCATCCATTCATCCATCAGTGCATCATTCCATGCTCCGCTGACATCCCACACCTCTAATAATTAATGCAGGCCTGTAGCATTAATGACTTGGTGACTGTGGTCTGCATGTGGTGAGTTTTTAGAACTGCCTGATCATTCAGATATTCTACATTTATAAAGCAGAGCTGTATACTTTGAACCCGTGTAAGCTTTTTATTTATTGCTTGCCACTTAGAATTAAAAATGGATCTCAAATTTTCTCACATAGCTAGTCAATTGTGTTTTTTAATGTAAGAGTAATAGTGTGTTCACACTAGAAGTGAATTTGCGTGAACAAAAATCAAGATGTAAACTTGTAACTTTCCAGATTGTCCTACCTCCTCACTCACTGTCTTCCAGGAAAGTTCCCTTTTTTCCTGTTTCTATAAAAAGATGTATTATATAATTCTAGGTGTCCATATACAGCGAATAAGATTTTATCCCTCATTGTTTTTCTAGATTTCTGCCTTCTAGCTGGCACAAATTTCTAATTTCGTGAAACAGGCAAATCGAGTCATACTCACGAATTGTGCTGTAGGTTGTCCATTCGCGTCTTTGCATTGACTTAACATATAAATCACTCGCATGTAACCCTTCATTTGTGTCTGGTGTAGACATACATAAATGTATTGTTTTACTGATGGTATTGGAAACATACTTATAGGCTTAAAAATATAAGATAGCAGAGTACATACAAAACTCAGTTTGTGTTTTATCATTGTTATATAAAAGGAGAACATCAATTATAGATTTTATTAACATTTTGCTTGGTCTTGTTCACCTGTCATTTCACAGAGGTGAGCAATGGAGTCAACAGCGATGAGGCGTATATGGAAAATGGATATAACTTCTACAACAACTAAGTCATTGCTCTTTGACTGGAGGACCAAAAGGCACAGGGCACATTGGTCATCCACTGTTCTGATTTCTTTGTCATACTTTCTCATTGTGTTAATTTTTTGTTGTTGCATATGCTCTGAACTATTCAACAGTCTGCTGTTTATGATGGACCCATGCACAGAATAACTTTTTTTTCATTTTTTATGCTGTTGAGTTGCTTGTTCCAAAGTGTGGGCCAGAAACAGCTGTGTTCAGTACTACAGTAGGAAGGTATGGATTTGTTGACTTGAACCTAATTTGTGGCCTCTCTCCCAACTAAATGCTCGAGAAAATGCTAGGATGCTCATTTCTTGCTTCGTATTGAAAGCATGCCTGTTATAACGTAATGGATTTTATCTGTCGGTTTTGGGGGATTTTATTTTGTTCAATCTTCCATAGACAGTTAATGTGGAATATAATGTATGCCAGTTTTTAGTGTTCTGATTTTAGGTGATATTCAAAGTCTTATGATGCCTTCTGTTCAAACTATTGTGAATTGAAAGAATGAACCAAAAGGTTTTTACAATGTACTTGCCTTTATCCTTCCAGTGATGTAAACCTAATTAGCAAAGTTAACATTTTGCATGTGAATGAGTGAAGGACGGAAGGAAGGAAATCACCCAGCCTTACTATCTTAATTTATATGCTATTTAAGACTACATAAAAACATTTGGCACATATTGTTATAAACAAAGACAATTTTAAAAATGCCAAATTAGGCAGAATATTAGTTCAAACTTTAGATGTAGTTTAACACTGTTTATATGGAAACTGGCTTGGAATTGAAATGCAGTGCAATATTATATTTAAACACTGTTTTAGACTAAATACTCATCTGAATATTGTTGTGATTTTTTACATTGTCATTTTGTCTTTCCTTTTAAGCTTCTTGTTTTTTGAAATGGCATTTCATGTAATAAATACTTTTTACAGGGCTTCGCCTTGTGAGAGGTCGTGACCCCTTCTTTACTATGGTAAATGTGAGACATTGTTTACAGTGGATTATCGTCAGAGGTTGAACGATTGTACTGTTTTAATTTGTATTGATGTGTTTCAGGGTTCAATCAATAAAGAACTGCTGGTTTTACTGTTTGTTGTTTTTTGAGTGACAACACAAATTGAAAAAGGAATAAACGTTTTTAATTATTCAAAGCATTAACAACTTATATGCAACAATTGAAATGTAACAGGACTGTACAAAAATAGAAATATAGATGTACAGAATGTATTGTTGAATCTTCTTAGTTAAATTCCCTCATGCAATGGCAAACATTTATTCTGTAAAACGATTCTTAAAGTGCAATAATCTGTGATAACATTCATTGTGTTCTGTTCTTATTTTGACTCAAGTAGTTTTATACAAACTCTTTACCAGATTGTTGCACTGTCTTACATAAATTTCTGTTTTCAACCTTAACTATACAATTGTATATAAATATATGCCAAATTGTTTTACAAAATATTTGTTATGAATAATGTTGGTACATGTCAGATGATTCTTGAGGCCAGTGGAATAGTCTACCAACTTTTATTATTTAACCCACTTGTGTCATTCCAAACCATGACTGGTTTCTGTTTTCCGAAAAGAAAATCCTACATTTTAATTTGTATTGTACAAACAATTACCAAGACATTTTTCTAAATACCTCCTATGTGGTTTGAATGACATGAAGCTGAATATATTACTTGATTTTTTAAATTATATGTTTTGATGATCTTATGAAAAATCATCCCTTTAAACAATGAAATGAAATATAAAAACATTTCTTAATGTACATTTACATTGAACAGACTGTGGCAATGCCTAAACAACGCCTTCAGTAAACAACTTCAGCTTTCTTTGGCAAATAAATAAATAAATAGACTGGAATGCTTAGACACAGTAGCACACAAATATATGTTCCCTGAAAACAATGTAATTTAGTCCAACCAGTTAAAAAAGGCTTATTGCTAAGTTATTTCCAGTTACCAGAAACACATATGCCAATAAACTTACCAAGTGATTGTAAGTCCAAAGCAAACACTCGCTCAGAATACCAGGAAAAGAACTTTATGTAAGGAACTGAACTAAATAAATACCCAGACTCTGAAAATAATGTACAAACTTCAAGTACAAATACTTACGAAACCGTTATGTTTGGCCCACTGACAGGAATTGCAAAGCAAATGCATATAAAATACATAAAACATATGTCATTCAACCAGGTTTTGGTTTTCTGGCACAAAGCAGTCATATGACAGTAAATATTCTAGTCTCCCAATCAGCTGAAGTTATGCTTACGAAGCTGCCTGTTTGGAATTTCAATGGCGCTGACCTGCAGAGGCCAAGAGCCACCCATGATGCCCGCCTGAATGGCCACGCCAGTCACTACAGCAAGATCAGGGTCCACAGAGATGTTTGGCTCCTTCCCAAAGTACTCCTTAATAATCTGTCTTATACGGGGGATCCTCGTAGACCCTCCAACCAGAACGATCTCGTCCACTTCCTCTTTCTCTAGATGGCCCTCTAAAAGCACAGTCTGAATTGGCGTCAGTATCTTCTGGAAGAGGTCTGCGTTTAGATCCTCAAAGAGGTCACGAGTCAGCTTCTCTTGAAAGAGGACTTTCTCCTCCTGCTCTCCCTTTACACCTGTTGTCCTAAGGTAAAGAGGAACTTTGAGAAACACGTGAGAATCCAGGGTAAGGTTGAGCTTGGCAGCCTCCACGGCCTGCCGGAGAAGGTGGATGTCTTCTTTCAGCGTGGGCAGAACACCATATTGTTGCTGGACTCGCTCCGTTACGTACTGCAATAAGCGCTGGGTGAAGTCCTGCCCGCCGAGCTTGTTATTACCTGCGGAGAGAGAGACATTGTGCTCACTATATGCTATCTTTCCCGTTTTTGTTGTTTTAATTTAATTATATGGTATACTGTATACTAACCGGCCATTGCTCTGGTGAGGAACATGCCACCCTGTTTGTTGAGCAAAGACACATCCAGTGTTCCTCCTCCTAGGTCCACCACCAGCACATTAAACACTTCTGCTTTATGAAGTCCATAAGCCATGGCGGCTGCAGTGGGTTCATTGATAACCCGTAGAATTTCAAGGCCTTGAATAAGAGAAACACAATTTAGTGAAGCGACATAGAGCCAAGTATGGTGACCCATTCTCAGAATTTGTGCTCTGTATTTATCACATCCAAAGTGCACACACAGAAGTGAACACACACCCGGAGCAGCGGGCAGTCATTTATGCTTAAGTGCCCGGGGAGCATTTGGGGGTTCAGTGGCTTCCTCAAGAGCACATGAATCATGATATTGCCCATACAAGACTTGAACCCAAAACCCTGGGGTTAGGAGTCAAAATCTCTAATCACTAGGCCATGACTTCCCCCAATAATTTGTGTGACAAAGTGACAAAATATAAGCAACGGAAAAACATAGGAAGGCTGTTTCCTGTCGAAACAATACATATATACTTCAACTCAACTGACCAGCGAGGTTAGCAGCTCTTATGGTGTAGTTTCTTTGCCTTTCATCAAACTCCGCAGGTACGGATATGACAGCCTTTTCAATAGGAACCCCCAGTTGTTTCTCCGCCATCTTTTTCATTTTCAGCAAGAGTCGGGATCCGATGAATTCAGGAGTAACGGTGAAAGTGCTGTTTGTTGAAAGCAAAAATTCTGCACTTTGGTTGTTGAATACGACCTGTAAAGCAGAATGACATCATATGTTAAATACAGTCATCGCACAGCAAAAGTCTGCGGAGGGTTACGCAATTACCTTGAACGGGTATCGTGCACTCTCTTGTTCTAAAGTATCACGGTCAAAAGTCTTCCCTATAAATCTCTTGGCATCATAGATTGTGTTTTGAGGATTTACGTCTGATAATTCCTGGCCCTCATGACCGGAAAACACACCGGCCGGGGTGAATGACACAACACTGGGGATGCTTCTACGACCCTTCTCATCTCCGAGAACTTCAACCTCGCCTGTCCCAGGATGAAACACCCCCACAGAACAAAATGTTGTGCCAAGATCCAACCCAATCACCCTGGGGGTGGGAGGGGGCAGGTACTGTTGCCCCAAATACCCAGCTAGGAATAAAGCAAGGATGACAGAGCCTGTATGGGCACAAAGAGGAACACAAACAAATGAGATTATTAATATCACATTTATCCATAATGTTTGTATATGATCATATATCATCATATTAACACTTAATGCCAATATTTATGTATACACTGACAGCAACTGGGGACTTAAACACCAACTGCGTCAGTCTGGCTAGCTGATGGCTACAGCAAAGAACATTTACTTTCTACACTTTAACATATAACTAACCAGTTCCCTATGTTTGAAACCACACTCACCTATTACAGACATTTCCCCCGACATTTCTCAAACTGATTTATAACAGAGAGTTTAATTAGAGATGTTCTGTAAGAGTCTGTGCAGACTGTCACTAACCGGTAGAGTCATCTGTGCGCACACATACACGTCAACATAACGCTCACCGCAGGGCTGATGGGGGTTGTAGTCGTTTTCAACAATGACGTCATCGCAGTCTATGAGGAGACATGACTGGGCGAACCACATTTCCCACAATGCAAATGGGTCTGTCGGGACTATTGCGGGTTTCCGGTTGTTTTTATTTTTATTATACGAATTGTTACTCTAAATGATTAGACGGCACCATAAAATATAAAACACTCGTATATTAAATTTATTTTCTATAGCTTGACTTTCGATTGGTTTTTAATATAGACTTTATTGTGAGTGGAAATTAACTGATCACTAAAAAAAGAATTATTAATCATTTTATAATTTAAATAAATGTTATTAATAAATGTAATGATAAGTTTGTTATTATATCTCAATATACCATTTTTCCAAAGAGGAGACACCATAAATGGAGCGCCGATACACGGAAATGACCGAGCTCTCCCAGAGATGACCGAGCTCCCACGGAAATGACCGAGCTCTCCCTGAAATGACCGAGCTCCCACGGAGATGACCGAACTTCCACGATTATGACAGAGTTTTTACGGGGATGACCGAGCGCTCACAAAAATCACCGAGCTCTCACGGAAATGACCGAGCTTTGACGGAAACGACCGAGCTCTCACAGAGATGACCGAGCTCCCACGGAAATGTACGAGATAGGTCAGGGGCTTTTCTTAGCAAGACACAAAACTTGCTGTTTGTTGTGTGTTTGTGTTTTACTGCATAACCATGATTATTTTTTGTCACTTTTCAGATTTAGAAAAATACACCTGTAGGTGTAAGTGTGGCCGTGAGCAGAAACACTCAGAACTGTAGTTATGAACATAAGTTTTCATCAACCTGTCAATCAGTCATTTTTCTATTCCTGCTAACAATCAGAGTTCAACCAAAACATTTCATAAAGTGATATTTTACACAAAAAAATAAAAACTTTGTCATCATTTACTCCTTTTTACTCTCCACTGAACACAAAAGAAGATATTTTGAAGAATGTTGTGAACTGGCATCCATATACTTGCTTAAGTTTTGTGTCTGCACACTGTACAGTAGAAATGAATGGAAGCTGCTGCTTTTAGTTTCCATCTTTTAGATATATTCTATAAATATCATTGAAATATTTTCTTTTGTGTTCTGCAGATTAAAGAAAGTCATACAGGTTTAAAATGAAAAGACAGTACGTAAATTCTGACAGAGTTATTATTTTTGGGTGAATTATCACTTTTACCTCAAAAGTTTTGTTTTAGTCACTTAGTTTCCTAAAAAAACAAATTGTTGGCTTGATCTGAATAAAGAAAATAACATATATTATAGTATTATAATAGATACAGGAGTTTTCACAAGATAAATGATGAAATATTAACCGGCTCATGCTTTAAAGCACATGAATGAAATTAATTAGGTTTAATTAACACTTTAATAATTAAATCATGGCATCAGAATAAATAATTTATTAATATTTGTGTTATATACAATTCATGTAGCAAAACCAACATACACATTTGTAAACTGTTAAAAACTACGATAAACAGAAAATGAGACATTGACCAAAGCATACAACGAGTAAATACAAAACAAATGATGGTGACAACAGAAAACATCTTAATAAAGTTTTGGAAATGTGTAGCTTTATGAATATAATACATGTTAGGAAAGAGACATTGTCTCAGCTGTCAGAACATTCTGTAGGAATAAAACAGCCTGAGTCTCTGAGGCAGTCATTATCCTCATCTTCCTCCTCGCCCTTCGTCTCTCCCTGTTCATCTCCTGTAGGGCGAAGCGGAGAAAGGTTAAATCTCTCATATAAACTCCGGCTGGTTAATTTCATCTCTGTCTAGCAAATCAGGTTTGCATTTGCCCGAAAACCCAAATGGAATTAATGTTAATTAAATAAAAGTGTGTTTTCCTGGTTATCATCTCAGACTCCTATAAGCCAGAGGAGCCCAGCCATGTGCCACCTGCTTACAGAGCGAGCCCACATCCCAACTGCAATTAATCCCAACCTGTATTTACAGGAAAGCCGTTCTTCATCACACAGAGCGTTACAGATTAAATTAAAACCGAAATTATGTGACATTTAAAGCTACAGGCTAACCATAAAATTTCATGAAGGCAAAACATTTATTTTATGTTGTAGTCTTACTGTTTCCTAAGATGGAAGTTTTCAAAGAAGTTAGAGAAACCACAATAGCTTGCAATCAAACAAGCCGTGGTGACACTTACTGCTTGTGATATAGAGACAGTCTGATGCTGCAAGCAGCTTGCGTCTGTGATCTGGATCTATCACATTCAGCTCGATCAAATGCCTTTCTTTAAGATGTTTGAGGTCATCTACTGTCTGGTAGCCATTCAGAAGCAGCGAGGATGCATATTCCTACAACAAAACATTAAAATACGCAAAGTGTTTTTGATGCATTGCAAATACAGCATGTGATATGTTTAGACAGTTAAGTTGACATCCTATCAAAAACACAAAATATCCTGCAGTATTACCTCCAAATGAAGTCGCTCTAATAACTCCAGCAGTGTATTTGGCCGTGGTTTCTTGCTTACTTTCACAGGTCTTATTTTTGGGGCCTCCTCTTCTTCTGTCTCTTTCTCTGGTAGAACATCCACGTAAATAAACTTGAAATTTCCCACTTTGTTATTGAGCAGACCGGTCCATATGCCCATCGGCGGCTTGCTTATGATGTTGATTATGTCTCCCACCTATATAAAAATGTATACTTAATTAGGATAAAAGACACAAACCATGTTCAGTGTCAGCTTCCTTTTTAAAGAGGTGATGAGGGTATAAACCAAGAACACTGTGTTTAGCTCACCTTGAGTTTGAGGGAGTCTGTGTCGTATGGACTGGGGACAAAGTCTGTGTGTACTCTGGCTCGGCCGCAGAACTGCCCTGTGTAGGTCACTTCCTCTTCAAGTTTTAGACTGTCTCTGTTACTGGATATGTCTGAATTGCTAGCCACACCACCTGAGACGGAAAAAGATTAAAATATGATTCAACTGTAGAAAGCTGCTGCTTTGTACTTTTCTTAAAAAAAGCTTTAAAAGCTCACACATAGGATTTTATAAATAAAATATATATTGTTATTGGATTTTCCTTGAATTAGATACTTACTGGAAGAGCTTAGTCCACTGCATAAACTTTCGAAGGAGTTACTGGTCTGATCAGTGCTCTTCCCATGCTCCACTTCTTCAATGTCATCAGTCTGTGTAATTCGAACTATCATTAGACAATTTATATAGACTATTCTGCAGATACAATGATAGTTGTATCATTCCATCAAAGACCACAACTTAAAGTTGCTTCATCACTATTGGTTATCATAAAAGGAAGTATAGTCTGACTCACCACGTCCTCTGTGCAGGCTTTGACGTGTTTCTTGCCCATCTTTTTATGCATTGTCATCAATGCCTTCATCTTTTTACCTAGACTTCCCGGTTTCTCGAAACTTTCTGCTGTTGAGTCATCCACTGCCTGTTTCATACAATAGTTTTAAGTTACTTCACGTTCATAGGTAAAGCTTTGTCTTTTAGTTAAGGATATGACTCGCTGACTGTAATGGAAATAAGTTGTATTGTTTTCCCATTAAAGTTCACAACTTATACTAACTTGTAGAATATGTTGACAGAATTTTCAATTTGGTGTAGACTATCACTTCACAAATGTGCAAGATATTTTGGAATGAATTTCTCAAGGCACAAAATTACATTTACTAATAAAACATTTTGGATGGTAGTCGGTGCCTACCTCGGTTGCCCCATTTTCTTCAAGCTTTGAAGGAGAATGTTGATTTCTGAATGTATCAAATCTTCCAAAACTAGTTGATCGCTGGATAAATCAAAACAGGCCACATAAAAAAGAAAAAAGAAAAACAAAGATGTTGACACCTAAAAACATTTTTCAAAGAGCACTAATATTAAAGAGGTGAGAAGCTAAGTGCAGTTACAAACTTTCCTCACAAGAGAATGCCAAATAATTATTAAAACATCAAATAAAATAATTAAAACAAAAACACGTCCATTTTTCATTTTTAAATATTACTTCTGTAATTTGACAGTATTGTGTGATTACATCACCAACATTAAATGTCATTTTTCTCCAACAAGACACATTTTCAAAACCTACCTTAGGTTTAAGACTTTTTGGCTTGTCTGAAGCGTTTGAGGCAGCTCTTTGTAGCATTGCTTCAGTGTTTTATGTTGAGAGCAGAGGGATAATCTAAAACTGGTGGTTTTGCTTCACGTCTCCAAGTGTGAAAATGCAATGCCTCAGCAGAACGCTTTAGCATAAAAACTTCCTTAAATCATACAGGATGTGAGCCAATGCGTGTTCTGTCGATTATCAGGGCATCAGTTCTACAGGGGAAATCACTAAGCGCTTGAGTATGCATTTTGTGGTTCACCACTTCACAGTCATTTCGAGTAACACACATTTTGTTATGGGACTTAGTGGCAAATTTGCTGCAACATAAGTTAATGCACA
Organism: Triplophysa yarkandensis; assembly: GCA_033220385.1. Taxonomy (NCBI): domain Eukaryota; kingdom Metazoa; phylum Chordata; class Actinopteri; order Cypriniformes; family Nemacheilidae; genus Triplophysa; species Triplophysa yarkandensis. The sequence goes on from CM065675.1 coordinate 10,765,030, forward strand.
GTTACATTACATTTTATATTTTGATAGTTTATATTTTAAAAGTGCCATAATCTTTAGGAACAATTAAGACTTTGTTGTTTCTATTTAACATTTATGATTACAGACTATAAATAAAATAAACAATACAACTTCTAAAAAAGAATAAAAATTCTATGTTCGTTTTTCCCTTTGCCCAAATTGCAAAATCCACTTTGTCTGTATTGGGGAAGTAAGCTCCCCTAAATGCAAAGCAAGAGGATCCATGATCTTGAAACACTTCCTGTCTACTTTTGCAACCTTTTGCATTAACTTTAAAAGTTTTATGAAGCTTGTTAGATCTAAACCGTCAATTTAAATGAAGTATATTTTACAACACTGTTGGTAACTAAACAAAACCGACCTATAGCGATCAAGCGACCTGTGGACAATAACAGTCTAATGCAGCTGTGTACAATCCGGCAAGATAAATCCAGGATTACACAATTGTAATCTATTTCCTCAAGCACCACAAGCCCTCAAAAATAAACAACACTATAAAAACCTTAAGCTTCATTTTAACAGAGAGAGATACTGTATACGTTGTAAGTTTATCATCATCCGGTATGATTTGGTGTGGAAAAACAACTGAAGAAAAAAAATTCTTTCTATTTCTATATCTTAACCATTCACTGTGTGTAATCTCTCAATCCATAAGGAAGCATGGTATGACTGGATAAAGTGAATTTTGTATGCATTTGTCAGATACTTATGTCATTTTGTCTTGATAAGTTTGAAAAGCCCCAATTTGTGAGTTATGAACAGTGTGGACAGAACTAAAATGAACAAAAGACTTACATTAGACGCAATGAAATCCACATTAGTGTTGGAGCGCACAACTCCTCTAGGGGAGGGGTCTCTCTTTACAGTCTGGACACTGATTTGATGTCCTTGACTTGGGCTTCTGGATGTTGAGGAGTAAGAGCTGTGGATTCCATATTCAAAGGTTGGGGGTTGTGCTTGTACCCAGGCCAGGGCGGTTTCAGCAGGGTTACTCCAGCGCTTTTTTACCGATGCTGTCTCCATGACCCTTGATCCCAAAGCAGGGTCAGAATGGCCTTGTGTATGTATCTGTGCCCCTATATCTAATAATAAAGGCACCATTCCTTTGGCACCTTTAAAAGAAAAAGAAAAACAAATAGCTTGAATCGATATTTTGACATTAGTTCACTTCTCAGACTGTAGTGTGGATGCTATGGTTTTGTGTGTGCTTGTATAATTATACAGTTAATAATTCACAATTACCCAATGTCTCTTTTGTTGGGTTCCTCCTTTGACCCCCCTTTTGCTCAGGTTTTTTTAGCCTTGTGCTATTAAGCGTCATCATCTCTAGGTTTGCTGTCTCACTCTGTTAAAAATCATAATAAATGTAGAGGGAAATTGCCAAATTGAGGGAATATAATGCGAAATATATTTTCAAATTTGTTTCAAGGTCAAAATGATTATGATGTAACTTCAGGCAGACACAAATGTCACAATTTCCTGACCTGAACAGCCAGATCTTTATGTGTGTTTCTAGAGCTGGACTGAGTCTGTCTGTCGGTCTCATATTTGGCCCTCGGTAAAGCACTCACCAAATCTGAAAGGTGCAAAACACAGAAAATGTATTATCACCAGAATATACAGTTACTATATATAGGAACTCTAACATTGTTTTTTTTATAGGTAAATAACTTTATAACACATCACACTATAAAACTACAGCAATTTTAGTAAAACAGACAAAGAAGGTTTAACCAGCGTAGAGCTTTTAATAGTACGTTCCATATGAGAAAAGGTTGGTGGTTTAGTACGTTGTTTCCTGTTTTGTTTCTCTGCATATTTTGACAGGGGAAATATGTGGTGATTTAAATCTGATTTATAGCGGAAATAAAGTGGGGAAAAAATGCTTCTGCATGGTACTTTAAAAGCAAACAAGTAAATGTCAACCAACAATATAAATACTAATCAATAATCATGAAATATGAAAACAAGAACAACATCTACATAAGGTTTAATCAAATATGCATATAACTTATATGATACCCAACTAATTTTTTATGTTTTACTCTTTCATACAGAAAATTATTTTACACAATGTTATGAACATTTTATGAGAATATAATTTATATATTTAATTCTGGTCACAGATTAAAATTATATTGAAATTAAAAGGTCAAATAGGTTTTCACAGGCATGTTGACATAAATACCAAATGGGTAGTTCAAATTAAATCAGGTCATTTAAAGATCTTTAAAATGATCATACTTAGTGATGAAAATATGTAATGTGTGTATTTGCTGTAAGTGATATATTCAATATTCATTTCCATTCATAAATAACGAGATTTTGGATCGTATTAGCACTGTTGTACGATTTTCCAAGTAATATTGGCTTCTTATTAATATTTTACAATGATGTACAAAACAGCTGAAAACACTAAACAACACATATACAGCGATTAATAAATTTATATACAGAATATGGGTAGTTAATATGTAGTTATTTGTAGTTAACAATTTTGAAATTTGAATTTGTTGATCATGTGCAAAATCTTAAACTGTTCTGTGATGCTGACTACATTTATATATTTATGCATTTGCAAATGTATTTGTCAGACACTGCCAGACTATTAACGATAAAATAGCAAATTGTTTAAAGTAGTAGAAAAATACATTTTATAATACTTAAAGTAAATCCCTTATACATTCTTACAGTATGTATCAACTACCCAAACACAGTACATTTTCCGTGAAAGTCCTCCACGTTCCTGATAAGGTTCCTTATTTACAATCAAGACACTGCTGAGTCTTAATTAATCTCACTAATGAAACACAAGTGCTTTTTGTAAACTGATGTCTGCACAACACTGTGTCCGTGTTGTTCTCACTCCATTGACAGTGAATGGGATTTGACACAGTTAAATTCTCGTAGAGAACCTGATTGGCCAATGATAAGTGGATGTTGCTTTGTGTGTCTCGTAAATGAAATCCACTCAGGCTTAACACATATCCTTAGACAGGTTTACCTTCATTCTGATTGTTTCTCAGGAGGACTAAATCTTCCTGATTTTTGGAGGCCTGCCAGGGGGAATTAGCGCAGACGTTACAATCTGTAGAAGGAAACCAATAGCAGGTCTTTTTTTTCCGCTTTAACTTTTTCTCATTTTCTGAAAATGAGGAAATGTAAAGCTAAGTCTTACAGGAAAGACAGATAGAGAAGGCAATAAATGACATACCTAGGGCTTCAGTTTCCGAGACAGACTTTTGGAGTGAGCTGAAAAGTGATTGATTTATAATTTTGTTGTTACAAAATACATTTTTAATAGAGGTTTAGAATAAACATTTCTCTAATTTTGCATTTACATCACCAACAGTACTCACCTAATTGTCTGCTTTCTCGTTTTGTCTGTGTTGATTTGTGAAATGTCCTGAAAATAAGTACAGCATCAAAACATTTTATTTAATTCTAACACATAAATCATAAAGCTCATGTTTTCAATGTAAAAACATGTTAGCAAAGCAGCATGTGTTCCTTAATGAAATATAATGTATTAAGACATAATACATTTTGGATAACATTGTAGTATTATGGCATTTGATATTATAAACTTTTGGTTACCATGGAGATGCATCGCCCTGGACTCTTCCATTTGTTGTTGTCATATAAAGGAATGGCTGGGGTGCAGGACCTGCTGGGGATTGTGTAAACCTCGGCTTCACATGACTCCTGTACTGCCTCGTATAGACTGTCCATTGACCCCTCCTATAACATAATTTATATACAATACCATAAAAAAATTTTACCTATTGTGTGTACTGAATAAACAATTTTTCCATATTTATGATCCCCTTAAAGTCTGCATATATCTGGCAGATTTAATGCCTGCCTTTTAATCCGCAAGACATCTGGCAGATACAGTTTGCTCATCTACATCTCTAAGACATCTGCGTTCAGATGACATGTAGACCTCTAGAAGATGTCTGTAATATGTTTATAATTAACAAAGGATATACAAATTCTCTTTCTAAGATGTTTAGAATATGATTTTAAACAGCAGATGTTGTCTACATTTTTAGCAGACACCTTATTTTCTGACTATCTGGATCTTAGCAGATGACATTAATGTTTTATTAATTTATTAATTTATCAATCATTATTGTTTTCTGCAAATACTAGACCACTTTTTTGCATGGAGTGTTGCAAAATATATTTGGACTAAGAACTATTTAAATCCCTATAACCATGACTACTTCAACATGAAATATGTGAAAAAACGATTTTGTATTTTTTGCTTATGGAAAATCGGACCCTCAATCACAGTGAAGATCATTAATCCGGAATTGCGCAAAACAACCCAGCATCTGTCAGAGACACTCAGTGAGGTCGGCATATACACCATTGTTACTAAAAACTTGTTGACTGAAACAGTAATAAACGTTTCCTCTTTTTTAATGCAAATTCAACATAAAGTCCCTAAGAAACATGACATTTTTTTAAAATATTGAACTCATGCTCATGCTTGGTCCTCATTTCCCCACACTCCCAATTTTTATGCATGATAACCAACTAAGAGCAATAAACAAATAACAGGCTGTGCGAAAAACAGGTACAGCAAGCTGAACGTCATGCATGGTTTCATCCATACAACAAACCACAGAGCAGAGGAGATGAATCACATCTTACCAGAGAGAAGCAGAAGAGATTCATTCTGGAAGTGTGGCTTGTTTCTAGTGCCCACAGCCAAGAAGGAACAATGGGACAAGTCCCAGGCAGACAGAAAGCAGAATGCTTGGTGTTTCAGGCTGCCTAATGCTCTACAGATTAATAGTGAACGACATCCTCTCTCTAATCCAATAGATGAGGAGGACCATTACCACTCCAGACAGCCCCTCAATCATAATACTCATGTTGTTTACTTACCAGTGAACTTGATTTAGGACACATGTTTTGTTTGTTTATGGAATTGTTATATGCTTTAAGACAAACCATGTGCAAATGTATCATTTTAAACCATTGCTGAGTATTTTCTCTATAAAACGGCAGCTTAGACTCTGCGATATCTGCTGTTGGTTTTAGTCTTAGCTGTGCTTGGGCCTTCCAAGCAGGATTGGCTCGGGGCGGAGCTAGTTTTCACATGTATCTTAGTGTACTTAATAAAGCTGAGGTGTAAATGTACATTCACGCTATTATAATTTCAGGACAAAACATTAAAATTATGGCCAAGGATTACTTTTAAGGGATACAATTATTGACCACATGGGAACAATTAAACAAACCCATGTTTAGCATTATCCAGATGGAACTGAAGATGAATCTTGCCAGAATTCATCATTCCTTCAAAGGCCCAAAAGAGAATCTGGGTTAAGATGAAACTTACCCAGTTAAGGATATCCCATATTGGCATATGACACTTCCTGCAAGCTCAGCGAGAGTTTCTTGGTCAAACTGCGTGTGATGTAGTCTAAATGTGGAGGCCTCAGGACAGGAAGTGAATCTGTCTCAAGAATCTATGAAATGGTGGGGGAAGTGGGTCAAAATGAAAGTAAGGTGTAAGGTGGTTTGTCTCCGGCTGTGTTGGGGACAGAATGAAGGTCACTAGACATTTGTTTTGCCTGAGTGATAATCGGCTTGCTTTGATATCTGGAGGCTTGCCAAATTATCCAATCTGTTCATTTCCTATATGTCCTTATGAAAAGGGCAATTTCATGTGATTGATAACACTGGAATAGAAAGTATTGCATTTAAATAATCAATTTAAATTGCATAAGCTTAATGGTTCTTCGACCGTTATTTTTAAAAATCCGATATGTATTATTGTGACTTAAGAGCATTGTCCTGGCATCCGTTGGTTATGTTTTAATTTTAATAAGGTGTTGCAAAAAAGTGAGGCACTGTATGTTCCACTTCGGTTCGATGAAATTTCACTCCATCAGTGTGTTTTGTCACACTAAAATCCTTTACTTTTACTGTTCATGGCTAATCTTGGATCTGTCTTAATCAGCGAAAGAGCTTCCCTGAAAGGACAGTTCATTCACTTGCTCAGTTCTTAGAACTTGTAAATTGACAAAAATGCCATGTCATTTCAGCACATTCAGTTCTTAATCTTTTGAGGTCTATTAGAAAACATGACAACATAAATGAATGTGCTGGAAACACATGAGAAGATGTGAAACTGGTTATTTTGAAATAAAATCCTCAATCTCTTTAATAACGACCCTGTTGCTATGGAAAAGGAAAAAAGAGATGGGGATTAATTCATGCATGACCCATATTTTTTTCCTTGAATTAAGATTATTACAAGCAGAACAAATGATCTGCTTATGGGGATGTTACATTTCAAAAAAGTGGGTTACTAAGAGCCTGTTTCAACTCAAAAATAAAGATTTATTTTAGAATGCGATGTAAGTGCAATCATTTAAACATCAATAGTTAAAGGTGGGGTAACAGATTTCTGCAAACTATTGTTGTTATCTGAAATTAAAATCAAAGCACACGACTATGCAAAAGGAGAACGCCCCTTTCTGCATTGCTCCGCCCTCAAATGTGATCAATCTTTCCACAGACACTTTATGCCCACTTGCTCTACCTACTACCTATCTGCTGATTGGCTACAAGTTTGTTCTGGTACTCTTCCCAGTTCTCTAAAGTTCTCTTTATTTAGAAATCTGTTACCCCACCTTTAAAGGTTCATGGCATTGAAATGTTATGTTTATACAGTAGCTCTAAATTTACAATTTTACATGTCCTGTGTCAGCCACCATATAATGTTCAAAGGGAGTTGCCCTGGATTTAGAAAAACTGAATCTTTAAAAAAAAATTTGTATTTCAATGCAACAAAATCTCAACAGTTGAACTCAACAGTTAACCACATTTACTTTTTTTAAAAGCTTTTAAAGTAATTTAATATATATTAAATGTAAGTTAGAAAAAAAAGTAAAACTGATTAACTCAAATATTTCTGTTAGAATTCACCAAAAATATTCGTGTCAATTACAAATAAGCATTAAAAAATATATATTCATTACATAAACTTGTAAAAAAAATTAAATATAAGAGATATTAACTATTCGATTTTTACTCATTCATTTTAATATTTTCTACAGAATACATCTATTTAGTCTTTAAAAAAAAATTGATTCTGAAGTTAATATAACTTTATCTTTTTTTACGGTGTAGTAGGAAAAATTATCTTATAGTTATATAAAAACGTTTGCTCTGTTAAACACTAAATTAGTTATTTTAGGGAATGTAGGAAAACAAAAAGTAATTTTGACCGCTTTTCTTTCCTACTATAGTATTCAATGGGATCCAAGAAGCGTTTCAAAGCATTCATCCAAATATCTTTTTCTGTATATCTCCAAAACCACCCTCACACAGCATCTAGCAAAGCGTTTTTTATATTTCATATAGATCAAATCAGCTAGAGATTTGGGCCAGAAAGCTTGCCAATTAGACATTTCCTTAAGCAGAAGCACATTTTATAGAGTCAGGTTGGAAAAACAAAATCTTAAGAAAAACCTTCAACAGCAAATTTTATATATCACAACCACCTACACAAACCCAATGCCACTATTTCCTGTTATGAGAACATTAAATGCTAGGATTTGACTCAATGTCTCTCAGGATATTAACTGAGCATATTTAGAGAATTGTATTTTAAAACATAACTAAGAAATTAAACAGTTCAGAGCGTTTTCACTTTTACACCAAAATTGATCTTTAACCAGGACATTCTTGCTAATGCTTCCCTTTAAATCTATCATCTTCACCCGTACGGATTGACCCCCTCCATCCTTTCTTACACCTCACAATATTTAATAGATATGATAAAGCCCACTGCTACATATTTCCATCCCTATAACGCCTACCAAACACCTTCAGGAATAAACCACCTTCAAATATCATCCCTCCGACCAACAGCCAGGGCAACCATAACATTCTCCCCATCTTCATATTTATGTCACGCATCACCCGATGTTCACTCATTTATATGTTAGGACTTAAATCCTCTAAATCATCTCTCACTACCATTTGACACTTTAACTACCATATATTCATCAAATTCTGTGCTCTGCATTATATATAGTATATTCTTCCAAATAATTATAAAATTGGTGTGGGTTATCAAACAATACACCTGTAGTGTACAAGCATCGCATTAATCTTTATAACAACAATCCACCGGGATCTATACTTTGACCACTTTTGGTTTTCTCTTCTACTAAATCACTCTGTTATTCCATAACCTCTCATGGCTTCTTAGCTCTTATTAAAAATGCAAATCTGATCTCAAAGCAGAAATTACATGCCAGCTGGCAACACGAACTGGAAAGGAAAGTACCTCAGGGCCATGAAGCCAAGTGAATTAGAACTGGGATAGAGAGGTCTAATGGGTAATGTAATCTGTATAACAATTGGTATTGTTTTGCATTTGATCAACTGGCATTTTTACAAAGGTTTGAAATCACTTGTTCTTTTAGGGTTGGAAGGACTGATTTGATCGGCAATGTAGTTGATGTGATATATTCCTGACAGCTTCAGCAGTTGATTTAAAGCTACAGTAAAGTAAATAAAACTTTAATTTATGTATTGTCAAAAGAGAAATGATCTTTCCTTAACATAATAATCTTAAAAAAAATCAATTTTCATGAAACAAAGTACAATAAAGAAAATGTTGTATATATATATATATATATATATATATATATATATATATATATATATATATATATATATATAAGGAAAAAATAAGTCAATATGTTGACCACAATGTTTCTCTTAGAATTGACAAAAATATTAGGTGTGTGTCAAATTGTTTTTTTTTGTTAAATAAGTACCTATTTTTTCATGCATACATAAACAATTCTTTAAATATGTCCCACTGAAAAAAACTAATTTAATATTTTTAAAAGTTTTTATTAATGGACTATTACTGTTTGTTTTTGTGATGTTCACTAAGCTAAATAAATCATTTATTCGATTGTTGGAGATAATAAAGTAATTGTGTTAAGTATTGAATTTTTTATAAGTGTATTCTAAATAGCATATAATCTAAAGAATTGATCAATGTAAAGTTGGAGCACAAATGGTTGAGGATTGCACAGAAGATGTAATGACAGAACTATCACAGACAGCAGGGGGCAACACAGATAAAACCAACACACAACTAATATATTAAAGACAGCCAAAAAAAGTAACACTTCACCATGTATGTATGTATGTAATAGTGGCATTAAGATCCAATTTGGACAGCAATGTTTGAGGAGAAACAAAAGCAAAACCCAAATCATTCATCAGCATATCTAGTAATTTATTCATAAATCACCTGACCATACAACATCTATCGATCCATTAATTTATCTTTTAATAAAAGCAATCTATTGGAAAGCTCACAGTCCTTTGGTATACCACTCAACAAAATGAAATCTTGGGATCTTAATGTAATTTTTCGATGCATTAGATGAATTGCCGAAAGCATTTGGTATTTCTAAGCAAATGGATTCTTGTCTAAATAATCACTTCAATAAAACATTTTCAAGTTCATTTTGCCTCTATAAATTGAGGTAACAGTCCTCATAAGTAACATTTGGGACTGAATGCAAAAAACATTCTGCTTTCCTTACAGCCCAACAGGTATTGCACAGAGGATGCTCTCTCAAGGAATATAAAAGGACAAAGCTAAGTGTTATAGTTTGAGTTTGTCGACCATTTGACCTTCTTGAAGTGAACTTGAAAGTGGTATCACATGTGCCGATAAAGACTGTGAGAACAGAGCGGCCTGTCCTTTGTTTGAGAACAATATGTTTGTGTGCGCACAAGAGCACCCAAACAACATAAATGCCAATAACAGGTTACTAAATTTTTACACTAGTGTATTTTGACATATAAGGATCCAGTGCAATCTGCAAGCAGTCAGAAGAGGGAATTTGTTTTTTACCAGCAGAGATTTTACCAGTAGGCAGCGCACTTGAGCTTTTGTGTTTTATTAGAAGTGAATCAATCTGTATAACCAAGAAAATCTCAGCTCAATGTTGTTCTGAATAATCTACTATCACAGTTTCAACAAACCAACAAATGACGTGCATCTCCCAGATGGACGATTTTATTTGGATTGGTCTGACACTGCAAGTCTGTAGTCCTACAGCTCAAAAAGTCTCTGTTTCACCGAAAAATGTGGTGACGGGAGAGCAAAACGCTTCCGATTCCCCATCTTCCCTGGTAAATTGGCGAAACAGAGTGTGTTCCATTAGGCCTCATAAATCTGAGCTGATGTGACAAAGGGTAATGAAGCAGCTTTCTAATCGGCCTGCCTGCGGCCTCCGGCATCACGCCGTACACGGTGCCGGCCAAATGCAGGAATGGATGTGTTCTACGGAAAAGTTAACAGATCACAAACAAGACTTAACCCACAAATGTTTATTCTCAGAGCCAGAAAACAATCAAAGAGCAAGATGGCTGTATGTCAGTAGTGATAAACGTGCATTGCTGCTAATGCAGTTGGATGTTGGTAGCATTTACAGAAATCAATAATACAGCACCAGAAAAGTTTAATTAAAGGAGACACGTTAATGATACTGTTTATCCAAAAGCTCAATATGTCCAATACGCAAACCAGACAATCATTTTTTACTTGTCCTGAGGTGTCATTTATAATTTCACAATGACACAGAAGGTACATGACTTTTTTTACAGTATATATTAAAGATAATAAAGGTCTTATTATAAAATACATTAAATTAAAAAATTATTGGAATCGATATAAACCTGAAGTCAAATGTACAACTGGAAGAAAGATATTTTTTAAATATTTATATAATAAAAATCTTATCATAAGTAAAATAAAATATACTAAAATATATTCATCAAATAATTTTACATTTTAAATTAATTACAAAAAGAATTATTCAGAATGAGAATTGATATAAACCTGATCATTAATCTTCTTTTCTTGTAAGAAAGTTTTTTAACTACATTACATAAAATAAAGGTATTCTCATTAAATAAACCAATTACAATAATATTGGGTATTAAAATTGATACAAATGTAGAAAAAAAGATAAATACAGTCCAATGAAAATATAAAGAAACCCAAGGCAAAACTGTACATACAGTAAACAGTTTAAATGGATTATATTTGCATTACTAAAAAAAGAGCTGTTTGTATCCTTGTCGCACTGCAACATGTTTTGGACGCCGTCCATTCCCAAATACTGTTTTACGTTACAAGTTTGTTTCATTAGAACAAAAACTTCCCATAAACGTAATGCTAAAATGAATAACAATTTAGCGTCTCAGGGAGTTGCGTGGACGACACAAGATGACATTAAACTCTCTTCCTGTCCCATACATGTGTTCTTCTTGTCCTTGCCTCTGAATTGGAACAGAGCTTACTACAGCGAGACCTAGCTGGCGCTTTATCACATAAACCTTCAGTATAGCTAATCAAATAACCAGCCAGGCGTGAAACCATATTCCACTCTGTTCACGTAGCTCTACAATGAGTGCCTTGCAGAATCAAACAGGACACAGGATTAAGTGATGGAGTCAGAGTCTTACCGAGGGCCTTGTGCTACAGCGATTAGGTGAGGAGTATTACTGAGATTGTGGGTGGTACCATACTCAAAGAATGGGGGTGAAATGTCCATTAAGGCTCTCACCTGGTAAAACTGTTTAAAATTCTGACATTTTATTGATTGGAAAAATAATAACTTTAGCAACGACTTTACATAAAATAAATTTTTGTGCTGTAATCTACTCGTCAAAAGGTTTGGGACACTTACTATATTCAGTAATTTTTTTAATAACAACAATAATAATAGGTATTATCAATAATACATGTATTATTCATGCATTAAAAACAATGGAACTTATAGGACTTATAAAAAATGAAAAAATAAATAAAAGTGTTACATTTAATAAACTTTTTTTCATCAAGCAGCTTTGTAAGGTCTCACCCTGAGATGCTTTTCCCCCCTGTCTATATTGCATCTATACTGTTTTATTTATTCAATAAAAAATTTATTCATAAAAATATATACATTTTAGTCTATAAAACTCATTTCAGACATTAAGGCATACACCTTCAAATCAAAAGTTCTTTTTTAAATAATAAGAAAAACATTTAACTCAGGTGTCCCGAAACTTTTGAGCCGGGTGCATGTGTATAAATCTGTATCTGTAAATGCAAAATAGAAGCATCCTTTAGACACCATAATCACATACTTTTCCTCAATTCTTACACTTTTTGATAGCAGATAATGAGTCATCATATCCTCATCCCAGCCTTTCACTCTGAGCTCCTGTCTGTCCGCTCGGCTGAGGGACTACCAGAGGTCGTGACCTCCTTGGCCTTTTGTTCCCTCAGTGAGTTGGGTTACAGACAGAGACTCATCAGCCATGCTGTAGATGACCTTCTGCACTCCTGTCCCTCAGAGCTATGCGGGGCCATTGGCCTCTCTGCCTCAGTGTTAAAGTTGCCTTTTATAGATCAGCCAGCCCAGAAGCATGCTGAGATACAAACAGGGCAGACAAATGGGTTGGGCTTTTTTTCTTTAGAAGAGTAACATCAAGCATGGGAAAAAATATCTACATAATAACTCAAATAGACTGGGAAATATGGACCATTTAGAAGGTCAACACAGAAAAAAATGATTCTGAAAGTAAAAGTGACATACTTGGAATGTGTGCTCTGCATCTAATCCATTCAAGTGCACACACAGCTGTGAACACACACACACACACACACACACACACACACACACACACACACACACACACACACACACACACACACACACACACACACACACACACACACACACACACCGTGAACACACAAATGCATGATTGCACACTTATGTCTGACATCAGATTAAACAGAAGTTTGATCCAGGTGTAAACATAGTCTCTAGGAGCTCTCTTAAAGTGACACTGAAAAAATGTGTAGTCTTTTAGTCACCCTCGAGTTACTTTTAAACCTGTATGGTAGAATATGCTTGAAGTTAATTAGATGCCACTGCTGTTCGATTACCAACTTTCTCCAAAATATCTTCTTTTGTGTGTTCTACAAAAGAAAGTCATACATGTTAAAATCACATGATGGTGAGTAAATGATGACAGAGTTTTTTATCTTTATGTGAACTTTAAAACAGTACACTGTTATAACGTTGTGGCAATAGCCTTTGCTAAAGTTTAACACATCACGAAGTCCTCTGTAATAGCCACTCAAAGCTATTCAAAGACCTTCTCACAGCCCCAGGAAGCGTTTAAAGCTCGGACGTGATGCCGTAAAAAAATAATTAAAGCGCAGGAAGAGGAGTTATTAAATCCAAGGGAAAGTTGCGCAGGAGGGGATTGACACAGGAGGGGTCTTTGATGAAGCCTCTTGGAGGGCATCCGGACTTGGCCGGACGAGGGCTGAGTAATGTGGGGAAGCTTTATCCAGGTGCACACATTGTGCTGTGATGTCTAACACTCCTTTCTGCCTTCCGCTTCTCTTTCTTTCTTTCATTCACTCACTATCTCTCTTCACCCCCTGCCTATTCAGCTCCTGTGTTGGGAGTGATAGATGGTCCAGCTGCATCCTCTTGGTCACTATGTGCCAGTTTATTTAAAGGCTGCTGGGAACAGAGAAGTCAATGTGTACGTCCTAATATATGTGTGCGAGTGTGTCCCCTGTATGTTCTCGGGAGAGTGAGTTGTAGTCCTTAAATACATCTCAGGGTCAGATGTGTACTAATTTTGCATAGTTATTATAATTAAAGAGATGACTTTAGGGGGATAGCTTAGAAAATGGCTGCAGTTTTAGGTCTGTGGTAGAAAATAAATTATGTTTCATAAATAATAAATAATATGAGATATTTTGTAGAATGTCAGGCAGCATTTTTTGCCTACCCTTTAACTTAATGTCGTCAATGGGGTCCAAAAACTGTTTACAAGAATTCATCAAGATCTGTGTTCAACCAAACAAAGAAATTTATCCAAAATAATTAGAGAGTGAATAATTTATTTATATATACTTTCGAAACAGTCCACATTTAGTTATATTGTGCTGAATGAATTTATTGAAAACTGGGACACTCAAATGAACTGTCTTTTGATTAAAAAATTATAAAAAGGCCTCTCTTGTGTTTTACTTCTGTATTAAAAACTACGCTCCATATAATCTACCATTCTCATGTAAATGACTCCCATTATTGATCGATTAATTTCGGAAATTGATGAAAGCTGCATTTACATGAGATGGATGAAAGTTCAATTTATTCAAGTGCTTCAATTATTCATTTCATTCACGTATGCATATTTATATATGCATTCATTTATTAATGTATGCACACTTTAAAAGCCGTGAAATATGGCAACCCTTCGATAGACCCTGTTTCACATTATACTAACAGCTTAGCCTGTCCTGGCAAGAAGGGGGTTATTAAAAACTTTTATAGCATCAAAACTGCCTGAGATTTCCCATAGCAGCCTGTGTTGTCCTGCGTCACAGAACCGTGTCCTCGGAGGGACCTTTAACTTTTTGTGACCCCGTGGGGTGGAGTTCTTCATTTCCTGCCCTGCTGGTGACTTGCACACTCATCAATGAAGGTGTTTATCAGCGTGACCTTTCGCGACCTCTTCTGCTTCCTGCTGATGACCTACGAGGGTGACCTCAAGTTGATTTTTATCCGGTTTAACACATTTCCAGTTTATGTCCCAATACATCTGGTCAACACTCCAAGAAACTCATTAATGTGTCACTGTGATGGAATGGGATAATGTTTGTGTAATACACGTATGTTTTAAATCCTAAATTGATTTCCTTTAAAAAAATACATAAAAAGATAAAAATATGAAAAGGTACAACCTAAATTAGTTCTATTATGGGTCTTGAGTAGAACAAGACATTTCCTGGTAAAGATTTTTGGCTTACATCAGCTGTAATTGTTTAATTTAATCTCTGCACATGGGGCTGTAATCGCTTCTTTTTAGACATCAGAAACAATAAGCTTTTGATTAAAGATCCAATATGACCAATTATCGTACTGTAACAAGCCATGTTGGCAGAATGCAGATGACAGAAGATCTGTAACGGTGTGAACATAAGAGCAAGATAGAACAAAAATGCGTTGTCTCTCTATTAAAATGCAAGATCCATCTATCTTTCACCACTAAAAGATATTTAAGGCATGGATTACCCAACAGAACACGTCGTCTTTCTTAAGAGATTGCAGATGACATCATAATAACAATGTGCTACAATTTGCAAGGTGACCCTACAATGTATCATTTGTAATGTGTACCAGGGCATATAATAGAAGACGGCTACAAACACTTATAGGCTTACCACTAGACGTGTCTCAGATGTCCCAGTTTTAATTGAACAAAGTGGTGTTGGGATGACTGGAGTAGAATGAAAATTCTGTTATCATTACAATTGTTATCCATATAGTGGAAATAAATAGGTACCATCGTTGTTCAGCTAACAACATTCTTCAAAATATCTTCTTTTATTCATTCCAGTGATTTCTATTAATTTGCCTAAAAATGTTAATTCTGTTATCATTTACTCACACTGTTGTCCTTTCAATCATATATAAGGTCATATATACTTTCTTTCACAGAAATCTAAATAAGATATTTTAAAGAATGTCAGTAATCGAACATTAACGCATCTATTTACTTGCATTTCTTTTCTGTCCATACAATAGAAGTGAATAGGTACTATCGATATTAAGTTGCCAACAATCTTCAAAATGTCTTCTTTTTCTTTTTCAATTATTTATTGACCCTGGTTTCATTTCAGACCTGAGTGACTATCTTTCTTTTTTTATCTTTGAAGAATATCAGTAATCAAACAATGGCGTATCCTTTGACCTTTTTAAATTTTTTACCCAAATATTAAAATTCAGTTATTATTTACTCACCCCGTTGTCCTTTAAAACCTGTATGACTTTCTTACGAAGAAATGAAAAGAGGATATTTTGATATTACAGTAAGGAAACAATGACAGAGCCAATGACTTGCATTGCATTGCTTTTGATGTTGCACTTTCCATACAATAGAAGCAAATAGGTACCGTAATCCTTAAATTACTAACTTTCTTCAAAATATCTTCCTTTCCCCTTTCAAAGCGCTTTTAATTAAGAGTGTGTTGTTATTTTCTTACTCTGTTGTCATCTTATCTGTGTCCATACCATAGAAGTGAGTTGGTACCATGTTCAGTAACCAAAATTCTTTAAAATACCTTTTTTTGGAGAACTATCGCTTTAAGTTTAAGTTAAGCATTGCCAAAAGAATGGATAAGTGATGCAGAAAGAGACATGGGAGGGGCAAAAACCTTCTTTGTCTCCTTGAAGACCTTGGTGCACTTCATCACACATTCCTTTTCATCTTGGCGTCCTCAACTTTCAACGGTTTTCCGCATCGCTGCCACTGGAAGCAGGGTACGTGATCAGGGTGCACCTGCCGTCTATGGGAATTGACCCGCCATCCTCCGTTTAGATGTCAATAGTGGGCAATTTTCTTTTCTTCCTCAAGGTCATTGTGACCTGGAGTAAATCCATAAGAGACTCGCCTAATTACTGAGCAACAACAGGCAGTGCTGCAATAACCTAATTATTCTTGGCATATATTAGATAAAGGGTCTTTTTGCTGGCTTTCCAGCAAGGAGCCTGTTGAAAAGGAATTTGATTTCCCCAAATACTTCTCCGCCAGATCCTTCCTAGTGTTAATTGGGTATTTCGAGCAATGAAGGATACCTCTTCCAAGCAGACTTAAATGAAGGCTCATGGAAATGATCCATGTTGCATAATATCTGCTAATATATTGATGGGGAAACAATCTATATTTGAAAGTGACCCCATGATACTGCATCATTATTCTCTTCCAAGAATCAATCAAGTTTCAAAGCATCAGAATACATTTTTAATATACAACACAGGGTCAAACAAGCATGTCTGAAATTTATTTATGGATCTGTTTCTATGAAGTCCAACCTGTCCTTTGAGAAAGACACGTCGTATTGAAATAGACGCAACAAATTTTAGACTCCTGCAGTCCAGACCAGTGTGATCCACATTGACCATGTCATGATGAATTAAGTCAACTGTAGGAAGCTGGCATTCTTTAAATACACCCACAGGTTGGCCTTTTTTATTTGTGATAGCCACAGTTAGTAGAAAAAAACATACTTTGAAGTATTTAGCAAAAACATGGTTTAGACAATAGTTCAGACTGAATGAAGAGTTCAACTGCAAAAACTTGTTTTTATTCAACTTTATACATTAAAGTGCAATAGTCTTAGTCAAGTAAAACATTTCTTTAGTTCAATGGTTTGATTCAGTATTTACATTTTTTGTAGTAAATAATTAATTTTTCAAACATTTGTCATTTTTTTAATAATTCAGTAAGAATTATAGAACGGTTAGGAGACTTTTCACACTAAAGGCTTGCAGGTGGTGTTTTGAAGCATCTTAAAGATTTTATGAACAATTGACAAAAGTTACAGAATGTCAGAATAAAAATGTTTTATAAAACACACAAAAATATGTCTTGAATTATTACATTTAAGTTGTTCCACACCTGTATAAATGAAACAGGGAACAAAGGGAAAGATATTTGGACAAATGCTTGTGTCTAAATTGTTCTTGCACCGCATTTATTACTACACTATTCAAGAATTACAATGAAAGACAATAATTCCCCAGAAATCTTTGCCATCCTTCCGTTTTACAAAATATCTCAATTTGTGTTTAGATATAAAATGGCATACACTGGTAGTCTAGGGGTCTAATAACTTGTTATGAGCATTCTCCCAAATATCTGTCTACGTGTTAATCAGAACAAATAAATATTTACAGATTTGGAATGACTAAAAGGTGAGTGAAAGAAAAAATTTATTAATCATCCCTTTAAAGAGCAGGTATTGTGATATCCTGAAAATTTTTCCATTTTCTTTTTATGCAGGTAATATCTATATTCAGGTAATATCTATAAACCAAAGCAGTCTAGCAGGTTGTATGTGAAAAATGCATAAATAAATAAAAATTTGTCTCCGAAAAAATTTGTCAACTCTGAATCTCAGTTAGAACTTTTAAATTGTAAAATACGTGATCTTTAAATATGTTCTGATATATTTTGACATTACAGTTTTTTGTACAATTGGTTTAAAATTAAACATGAGAAACTTGTCAAAATAACAATACATATGCAATGTTGGTTGTAGTGCAAAGTTTTATTTTTATAATAAATTACAGAACATGTTGCCATGTATTTCAAAAGAAGTCAAGTTGTAATATTGTCTCATGCTGTTGAGTAACTTTATCTCTTCTCACATTTATTTTTTTAAACAAACACAATATGTAAAAGGCACATTTGGAGTGGCATTATATTTAATTTAAATTTAGTCATATAAGGAATGTTTGTCCTTTTCTATACCTTCTTTATGTTTTAGTCTGAACTGGTAATACTTCCATAAAGAAATACTGCCATTTCCACTGAAGCGCTGGTGCAGCAGGACTTCAAATTCAGCAGATCAATGTGCCATCTGAGAACATGTTGTGTTACCTTGTGAATGTGTCTTTCGTCTGCATTGGTATATGTGTGTGTACATACAATGCATACTAGTATGAGGCAGTGTACAACAGTGAACAATAAGGGCTGATCATAGTGTCTGGACTTGTAGTTGCTGATGCATGAAATGGACCTCAGACAAGCAGTCTGGTTAAGCCTGTCCTCATGTCCTCCTCCAGATACCTACATCACTCCATTGATTTCACAGCAAGGGATGGAAGTGGGGGTAGAGGTACGGCTGGCCTTGAGTTCATAAGTCCTGTCGACATTGAAAAAGACCCTTGCTTATATTTATGTATGCGCTACGAAACCAATGCGTTACTCATAATAATGGCAAAATGATTTGGTGCAAATAGAACGACTGCCATGAAGTAGGCACAGAGGGTAAAACCCAAGGGATCCTCCATCTGACCTCCAAAAGCAAGGTAGCAGGTTAATGAACACCCATTACAACAAATTACAGATGGGCTTTGAATGCTAATCGGGTCTTAATTGCAAACCCACTACCGATGGAAAATGCACACCTCTGCAAATGGCAGATGCTTGATCCTGATCAATAGCAGGCATGCAACTATCAATTGCAAAATCAATACTGTTGTATTTGGTTTTCCAATCTTCTGTCTTGTTGCAAATAAGGGCCCTAACAGAGTGGCTATGGATAACAAGCTTGACCACTGAAACCTTGGTCTTTATCTATCAATGGGTCAATCCTTAAGTCTCCAGTGACCTGAGGTTAGTGGATGTGCTTCTCCCACAATGCCATTTAGAGTTATTGTGCTTAAGATGTCATTTGTGATCTATGTTAAAACCCAAAGGCCTACAAGTGTGTGTCTTTAGCAATAGACCCAAAAATGTAATTTACGGTTCAGTGTTAAAAACCAATATTATTCAACATGGGTTGTAAACCAAGAAAATGTTTATTTCTATATTTGAAATAAGCCTTTGTATTAAATGACTTTCAAAGCACAAATTTGTTTGTGGCAGAGCACTTGTTCTTGTTGGCATAAGTCCCTGTTAAAGCAAGTGAAAGACATGTGTGATTGATAGACAATTATGAGCCAAGATATAGGTAAGGGTAAATGGTGTTCAACAATTACGAAGTAACATGGATTCAAAGGATGTAGATTAGTGAAGGTTCAACAGATTTGCCATCTAACAACATAATGGTGGAAATGTTTTTTTTTCTTTTTATCTTATTTCATGCATTTTGACTGCTGTAGACTTCTCATGCTTTACCGTGGTCAAATTGTTTGAAACAAGTTGGACGTACGGCGTAGTATTTCTGTGCTCGATACACTCTACTACGACAAATTGTTTTAAAGTTGTTTCAAGTTTTTTATAAACCTTGTCACACAGATCCTGGTCTTTCATTGGCCATTCTTGCTGAAAAGCATGCACACATCAATCAAAGAGACAATAAAAGAATACGACCATTAGCATGGTTCGTTCCACAAGATCCAACGTAAGCACTGCCCATGATTATTTTTGGAAACAATCGTACAGTTGTATCCTTCTTCTGTAAATATGAAATATGACTTTTCAGAGATATGAAGAACACGATACTTCACTTCCGGCACTCAAGATTAACATTACAATGGAAAACTGAGTGAGATACCCCTCCTTTAAGACATGCATCTCAGTTCTGCCCATGCCCTTTCGCTCACAGTTCAGTTTGATGCAGAAATCTTCTAATGTAAGGATGATCTAAAGAAACACCACATCAAAAAAATAGTGGGATAGATCACCCAAAAATCAACCATTTCATAATTTATTCTTGACAAGTATAACTTTCTTTTTCTGCCAAACACAAAAGAAGATATTTTAAAGAGTGTTGTTAACCAAACAACGGTGGGACTATGGCACTTCTTTGACACAAAACCAATGCACCACCATTGTTCAGTTAACAACAGCCTTAAAGGTATCTTCCAGAGAAAGAAAATATTTGAGGTTTAAAATAACATGAGGTTGAGTAGACGTTTTTACATTTCACAAGTTCGCCTTAACTATTAAATATGGCAACAATAATGGTAAGCATATTTGGCATGCTGTACAGAGAGAGTGCTCAGAGGTCGATATACTTTACTGAAGGCAGTGCACTTCCCCTTAGCATTAAACAATTTTTTCCACATGCTCCTCCCGAAATTTGTAAAATAATAAAATCACTTTTGGGTGAAATGGGCCTTTAAAGAAGTCTTACGTCCTCTCCTGCAGGACCTCTATGAGGGTCTGAATATCTGAAACCCAAAACTGCAAACTTGTGAACAGAATTATAATAGGGGCAAAAGTGTGCAGGGCTTCTTTCACCTTGAGTGCCAAGTTATTTTCGGAGAATAATAACGAAGGGCGTTGTAGATAAGGAGTTAGGCGTACAAGGACAAGTGAAAATCAACGGCGTGCAATTGCAAGGGCCCTTTTGAGAGATCACCGGTGGTTTAAATTGCAAAGATGAGCGTCGCAATGGATGAGGCGTCTTCAGACTCACTCTCGCTTGCCTGTGTGATTCGCTGTAATTACTCATTGAATAGGTGACATCAAGAAGATGCTGACGCGCTCTCGTTTTTCAGCAATAACATACCGCTTTCCATATCGCTCTGTGTCACAATCATTCAGTCACCTGAAAACGCAGGTCCCTCAATGGAAAAAGGTTTTCATGTGGTTCTGCTCTGTATTGATCAATACCGAGAACTTATGGAACATAATACTACATGACCTCTGTTGACATTATAATGTTGTATTACCGCATGCTGTATTGTAATAGTGTAGAAACTGATGACAGCTCAAAAAAGTCGCTGTATGAGTATAATAGCTGAGCCGTGTAAATTTTGCATAGACGAAGATAAGACTAAATGAGGGGGAGAGAGACAGACACAGAGACGGAGTGTGAAAGAGAGAGAGAAGTGTGGGAGGGAGCGTTAGAGAGAAAGAGAGAGAGGCCTGATAATGGAGGGCAGGGGAAGGTTGCTGACCTGCAGATCATTTTAGGGGTTGTGTTACAGAGGCAGTACAAGGTCAGCCTCCTTAGTTTACCACTGTGGTTTCATCATCTGTGTTTTATTTAGTATCACAAACAAATTCGGAGATACCCTTAAATAGACATCCCAGAGTATCCGTCCCAAATGTCATCATTTCTTTTCTTGACGATAAAGAGACAAAGCAGCGATGGGCAGTGCAACAGAAAACCTATTAGCGAGATTACCCATCGGAAGCTAAACAGAATGGTTGAATTTATGGCACGTATAGACATAGTGATTTGTTTTTAAGGGGTTAAACTGAGATTATACATCATATTTATGTAGTTTGTCGAAAAATCAAACAGGATTAAACGGCTCCTCCATATGATACGCTTTTTTCCACAATCATTATAATTTTCACATCAGAAAAATTTAAGTATGATTGAAAAATAAGCTTTTACATTTTATGGATTTGCTAAAAAAAGCACACATAAATAGAACTGTGCAAAAGTCTGTCAGGATATTCACCCTAATCAGAGGTGGGTAGTAACGAGTTACATTTACTCCGTTACATGTACTTGAGTACGTTTTTGAAAAAATAATACTTCTAGGAGTAGTTTTAAATCACTGTACTTTTTACTTTTACTTGAGTAGATTTGTGAAGAAGAAGCTGTACTCTTACTCCGCTACATTAGGCAACAATGAGCTCGTTACTTTAATATTTTAAGCGTCATTGTGACAGAGTGAGAATTCCACTAGAGGCTCTACCACGTGACCGTGAGTTCCACCAATCAGAGGTAGTTGTGCAGTCTCGTCACGTGACCACACTCAATCTCAGCGCGGGACGGTTAGTTTAACATTTATAAAAAAACACAAATGTCGCAATCAAACATCGGCACTGCAGACACAGTGAGGAGGAGGAACACCGCCGGCCTCATACTGAAAGCATGTTTACATTAGTAAAAGTGCGAAACAGCAACTACACTAAAAAAAGTTTTCTAAACTCGTTTTTTTTCTCTGGAGAGGCGAATGTTAGGTTACATATATTTTAAACATTTCCAATATATATATATTAGTGTGTGTGTGTGTGTGTGTGTCTGCGTGTGTGTGTGTGTGTGTCTGCGTGTGTGTGTGTGTGTGTCTGCGTGTGTGTGTGTCTGCGTGTGTGTGTGTGTGTCTGCGTGTGTGCGTGCGTGTGTGTGTCTGCGTGCGTGCGTGTGTGTGTGTGTGTGTGTGTGTCTGCGTGTGTGTGTCTGCGTGTGTGCGTCTGCGTGTGTGCGTGCGTGTGTGTGTCTGCGTGCGTGTGTGTGTGTGTGTCTGCGTGCGTGTGTGTGTCTGCGTGCGTGCGTGCCTGTGTGTGTGTGTCTGCGTGCGTGCGTGCCTGTGTGTGTGTGTGTCTGCGTGCGTACGTGCCTGTGTGTGTGTGTGTCTGCGTGCGTGCGTGTGTGTGTGTCTTCGTGCGTGCGTGCGTGCGTGTGTGTGTGTATGGTGCACAGTGGAAACATAAAAACATACTCCGTCATTTCGTTTATGCAGGACATCATTCAAACTGCAAAGTGTTTAAGTTACTGTTAATGGAAATTTTAAGGAAAACAAATATATCAATCTGAAATGTAATTTTTCAAATTAATTTTAATTATCAATTCATTCAAGGACCAAACAGAAATCGAGATAGGGATTGAACCGTTAAAAAGTATAAAGGTTTGGAAATTTGTGTTACTTGGGCTTATTTATTTTTATTATTTTATTTCTTTTATTTTTTAAGTACTTGAATTTATCTGTATTATTTTAATTTAAGCTATTTTGTAATTAATTAATTAATTTTTATTTATTTTATTGATTTTCGGAACTATAATTTGCTTAAACATGATTATTTTGTATTGTCTGTCTGATTGAATGCTTGTTGAAAAAATAAATCTGACGTTACTCAGTTACTCAGTACTTGGGTAGTTTTTTCACCGAGTACTTTTTTACTTTTACTCAAGTAAGTATATGGATGACTACTTTTTACTTTTACTTGAGTCATATTATTCTGAAGTAACAGTACTTTTACTTGAGTAAAATTTTTGGCTACTCTACCCACCTCTGACCCTAATAAAGGGTTTTAAGTATGTTATTTATATCATTTAGAAAAGTGTGTCATAAGAAAATACGAGTTTATATTTTTAAACATTTAATTTAGCTTTATTGGAAAAATATAGTGACATCTTTGTATGCACAAGATATGTGACAATAGCCAATGCTGCACACAGATCTGGTGTCATCATCTATTCATTATTACATGATAAAAAGAGAGAACAAACTAAAACACTAAATTCAGAAGACCTGTGTTAATATCCTCAAGACATTTCAAGACACCTACATACAATGCTACAGTACAGTCGATTTTAACAAATAATGGTTATACTGTTTAAAAAAGTAAACTCGTATTTTCTAATGACACATTACTGCAAAAGATGTTAATTCTTACTTACTATTGAACCATTAAAAGTACTGACATGCATAAGACTTGCACAGTACTTGACACAAATGTACCTAAAAACTCATCTTTTCCGGCTACACCTAACCCACTAGGAGTACCTTCTTTTCTAAGGTATCTTATAAAAAAAATTCTATATATATATATATATATATATATATATATATATATATAGGATATGACATGGTTAAGTTGCAATATTTAATAATCTAACTTATCAGACTCATAAAACAACTACAGAAAAAAAAAACCCACAAAATCACGTCTTCCATTTTGAAAGAAAGCTGCCTTACTAAATCCTTTTGGCCCATCACAAAATACATTAATTTTCAAAATGTTAATATACAAATAAACATTAGAACCAAACTGCATGAAATCTGGGCACTTTCTAATTTCATCACTATTGCCTTCAGGATTTCTAATCCAATTTTATAGTTTCATAATTGGAATCAGTTGGACTCAAGACATCTACTTCCATTATTTCCTGCTCATAAAGCAACGTTATGAAGCTTGTCCATTCTACTCGAAACCATTTTTGCGCCAATATGCTCACATTCATATGCACACATACACTGGCACAAATTTCCAGCTGCTCACAAAGCCACTAAAGCCGGCAAAATATTTTACTCTTACTCTGAGACATCAACAACAGTGTTGACCTTAACATTGGGATTCACAGATAGATGAATATTCAGTCCTCTGTTCTACTGTTTACAGTGCCTGTACTGCAACAGTGCTGTACTAGCAGTGGGCAGCGGGTCAAAGGTCATTAACCTTTGCTCTTGTAATAGAGAGTAATGGGAATTTTGTTCTGAATGGTGGGGTCTGTCCCGTATGCCAGGGCACGGGAGTGCTCTGTGCCCCAGACTATCTCCTGCTGTTCTGGTAATGAGTAATGAGGACAACAGCATGTCAATAGCTTGGTGTGAACTGGACTGACCCTGCCTGTGCTTCCTCCCTGGCAGCTTTGCAGAAGAGCTGGTAAACCCTTTCAGCGACCCTCCCCCAAACTTGGTTCTCCTTTGTCTCATTATGTTTTACAGATCATCACACACCTGACTGGACCATACATCATAAAAAATAAAGAAGCATTGATACTTTTGAACAATTTTTTGACAGTTATGCAAAAAATGTGGTGTAACAACCACACTTTATTACCTTAATAATTTATAGTTTATAGTTGTAGTAATAGTCTGTATGCTGTGGAAATACTCACAAAAACTACTGTGATTTATCACCGAACAATTTACACAAAAAAGGGTACATTTTAAAAGTTTTGAAAGCACTTAAATTTTGTGTATATGTAAGTAAAAAAATATAAATCTGATTAACTTTTTACCAAAAATATTAGGTTAATATAAATTTAAGCGAAGTTAAGTGTTGGATTTTTAATAAATAATTTTTTATAGTTAAAATTTCAATGTTTTTAAAAACTATATATTTAATAATTCTTTTTTGTTCTGTGTAAAAATATTCTATTATTATAATATCCATAAAAATTGACATAAGAATAAAATGTTTATGTTTCTAAGAAATAACACATGATATAATTGCATTATTTGTAACAAACTTTAATATTTTGGAATATTACATTTTTTATCCTAAACTTTACAAATCTTTTGGAAATACATAGCTTTACATTCCAATTATTGTTACTGTTGATTAGAAAAAAAATGCTTATTGTTAAGGTTTTTAGACTGCAAAACCACATTAAACTGAGTTCAGCTGTATATTTTATTTGACAGGTGACAGGGAAGAAAGTCTGATCCAATATGCGTTGAAGCACAGAAGGTTAAGTCTTGGACAACAGTGTGAGGAAGCAAAAACAGCATTGCTGAGTACATTTTGCCCAGGTGCCTCCTCTGTTCTAGTCTCCTCCTCGTTTGATTTTTTGGCTCACTGAAAGAGAAAATGATGTAGGAGAAGACCGCATTGGCCACAGCTGGATAATTCTTCTCTTTGCCCTAATTAAAGATCCTTTCTGTAATTATGCTGGTTGCTTTGGAGTGGGAAGGGCCTGGGCGAGATCCAGTTTATTAACCAGGGACTCTGCAATCTGAGAGGGATCATAAAAATCACAGCGATGAAACTTCTGTGGTACAAAATCAAGGACTTGCTGTGATCTGTTAGGAAGTTTTACATAAGAAGCATTAATGTTGAGTTTGCAATACAGTGACGACCAAATTTAGGGATTAAAAAGACATTTGTAAAATAAAAAGTTAAAATTGTAAATAAAGCAGATGTTATTCTTATTAAATACATTGTTGATTATTATTTAAGATTGTATTAATTATTTATATTCAATTTTTACACTATAATAATATTTTATTATATATATTTTATATATATTTTATATTTATATAACTGATGGAATTTATATTTACATTTACATTTAGACATTTAGCAGACGCTTTTATCCAAAGCGACTTACAATAGTCGAGGAGACAATGAAGCGGTAAATAGCCGATACAACAATAGGATACAATTATATGATTCTTTGATTCTTTATCTTTAGATATGATTTATAATTTTCTTCAATTTATTATTACAAAGTGTAAAGTGTTGTTCTGTTTGTAATGTGTTACTATAGCTTCACAAGGTTGTGGGTTTGTTATCAAAGAACGCACATGGGCACATATTATTAAAAAAACATTGATATTGTTATTTAATCATTTGGCAGATTTTTTCATAAATGACTTTCAGTTATATACTTTACATTTTTTTCTGCGTATGTGCAATCCCCGGGAGTGAACCCATGACCTTGGCGTTGCTTGTGCCATGCCTTAACCGCTGAGCAACAGGAATGTTTTTCTAACAAAAATCCTAAGGTAGAAGATATTTGGATGATTGTTGTGAGCTGGCACTGTGTTTTGCAGATTAAAGAGCAATAAAGGAAAAAGTAATACAAGAGTTTAAAAAGACAAGAGGGGGGTGAATTGATGACATAATTTGATTTTTTTTTTGTGACTTTATTCTACAGAACACAGAAAGATATTTTGCAGAATGTTGGGAACTGGCACACATTCACCTGCATTGGTTTTGTAACTAAACAATATAATTAAACAGATGCAACCTCTGCTTGGTTACCAACTTTGTTTAAAATGTCGTCTTATATGTTTTGCAGATGAAAGAAAGTAATACATGTATAAAATGACAAGAGGGTGACACATGCTGCCACAATACTTGGATGAACTGTCACACTGAATTTACTGCAAGTCAATTTACACATGAACGTAAAACAAAATATATATTTTAATTGAATCTCCACAAAGTAGCTTTCTTTTTTGTTTGAAATGAAAATAACAAAGAGTAGAAACACCCTGTGTGTAAGTGAATAATGACGCTTTTTCATTTTTAGGCTAAACTATTTCATGATCTACAAGAGCTCTAAATAATGAATAGAACCAGCCCAGCTTTCAACAAGGTTATATTTCACTGAACCTTCTGACACAGGGGACCAACCGAAGTCTTTTCTCTAAGAATAGATAGCCTTACTCAAAAGCACAATGCGTTGACTCAGAATAGTCCCTGCGATTACAGGCCAGGGCCCTGTAAATGAGTTCAAGCCCGAGCCCTTGAGACAATGCATGTTACAGCCTTGTGCTCCACTTCCAGACAGCCCTTGATGATTTTCCTGTTTTTTTTTTCAGTTTCTTTTTTTTAGGGCCCTTCTCTATGCTATCTGATATTCTAATGAAGGACAGGCACAGAAAAGTGCTCCACCCCAACCAGCAGGATTAGTCCAAGAGCCCGAAGTAGGTCAACAAGATGTGAAAACAAAGCATGCGAGGAAAATGAATGGCACGCCACAAAAGAGCGTGCAGGTTTGAACGTCGCCGCAACACTCCATTCCCTTTCCACGACACATGTGGATCACGGCTGACCTGCTTCTCAGCTCCTGGTTTGGGAGAGCAAGCAAAAGACGAACATTTCTGACGTGTTTTCGAAAGAATATAGGTCATGCTGAAAAAAGAAACTCATTAAAAAATAATAACAAAAAACGAGCCAACCGTGCTAGTAATCTCCAGAACACAAAGCCTGATTTGCGTTTCGCATTGTTGCCAAATGATTGACTGACTAAATTCACTGATATTTGGACATGTAAAATATTGAACGCTCAGAGTGCAGTGCTTATCAGAAAAATGCATTCACAGACCTTCAACATTTTTATGAGTCTCAGTAAATGGGCTTAAGATCAGGGATATTCTCTGGTGACATTTACCCAATGTTAAATCACACAAAGGGGCACGATGACCCACCACCCGATGACTTAGCAACCCTGGCGCTGTCACCTCACCCTGCGGTCCTATTCAACTCAAAGCCTCTTACACTTGGCTTTCCTCCACCATGTACCCTAAATGGAGGGAGCGCACAATGAGAAATGAGATACTCGTTCTATTCAATGTGATCTGTGGATTATAATATGAGATCTTTCACATGGGGAGACAGTAGCCTAGGGCGAAATAAATGTGGGATCTCAGCACATTGATAAGAGGTGTGCTCATGTAAAGATTAACATAAGTAATTTGTCACAGAAAAGTTCAGCTTTTGATAGGGTTACCCCCATTGAAGTGAAAGATTATCACATGGCTTCTTAAGTACAAAGAAGAAATATTTTATGCCCTCAAGATTTAAGGGACATTTACTCAAATTACATTTTATTGCTGCTTAAACCAGAATGACATATTGATTAAGATATTTATGGTGAAAATGACATTGTTTAACCTGGGTTCAATACTTCAGCTGGTATTGGTTATGGTAAGAAAAATATTGTTATTTTTTAACTTACATTTAAGTATTGGTTTTGTCAATATGCCACATTTCTAGCTATTTTTCATAGATTTTGATAAAAATTTGAAGAGATACCCCCAGTTAAGCTCCATCCAATTATTTTAATTTAACAAAAATCCAAGCTCAGAAAAAAACAACAACAGATAACCAGATTATTGATAGTATCACAAGGTGCCTAAACTTAAAATCGGGTCAGGCTCATACATGTCCACACCTTCAGATTCCCTGAAGCTGGGTCAGTGATTTTCCTTGCTCAAGCATTTAAATAAAAGGAGAACAAGGCCAATGAGAATTGGAAATCCCTTTGGGAAATTTTGGGAGAACGTAAAAGGGTAAATGTGAACTGTGGTGGTTCTACACATGGCTGCACAATGTGCACACCGCAAGGCCTTTCTGTTAAAAAAACAGGCAAGTCTTCTGCACCCACGCTTTATTCTGTGACACAAGCGCAGAGAGACACAATGTGTCATCAACCTGCACATAAGACACGTATGAGCTTTCTTTTTCTCAGAGACATCTTTACAACAAGGTTATATTCAAAGCGTTTAAATCTATTCTTGAAACTTTCTAGAAGATCTTTTTCCAAAACGGCAGTCATCCCTGAATGCGGCATCTTCATTGCACCTTTCTTGTTATGCACCAGTGATATCCTGCAAATTCAGGTAAACAACTGATTATGAGTCTCTGTTGTGAATAATAAATGATCCGCACAAACTATTATTTGACAAGTGCTCTTTCACACAAAGAGGAAAATTCATAATGCTTTGACTGATTGAAACCTCTTTGTGAAAATGTTTGTCTATTATTCTCTGTGCTCTTCTTCAGTTACTGAAACCGTGCCAGGTCTTAAGTAACAATAATAGCAACCTTACGTTCTCTGAAATGTAGTGCAGTGTATGTGGGCTGCATGCATAAACAGCACTTATTGATCTGCATTGCTTAGGGAAATAAAAAGGGTTACATTATGAAACAACGCCTGAATCCACAAAGCGTCTCACCTCACATAAGCATTCATCCGAAGGCCAGTGCTTTCCTGGCTGCGGTAAAGAAGTACAGTCAATCCCATGATGTAGTATTTTGTCCTATTAATATGAAATGAGAATTGAGAAACATGAGAATTTTGACACAAAATAAAGTGTAATGTGTGCATTGAGAGACAAGAGATACTTAATATACATTGACAAAAGCAAGCAAAACAAATATAAACACTTTACAATTGTGTTGTACTTGTTAGCATTAGAAAATGCATCAGCTGACATAAATGATGATCCTTTGTGTTTTATTGATAGTACAGGTGTTCAAGTTTGTTAGTTGTGCATTGTGTGATGTAGATTACGTTTCAAATATGTAAAAGAAATGCTGAAAATAATTTTTTCCCATGAAAAGAGACATTGAACCTTTGTTTATTCTTCAATGCATTGAAGGTACAATGTGTGGTATTATATACTTTATACAGAAATACAATATACATAACTTTGTTTTCAGATGGGTATAAAGACCATAAATAATGAACCTGTGAGTTTACACAGAATTCGTCACAATATTTTTACAGTAAACCCCCCACTAAAGAGTATGTTCAATTGTTATCGTCTTCAGTGAAAAAGCGAGGACTTGACAACATTGTTGTTCTGTGTCATCCACCATACAGTAGTACTTCGAATTGGAGGGACTAAACTGTTATTTCAATTCCTAACCCTACGTTTAGATGTCACTAAATTTCACAACCTCACGTTTGTTACAAATCCCGAAGGTCACGATAGCGACACAACTAGTTACCTCCATGATGAGTTAGTGATCATTCATCCCTAATCCAAAGTATTAAAAAGTGTATGCTCTTATTAACCGTACCTAAAAATGATATAGAAAAGACTGCTGTTAAAATAATTTTGAAATGAATATACCACATAAATCCTTTTGTTTCATTCAGTAAAAATAAAAAATAAAATAATGTGGCTGAGTAAATATCACAAAAAAAAACAGTTTAGTAGAATCCTTTTAAAACAATTAATTGTTTTAAAACTTTTTTTCTGTGGAAAATATCACTACAATTGATACAAATTTCTAAAATGTACACATATTTTTAAAGATATTTATTTAAAAAATGTATTTTTGTAATAAAGAACAACACTTTTACTGAATTTAATAAAAAAAGTTAAGAAGATTTATATAATGTTTTTACTTACATATACACAAAATTTAAACAGTATATTTAATAAATTTCAAAGCTTTTACACAGTTTTAGGAGAATATTTTACAATTTAGTTTTTTTTTTAAATGTTGGTGTGACCAAACATGCTGAACAGACAGTAGCAGACTACTATTTTGACATCTTCACGAAAGACATTTACAGTTAAACACATTACTTGAGGACGTATAAATCCTGTTTATTTAACAATTACAAAGTGAAAAAAAGTTTATCATTGGCATTTCAACACATCCCGGCATCCGTTTATGCAAGTTATCACATAGCATTGTTTTGTTGTATCTAATCACACACAATTAACGCCTCCAGACACTTTTATTTTGTCAGCTGCTATGATCGGCATTTAGCTGTCACGTTGTTACTTTTATATAGCTCTTTTCCGTGTTCTTAGACGGCATTCATCTCATAACGCCTATTTTCAGCGACTGTGTCAATATTGTGTTAAACAGTAATTTCTCTCTCTATGGTGTTCTCTTTGGCAAGACCTGCAACCTTTGTGTTTGAGTCCAAAGGGGAGAAGGCAGTTTGTGCTTCTCACCCCACATCCTTGTTTGCACCTGCCTGCCCTGGAAGCCTTTGCTCTTACTGGTCATAGAAAGTTCAAGGGAAATCAGTGGAAGCAAAGGTCGTTGTCTCCTGGCAGACCCAATGTTTCCCTTTGTGACCGTCACACGCAGGGACCAAAGTCTTTTTGGTTTTGACCTTGCTGTCTGGTCCTGGGATCAGCGTTTGAAGTTGTTTCTAGAATCCAGAGGAGGAAATGGATGTGTTATTCAACCTCAAGATTATAGTTTGATGGAGGCATCCTGCTCTGGCTCCTGTACTACTGTAGGTTACACTTGCCAGCATGATACTGCACATAAAGTGGGCCCTGTCTGTATCTTATTTTATGGATATTTTTTTAATTATTGTTTTTATTTGATACTCATATGTCTTCCATCACATATTCAAAGTCTCTGACACAAATTGTGAAACATCGCACAAGCAAAAGGTGACCCTGGCATCTCACGCAGTATTGACTGTTTTGGGAGGAGAAGGTTGGGTATCCAAAGGGGGGCAGCTGGGATGTTAACATCTCTTTGTATGCGAAGAAAAGCTGTGAAGAACTTGATGGCTGATACTACGGCCCATCAGGATGTAGCCCATCTGTAATCTCAGTGGGACTTGTTTACTCCGGCCAGAACTGTTGGTTGGTCATATGGGGTCTCGAGAGGTGTGAACTTGGTGTAAAAACTGTGACTCCTGAAGGCATGGTGTGACATTAATCCATTACATTAAACATTAAAGTGAGTTTTTTTACCCTTTAAGAAAACATTCATGAGTGCAACTAGGATTGGGCCAATAAGGGTTGCTTATGTTTTATTATAACAGCATCATCATTGGTCTTTTGCAAACTTGAATTATTAATTAATTAATTAACCATAACATTTTTCCTACATATATTTTAGTGTATCTTTATTTTCCTACAGAAAAGAAGAAAGCTCACACACATGAGTCACTTAAACCATGAGTCATGTGTGTACACTTCCTCCTCTGCTCTGGTTCATGTGATCACACAAGTCATCATCTGATTTCAGTTCAGGATAAGAGAAGACAAAAAGTGAAGCTGTGACTTTAAGGGTGGCGCCATGAGCGTTCGAGAGTCCGATTCATCTCTGCGAATCGGTTCGTTCGGATCACTAAACCGATTCACTCTGATTCCTCAAACGAGTCGATTTTTTAATCCCTGAGAGGCATTTAAATCTTATTTTTTTTGTAAATCACTCTTTAATACCTCATTCTAAAGAAGAATTCTTCACGTTGTTGCTAAAACAAAACATTTGTAACGACTAATGAAAAAAGATAAATAAATAAAACACATTTTTAAATCATATGAGAATATCCCACATTCATTAATGTCGCTACATTATTTTTTTAATTTTACAAAACAAGTTTTAATGACCAGCATGTGTTTTTCCGACAGGTGATTCGGAGCCGCGTGTGAGTCGGTTGGATTGATTCACTCCCAAATGACTCGTTCGAAGAATCGTTTGGGCGTCCGTGCTGAGGCTGGGAGGAGTGAACATGGCAATGCAGAGCACCGGGGAAACCTCGAATAAACATTCAGTCAAGCGGCTGTCTGCGGGACCCAAAGGCAGCAGAAACCTCTCATGTGGGGAATAGACGTCAAACAGCCGCATTTTCTCCTTTATTTTATAAAAACGGTCTGAATGGGTCTTAAAGAGACAGTGCACGTGCATGTTTCTATATGCAGCACAATTCTCAACGGAAATCTCTTCTTTCAGCATCTAAACAGGTGAGTACATTAAAATAAAATGTAATAATTAAACATAGCCTTTCATTTGTATGAATGTATGTGCAGTGAATAATGTATTTTGTTATTAAATAGATCAAATGTTATGTCACATGTTGTTGGTGATGGGGTGGTGACGTTTCCATTTTGTGTTTAATCCCTTGATGTTTACAAGCACAGATATGTGGGGTTGTTTTATCTTATACATAACACCACAACAGCTGTGATAAAACATTATTTTACTTACCATATAAGAACATAATATGCATCATTAATAATGATAAAACAATGCATTATTAATACACAGATGTGACTAATGTGATGGTGAATACAGGATGACTTTGACACTTTGCTGACCTCATAGTTTATGTTTAGTCTCACAAGGACTCTTGAAATGCTTGTGTGAGGTCTTTAAAGTGCCTTGAGTGTTTCAAGAAATGTCTGCTTCCTTAAAGCCTTATTTTCAGTTCCATAATCATTATTATATACCAAGATTGGTAGATTGGTAAGAATCATTTTAAAGAATTCTTCATGTTTGTGAATGACCACAACAATTTGTTAAAATGTAACAAAGTAACAAAGTGTGGTTAACAAAAGTGTCCTTACTTTATGGTGCTCGGGTGATCCATGCATCTGTTAGGATAGATATTTTGTAGAAGGCGTATTAAATTAAGCGTACTGTACATTTTGATGTATAGAGGCACTGTTTTTGACTTCTTTAGGGTCTGATTATGGTCAGATGTGTGAATGTTTATGGTACGGTCATATGTGACTCTAAAGTGCAAAGGTGTCGCGTCCAACATCAGGTCTTTGTTTCACCTGGTCTGAAGTTTCACATGTTTGCAGTTGACTTGAACTGCAAAGCTTACAACCTTAAGACTTGACTTTAATGTCTTCTTTTTAGACTTGTCGTCTTAAATTGTAATCAATAATTTCAGTGATGAAAATTGTAAATGGATAACTAGGTGGATAATAGATACAGCCAATAAATGAGAATGTTTGTGTCATGTTTTCCATATTGAAAAGGGGAGTTCTTATAATGTTCCCTTAAGTCAAATCGGAGGTTTTTTGCTTTTGGAGGTCTTGTTCACATAGCCCTGCTATAGGTCTGCAAACTCCTGCTCTGTTGCCTTTGTTCTGTAATATTATTATGCTTCCAGTTTATCATATTACAAATTGAATTACAAATCTCTGGTAACTGGACTTTAACCATCGCAGTTGACAGAGGGAGACAGTAATACTCTTGTCGTTTTGCACAGGGCCGAATGGTAAAGGCCATTTAGAAAAAAATGGAGGATGAGGAAATGGAAAGATGGAGCGAAAATGTGATATGTTTGTGTGTGTGTGTGTGTGTGTAGATCATAGGGGTTCATTGTTCATAGGATAATGACAGTTTCATCTACCGGACAGGAGGTCACCACACCCCTCAATCATAACCCATAATTGATTGGCCATAATGGAGATTAAAGTACATTATTCATAATTTGCAAGAAAAAATTACAGGCCGTGCACTCTCAGATCGGGGTCAGATAAATCAGGAGAAGAGGTGCACACGCAAGCTTGTTGAGGAGGCGACTTGCTGAACGTGATCTTGTAAACATCAGGGATCAATGATAGAACGCTAGCAGAGATCTCAGCACTGCACCAGCTTTAAGCAGACATTTACAGTGCCTCTTAAATTGGCTCGTGTTTTGGTGCGTGGAGGGGGAGTGGTAAAAAAGACAAATGCAAGCAAAGAATCTTGTATTAAACTAATGGCGTAAGCAAAAGTGGAGGGCAAGAGGAAAAGAAGCATCTTAAATCATGTCTCGGTATGCCAGCTCATCTGTCATCAGTTCACAACAGAAATGATTTTTCCATCTGTAGAATAGAAATGTCAGACCGAGGCGAGCGATGTGTATCAGTGGTGTTTTTATAGAGTAGGCCAATATTAGGGATGCGATTTATGGCACATGTATCCGCTACTCTTAACTTTGTTAACACTTAGTATAATATATTTGTAGCATAGCCAGAATTACATGCAAGTTGTGCAGCTTATGTATGGCTCTAACAAAACTGAATTAGCTTGAAAAACAACTTATCCTAGTTGTGTAGTTCTTATAGTTGATTTCACAATATTACACATCAACTGTGGAACTCTGTGTTTACCATCCGTTTCCCCTAAATGTGTTTATACTTGGATTTCTCGTAAACCCTAGTGGGCAACACGCTTATAAAAACTGCATTGCCCTTGCCAATCCAATTGGACTTTGCACATTTCTATTTTGGTGTGCAAAATTCATCAAGTGGAAAAAAATGTTTTCCAAGTAAAATGAATCATTATTTAGATTATTTAGAACTTACAACAGCATGTTTTTAATAAAAAAAATCAAGATTTCACCCATTCTCTGGTCAGCACGTATCCAGACAGCTTTAATGGCTGTAGGGATAAAGGTTTCTGCAGGTTGCTGTGTGTTAGGATCAGCATAATTGAAGGCTTGAGAGGACACAGTAGGGGCCATGGTTAAATTGGACTTAAGACTGTTATTCAATGGTGTCTTAATTTAACTACCTTCGCTTCTGCAAGCAAAGTCCACGGAGAAAAGTGGCTCACTCGAATGCCAATCATTCCTCACCGATCCCGAGACTTTTGAAGGTTACAGGGCTGTCTGTGGCTGGTCTGATGGATTGATGTATGTCCCCTGTCGAGCAGAGAATTCAGAGTCTGAGGCTGCTGTAGTGATACCCTATTAGGGGGATTGTCCTTCACAACTTCTTAGTTGCTTGTCCTTTCTGGAGCCTACAGAGCTCAGGCAAGGGCATTGTGTCTGCTACAATAAGCCGGGGCTGTGTAGTGCCTCACCCTCACATAATTATATGCCTCTAATGCAAACATCCTTCACTGTTCATCCACTCTCACAAGCCACCACGGCAGAGCAGCGTAGTTGGTGGCAGACATATTCCTTCTTCATTAAACTTTGTGTTCAGGGGCTTTTTTAGAAATTAAATTGGTTCTGCAATTAACTAAAAGGGGATTTTTAGAATTTATGAATGACTGAGGTGATTGATATATGGTGAGAGGGGACAGCAGAATGTGCAGTGGACGTGAGGCAGAGGTAATGGATTTATCACCACGCTGAGAGGAACGTGAAACTCGGTTAGGTGCAAGAATCGCTGTAACCACATTTTAGGTACCACGTTTAGGTGCAAGCCCACTGTTCAGTCTCCGTGCTGTTGTGGCTGAGACCAATGTTCAGCTGTTTTCTGCAAGGTGCGGTACATTTTTTGTACCAACTTCGAAGAGATCTATAGTTAGAACAGTATGCTCTGAGACAGAGATGCTCGATAATGTTCACATCAGGACAATAATGCACACTGTGAACTTAGACCCTCCTAGGAGTCAATTAAAGAGATTTCATTAGATGGTAATCTATATCACGCAGTGAAAACACATTACGGTGTCATATTTTTGTGATTTTGGGCCTCCTTTTAAAGAGAATGTTATAGGTGTTGAATCCTCAGAGACACATTCTGATTTATTTACTAATGGACATTTGCTTTGTTTTCCAAGTGGGACTCCCATAAAGCTCATGAACCTATTATAGCCAAGGGCTGTGAGAGGGACACTGTGTTCGATCAACCTAAAGAAGAATATTTTTAAAGACATTCAATATATTCTAGTATACAAACTCATTTTTGTACTGTGGCTGTTGTTTCTAAGAGCAAGTGAACCATATTAGAGTGTAGCAAAATCATGAAATTGACACAGATTACAGTAGAAATGGTAGTAAGAAAACTAGGTCTTCCAAAGAAGTGGTATTTGCCTTTGCAAAACTCCCCATTATTGGGCTCAGATATTCTGGGTGGTTGCCAGGTGTTCAGAGTAGTTTGTAAAATGCTGCTGTATGATTTCAAGGGTGTATATCTTAGTGGATTGCTTGTTACCAAAAAAAGATATTTGGAGAAAGCTCATGGTTGTTTCTTTGTTTATACAATGAAAGTTAGTGGGGTCCAAGGTTGTTTATGTAAATGTAAATGTTTAGTTTCCAGAGTTAAAAAAAAATATTGTTATTTATGTTCTGGAGAAAAAAAGAGTAAATAAATGTTTTCAGTTTGAGGTGAACTATCCCTTTAAGTCTAGAATTTGAAAGACTATACAACTTTAGAAATAACAGAATAATTTGAGTTACTGTATCATAGATGTCAGTTACACTAACCAAAAAGAAGAAACACAGTTGAGTAGACATGAATTACATTTCAATAAAAAGAATGCAGATCTAGTAAAACAAGTGCTTGAATTTTGAGGTATCCTGCCCTGTAGGTCTTATTGCGTATTCATACATTAGTTACAGAACTAATGTGTTTTAATGGTTCTTATGTGTGTTACGTACACCACAGATGTATTTTTGCGAATATTTTAAGAACATGTCAGTTCATGGTCAAGGCCTATTTAGCGTCGGAAAGACCTTTGGTCGTGTTTTGGTCGAGAGCATGTGGCAGTGGCCAGTGATCCTCCACACTAAAACTTATACTAGGCTAATCTGTTTCCGGGCAACAGCATACACCCTTCCATAACACGTAGCGTGTGTGCAAATCATGCTGTTACCCAGGGGATGCGTTTTTGTTGAGTTCAGCTCGAACATTTTTTTGGCGTAGCCTGGTTGCTCTCCGTGTTTGGACTGTGGAAGGAATCCGCTGTGTTTGAAAGACCAGGGACAGCTGGGTAAACATTACAGTACTGTGTTTTCAGTGTGCCACTTTGATATGTTAATTCTTGCTTTGCTATCTTTGTTTTGGTCATTTGTGCTTTCGTTTTGTTTTGTTAAAGGTTTTATTGGTCCCCTTGCGCTTTGAACGGAAAGTGTCACCTCATCCATCACACAGGGGCAGCTGTTTTTTTCATTTGATAGTCATCGGTAAATCAGAACATTCGTTACCCTTCCCCCAAGCGGTGCATATTAAAGAGAGAAGCTCGGCAAGACCTTGAAAGTGGCGGCCATGTCCTGGTCAAATCGTTGAAGTATCATCGCCCTTGCGTGTGGCCTCGGACCTGACCCAGAGGACCAGATTGTTTCCCACTAGGCTGAGATAATTATCATGCAGGCTGATTTAAAACAGCTCTTTGCTGTTCATTGGTGTATTTTTAGTGGGCATCTTCAATAATGGGGCATGGAACCTGATCCCGCCTGCTGTGTTGAGTGAATTAAAGGCGTTTAATGCTGATATGTCATCTGCAGTTCAAGGTTGACATCCACTTTAGGAGTCACATCAAGGTCAAGCACTGTTTAATAAGCTGTTTTGTCAGGTCAGGACACATGATCTTTCCCTGGCCAGTGATTTGGGTTAATTATAAACTGAAGCCAAGGAAAAGGAGGCTTTTCTAAGAAACAGTTTCTTGTCATTTCAAACATTTCACTAAAGAAGATATTTTGAAGACTGATGGTATCTGGCACCAATTGAACCTGCATTGGAGTCCGTAAAAACACTGAGAATGGGTTGCAATGCAGTTGGATTACCAACTCTTTATTAAAATATCTTCGTTTATCTTTTCCCGAAGAAAGGCATACCGATTTGCCAAGGTTCAAATGACATATTCAGAGCTAAGGGACTTAATGTAAGCAAACCTTTATTTTGTGAGGATCTTGAGGTTGTCGAGGGTGGACACGTACTATACTACTTCAGCAATTACATTTCTAGCAGAAATTCCAGATTTGTTTTTATTTTATCATTGAAGTCTCCCATATATAATTTAATCTTAAAACTATTAAACCATTAATAGTTTTTGTTATGTTAAAAAACTGAAACTTGAAGCTTTTCTAATCCAGCATAATCTACGTTTTCTGAAATGGTCTAAACCTTTAATTTGATATTTTGTTATTGTTTAATGTGTACAATACTTTTTGTGTTTGCCCTAGAGTTATTTTCTTCGACCTCACTAAGGCATGACTCTGTCTGATTGTGTTACATGAGAGGAGGTAGGTCCACTGGTACCATCTTTGGTACATTAATTTTCATTTTCAGCAATATTGTATTCTGTAATTGTATACATTTAGCAGCACAATTTGATGATAATGCTTAACATTTGATATATACATTACCCGGCCCAAAGGTTTCTTCCCCTATTATCTAATGTATAAAACAATGGCTTGAATGAGGACTAGGTTATGTATCATAATGCCCTGGGCCTTTATGACCTCAAAATGTCTTCTTATGTATACCAACAGAATCCATTTATCCACAACATAATTATCAGAAAGGTTTTTTGAACACCCTGCCGCTGAAAATTTAAATGGCTGATGTTCATCCCTTAGACTTGGTGCTAACTTTATTTTCACAGAGTGCTGCGTTCATGTGGCATCAGCAGAAAGGAACTAGAACACAAAATCAGAACTGCTACGCTATGGTAGAATTATTTGGGCCAAAGTGCATAAAATAGAGGCCACTTGTTGCATTGATAAATCTTGCAGATAGCACAACCTTATTGTTTAATCCGTCTATAGACCTGCTATGTGTGAACATCTAGATTTTGACAAACCAAGATTTAAGTCCAGTGTGACCTCAGAAGCAGTGTGCAATGTGGGTTTACTTGCTCTGAGAGCGCACTTGGAGGCAAATCAGTCTGTTTTCAAAGTGAATCTAGGGGGATTTGCGATAATCTAAAATGACAGTTACGACCTTAATACCCTTTTGATAAGCGTCAACGTGACCCAGTGCAAACTAGCCCCCGACTTCGGTCCACTGCGGTCACACAATTTCATACATGGTTCAGTTAACCCTCATTATACACAGCAGTCGGACAATTTTGAGCTGTTATGTACCAATTTTTTGCTTATGTAACCGTGTTTAGCGCCTGACACTCGGAGCTAGATGTGTCTGATTCAACCGGCCTGCTCTTTAAAACGATACGCCCTTTTCTTGGTTTGACCTCGCTGATTATAAGGAGATTACAGATGACCTGAAAACGTTTGCATGGCGTAAATAAGGGCAATGATATAATTCTCACTTGGATCTGCTCATCCGTCCACCGCTTAGTGTGGGTGCCGAGGCTAGCAAGGAGAGCTGAAGGTGATAAAACATCCAAGTTGCCTGTAAATGAGATGAAGACTGGGCCAGCACCCGGTTCAGCCATTAAAGATGTTTTATAGCGCCCCTGCGCACTCTTCCCCCTGAGGTGCACACACACGTAAACCTATCTATCAAAGGGAATTGACCTGCCTTTGAGTGATCACTTCACAGTGCCCGCTGTTGTCATGAAAACATGCATATGTCCTTCATGTAGACACCCACACTTCAATTTAGGGTTGAAAAAGACATCTGACGTTTAGTTCAGTATAAATACTGCTCCCTTTAATGGGATTCTTTCATTTATTGATGCATTTCTTACACCTTTCTGTTCAATCGTAAGCAAAAATATATTCATTTAACAGATGATATCATGACATTATGAGCAAACTAAGCGAGTCATATTTCAAGTTTGAGTGACACTTATTTTATTTTAAAGAAATCGAATTATCTCAGCCACTTTGCCTGCGTTCGGCAGATGCCCTTGCGTGCCCTCGATAACAGCGGATAGTGAAGCTGCCCTCTGTGCTCGTGGAGCAAAGCAGAAAATAAAGTTGCTACCTGCAAAGTGCTGCAGTGGGTGGCTTTAACATTCCCATCCACTTTCAGCTCACTAACCTTGCTGAGCTCTGACATCATCCTGGAACAATGTCAGATCCATGTAGATGAATATAATTAAACAAGCGCTTATCATCCAGCCGGGAAAGTTTAGTGGCAGGTCAACAGTGTTTGCCTCTCTCTCGGCTGAAGGTCAGGCAAGAGTTCAGCGGGCAGTTCGCAGGCTGACACAAGAACATTTTCCAATGTACAAATGTCTATTTTTACACTAGCTTGTTATTTACATGGAGCCAGTGTGTCCTTTTCTCAAAGTACCACAGTTTTTGCTGTTATTAGTACAACCACAAAACCTTAGGCATTTTTGAGGACAGTGGTGTGTAAGAACAAATTTATGCAAATTTTGTTTTGGCAAGTTAGGAAATGTGTCTATGGCACTATAGTTAAAATAAACATCATTAAAGTTGAGGCACTGTTACACAAGGAATAGTTTGCCAAAATTAAAATTCCTTCATTATTTACGCATGCCTAGTTTCTAATGCTTCAACAACAACTTTAATTTTATAAATAGAAAGCATAACTTATTATTTTCATCAAGTTTGTAACAAAGACAAGTGAATGATAAATTTTAATCTATGGGTCATGTGTACCTTTACGTAAGATTTCAATGTTGCCTACTCAGAGCACCATTTGCGGCCTAAAGAGTAAATCAACATATAGAACCGATATGGGTTAACCTGTCATGGCCTGTGCCGCAGTATTAGGTCTCCGCCTCGAATTCTAGCGAGTTCCAGCGAAACCATTTGCTTAAGATAGCATGAGGCACAATATGTTACTTAATAAGGCAAGGGATTTTTAGAGTCCTTCGCCATTAGCTGCTGAAATAATCTCCTCCCTGAATAGAGAAGGCAGCCGTGAAGTGAGTAAAAACGAATGTGCCGCATAGCCTTTGGATAGGAGCAGTATTTAATTAAGATCAGCCCGTCT
This sequence comes from Triplophysa yarkandensis, assembly GCA_033220385.1. Taxonomy (NCBI): domain Eukaryota; kingdom Metazoa; phylum Chordata; class Actinopteri; order Cypriniformes; family Nemacheilidae; genus Triplophysa; species Triplophysa yarkandensis. The sequence continues at coordinate 10,806,885 of CM065675.1, forward strand.
CACATACATGCCGCCTGATAAGAGCTCGAAAGCACATCTGGCAATATGAGAGCTTGATCTCTCTTCGCTGGGGTTAATGAAGGTGGTCTCTGCTGAGTTATGTGATAAAACTGAGTTGAACTTTTCTTTTGTCTGGTTAAGAAAGTGGAAGACTGTGTGACCTATTTTCACTAGTGGAAAACAAGGTCCTGTGAACTATATCCAGTGGGAAAGGGTCTTGAGAAAATATGAAAGGTTATTAGAAATAAAAATGTTGGTGATTTCTGCCGTGACTGGACTGTGCAGTATATGAAATATATACTCTATATTCATACAGGTGATGTATCAAGCAACATTGTGAATGCATTTATTTGACTCTTATCAAAAGCGCATGCCATTGCAAGAATCTTTCTTGTTGGCATGTATTGTAAAAAAAAGTATCTTGCTGCTTACTTCGTGTGGCCTGTAGTGGTAAGACTTACCCGAGAAGACTGACTATTCTACTAATCGGCCTTGCTTTTTATCCATGAATATAACCTCTGATCTCAGGGTCACATTGTCTCGGTTCTTATCAGCCCCCTGGCATGTCCTCAGCACATTTCCACATGAGAAACGAACACCTCTGCTTTGTAGCGGCACAAAGTTTTCTCATCTTAAGTAGAATTCTTAGTAATGTGTTGGCCAGTTTTTTAAATTAACAAGCTAAATTTTTCACATCTTTCACGGTGTACCTGCACTTAATGTTTGTCAAAGTTAAATGTGTCTGGACACCCGCTGAGTTCTGGCATTCTTGAAGCTAAAATTGTACAGCATGGTCATAAAACATACCTTCTAAACACCCTCTGGTAAAAGCATCTTCCAAATGCATAATTATAAATGAGTTTAGTAAGCAGACCTCAACCCGAATGCGTAGTATTTTCAGATAAGATTTCTGCCAACATGTTTTTAGCCATACCAGAACGGGATGAAGATCAACACTGGATTCCGTCCCCTCCTGATCACCCTCTCGAGGTTAAACTAAAAACCGCTTCATGCAGGGCAAAGCACATCCAAGTGCACGACAAGAACAGCTGGGCACCAGCATGGCCACGGTTGGCAGGGTGTAGGATTTCATCTGCCGAGGGGGTCAACTCTACTTCCTCGGAAGGGGGCCCGGGTCTCTGAGAAGCTGTCATCGTTTACGTCGTAAAGATTCTGCTTGTATCAACCCTGTTTTTGACCTCCCAGAAAAAGGCCCCTATTTTGGGTGCACATCTACGAAGTGTTAATGTAGATGCACTATGATTAGTTTGTACCATGACAGGCGGTGTTTAATTACGAAAAATTGTGTACATATTATGTAATTGATAAAGGCATTGCATGGCGTTTTAGTTAGTGTAACCCTATAGTAGTGGGCATCAGCAATATTACCTCCTTTTATGGTGGTCGACTTTGTTTCTGAAATTGGCATCGCCTATTTTTTTTTGTAGGCGGCAATATGTTTTTTTTTTTTTTTTTTTACTATTTCATTAGATACAACTTTCAATTATTATAAATGTTTTTTTTAAAACCAATGACATCACACTGTTAATTGATGAAAACACTTTACCAGGTAATGTATTCATAAATGATAGTGATTCTGGTATTGTGTATTTTTTTAACAATACACGATACACAGTTGGGTCTGCTAGGCGATTCAAAGTTTACAATTTAGATGTTTAACTCTCATAGCACTCTTATTTTTAATTTAAATTAAAAGATGGTTAACCTATTAATTTAAGAACACTTTAAAAAATACTATTTAGTATTATGTAAAAGCTATTTAACTTAATTTTGTTTCACATGGTTAGCAAATTGTTAAAGTCAAGTCTGATGCCTTGTATATAGTAATCCATGGAGAATGCATACAGTTCATTAGGCCATTCAACACTTGATAACTCATGTATCAGAATCTGTATCGAAAGCAAAAATTCTGTAAAAATATTCTTCTTAGATATTATTAGTTCATTATAACTAAGGAAGTTAACGGAAATAAACAAAACATACAACTAGTTGTGAAGTGTTAGATTGTTTAATTTATTTAAAACTTTACTTCTAATATGTGCAGTATTCGGCTGTTTTATTAATTTAACAAAGCAAAAACAAAATCCTACCAAGTACCCTCCGGGCTGTTGAGAATCACTGTCTAAGCTGAGGCAGTGCCTTCATATTGCAAATCGTATCTCTGGCCAGACAAGCAGATAACTGCGCGATTCGGCTCTGGCATGGGGTTACAGGTACACAGCCTCTATGAAATTTTTCATCAAAGCAACTGATAACACAGGCAGCCGTCTGAGAAAGGCAGGATATTTGAGATATCTATCACTGTAGCGTGAAAAGAATTTTGTCTTGCAGATGCAGTTCAAGGACGCCTGCAGGCAGCACGACCCTCGCTGTGCTTCTGACGCGACTCAAGGTCACTTGAGCTCACCCTCTGACATTCACTCACTACAGAGAGAGAGAAAGAGTGTGTGTTACAGAAAGAGAAAGTGTGGGGGAGGGGGAGGAAGATGGGTTGCAGTAAAAGTCATCTTCCCTTGTGTGCTCTGAGTAAACAGTTCGCTTTGCTCTGTGTGAGTGCAGCCAGGGCCTCATTTGCTCAAGCGCTTTTACTCATCTCTTCCATTTGCCGACAACTCAAGACATGCTGTTCTTTGGCTGCCTCTCGATAGGGCCGTTTGTCACGTTGAGGGGTTTATTTGACTTAAAAACGAGTAACTTAAACTGGACTCCAAAAGAATGCACCTTTAAATTCTTACCCATTGCGGGCCTGCGTTTATTTGATGTGCATGAAGCATTCAGAATATTGAAATGGTGTACCGTTACATTTTCTGGCATATTCTATTCTATTTTAATAATGAGAGGAGGACTCAAATTTTTCATTGTTGTATAGACTGCTCCGTTAACAACAAACTAGAAATTAAGACAATAGCATAGAGCACATCTGCAAATGTTGCTTTTAAAGAGACAGGCCTGTCAAAAGTTTGCTGACTCGTGTAGCTCTGCGACTTGCACTGTTATCACCCCGCCATTAAGTTTTTAATCCAACTTCATTTCTGCTCATTAGCGATTGCAGGACTGACAGCCTTGGCCATGTCCATCCGTCTGTGTCAGGACATAGCCCCCCCACTCCCGAGTTGCGTTCATTACTTTTGTCTTTTTCAAGTCCTTCAAAAGTGCTTATTATTTAAGTCAAACTGATGGAAAGTGTACTGTCAGCTCTTTTGGGAGCCGACCACAGTAACTGAGAGCAGACCAGGAACGCAGACAGGGTGGTTGGAGGTACATAAAAAGCTTATGTGCTATGGAGACCTATGACTGAATTCTTGGGGGTGTTCGCTGCACATTTTATATGACCGGTTACCATGGCGATCAAAAAAAAATGACGTTTGATTCAGTTTTGACGTAGCTCAGTTGGTAGAGCATTGCATCAGCAGTGCTAACATTGTGGGTTTGACTCCCAGGGAGCGCATGCATCTATGAAAAACATATAGCTTGAAAGCACCATAAATCACTGGAAATTTTATAGCTTTGAAATGAATGGGGGATGCCACTATTTAACACTTTTTTACGGTGGTACTGTTATTTACTCCATGATACAAAAGGCATTGAGTTCAGTGTACAGTGACCAGTTTTTGATCGCAAGCAGCTCAAGGAAGACTTTAACAATGAAATATGTTTATGCATAAAGTATTAAGTATTTGATTTCACAGCAAAGCGGCTTTTTAAATTTGGCACCTATGTTACAAAAAGGTAAGAAACGTACTAAAGACATATGTCAGGACTCAGGGCGTCATCCGTCAGTTTCACTAGGCAGGTAAAACAGTAGATTGTGTATTTGCTAAAACGCTGGTTCTTCGGAAAACCACCTCAATCTCTGAACAAACCATACAGGGATTTGTATATTTATAATTATGGCAATGAAAAATTTGCTTACTTTAGAGTGTTAGTTGTGTGTTGACATGCTAATGAAATGCATGGTCACTTATAGTTTAAAAACAGAACGCTTAGATTGAAATTTTAAAATTCAAATTAGTATAAGAAGCAGTCAAAATTATGGGTGCTTTAATGAAAACACTAATATATAAAGAGTGATCTGCCCGTCGCCTAATGTCTTTATACTTGTATTTCAAAGCTTTATAAATTGGCTAGTTTCTTTGTACGGTATTGTGATTTGGTGCCTTGTGTACTTTGCCTTTAAGCATTTGATTCTATCATAGTCTGTCACATCCTTGAAATGTCTCACCCTTTTACCCTGGATTCATGCATTTGGCTCTGATGACTGTAAAGACTTTACTGTGTTAATAACTTCTCTCTCATCTTTGGAAAAGGCAGGAGACCCAGGCACTGTCTTCCCTTTAATGTGCTGGCTTTTCTTCAATCATTTAATTAAGAAAAGGAGCGATTATTCAGCCTGGAGTCAGCTCCTGCTGCCTTCCAGTCCCTCATTCATCTCTGATTAAACTTGTAGCATTCAGTGCGCGCCTGCTCTTTCTAGGGCATGAAAAACGGGAGGAGATTGTGACATGTAAAAAAAGAGCAACCTGAGGTCTCCGAGGTACAAGACCATGATCCCCCTGGGTTTCTTTGGGTCGATAAAGACTCACAGCTAGGTTATCTCTTTTTGGCTTCAATTTGCTCAAAATAAGATTGCTTGGTCTGTTGGTTTTGGCACATTGTGTAGACATTGACAGAGAAGGTCTGACCAGTCTAATTAACTTTAACCTCCCCAAAGAAGTTCATAGGTAAATTCGGTAACACTGTACAATTAGGTATTTCATTGCTTTAACTAACATGAACTATTAAAAAAAATTACAGTTTTCTGAATTTATTTATCATTATTATAAATGTTAATACAACTATTCCTGTTAGTACATACTGCATTACCTAATGTTAACAGATACAAGTTTGTATTTTAAGCATGTGTAAGTACATGCTGAAAATAACATTATTGTTAACAAATGAAATCTTATCTTAAAGAGTTACTGTAAATTAGGTTTTGTGGTTAAGTTTCAATTTGTTTAAATGGTGTTTTATTTGGTAAACTCTTACAACTGAGCTTGACTATTAAAAATGCATAAATGACCCGTTTAATAATGTCATAAACCAATCACATCAACTCAATTGACCCCTGTGGAGCAGCAGTTTCAGCTATAAATTCAAGAATATCCCAGAGATTTGGGCTAAAACGTTAAATGCACTGTTGTATCAACTCTCAGTTTCACTTTCAGTGGGCAAATTTGCATATTCATATATCAACATATAGGTGTAAAGTTACTTTCAAGGCTGGAAAACTGATTTTCCATGGAAGTGTAGTACAAAAGTGGTCAAAGTTTAGTACTAAGGGATATAATTATTGACAAAAGTGGGGCTTTAAGTTAAGTTAAAAATTAAATATCGGAAGCAGTTTTATGTTACGTATTAAAAACAGATTATGTATTGTCACCTGCTAAATGAATGTTTACAAACAAAAGTTATGTTAGCCTAAGGAAGTTACCATAGCAACAGGCTGCCAAAGTTCATTCATTATTGGATATTACATTGTGAATATAACATTATTTTTGATTACATAATGTTTGAATTAATAAAATTCAGTTTAGTTTGCAAAGTTCAGTCTTTATAGATGCAATTATTGTATTTGAATTATAGTTCTTTAATATTCCTGTGTTTGTATACAGCCTTATTCAAAAGGGCTTCAAAATACATTGATATATTATTAACAATGAGAAATACAAACATAAACAGCTGAAAGAAATATGAGGTTGCAATTTCCATCTCTACAGCCGAGGTGCTATAATTCGAGTCAAGTTTCTCAGCCAAATGTGACAGCGGTTGTAAACACAGATCCAACCAGTGGAATTCCTCTGGGAGACAAAGTAAGGGTTAGAGTGCCTGGTTCCCTTCTCCCCTTGCTCTAGGGTGGAAATGGTTAACATATCACTGTAATTGGCACCCGCAGCTGCTTGTCCTCTCCACAAACAGGAGGGGATGATTTTTCCCCCCGGCCTTCTCTCTCTCTCCTCCCTCTCTTTCTGCAGCCTCTGCTTTGTGTGACAGCTGCCTAATTGGGCATTCTCCCCTCGTAGCGAGGCTACCTCCTCCGGCCTCAACTGCTGACGAATGGCAGCGGATTACAGATGAGGACACTGTGACCTGTTCGACCTTCCCTCGGCAGGGGGGGATTGGAGGGAGGGGCCTGACGGGCCGGGCCCAGAGCCCTCAGGTCACTGGAGGATGAGGTCGTGAGGAGGTGGAGGATCTGCCAGGTGGCCAATGACAGAGTGTCACATGACAGCGGCTTGATGTCAGTGTGTCAAGGGTAGACTAATGGCACTGCATCCTTGCAAAACACAGACACGCATATCACGTTAATCCCCGGCCTGTCGAAAACATCAAAACGGGAGGCAATGATTTCCTGTGGGTTGTCTTTGTTTTTTTGGGTTCTCATTTACATGTCATATTTCTTCTGCTGAGCTCCTAATGATGCTCATTATGGACATAATGGTGTCCTGGGTGAGGTATATAATTATATACAGCAGACATTGCATTTGCTATGTTTCCGTCTGATGCTGTTCTGTCTGATTTATGTTTTCACCCCTATTTACCTTGCGTGCTGTATACATTGACTCGACCAAGTTTGGGGGCGGGGCTAATTGTTTGACGGCCAATTAAAGAGGTGGGCGTGTTTATGAGACCTGTTTAAATAGCAGTACAGAACTTCACCTTTGACTGGATGATGATGATGGTGCACAGTGTATCAGTATCAATGAGATTTCTATGTAATTGCTTAACTATTATTCATTTGAAAAAGAACAAGCATTTGTATACATCCGTATACATAATAACCACAGGGATTTAAAGGCACTAGGCTAATGACTGTATGTTTTTTCATGTCAGCACCTTAAAAATCTTACGACACATGTGCAGCAAACTAATGATCCAAATGAGCCCTTTCTCTCCAGATCATTTGCTGCACAGCACTGGCAAGCCATCGGTTTAGACTTTCCACAAGAGGAGAAAAACTGCAGAAATTCTATAAGGTCTTGTCTGCTGAAGCATCTCAGCTTGGCTTAGCTCTTTCAGCCTTCACAGACCCACAACCGGTCTCTGCTCCAATTCACACACACACACACACACACACACACACACACACACACACACACACACACACACACACACACACACACACAACATAAAAGCAAGTGTGTGGCTGCGTAAGCCAGAAAACACAGGCTGTCGGAGGGGCCGTGCCTCTTTCTTGTCACGCTGCCAGTGTGCAATATCACTCAGCTGAGTTAGAAAGACGTCGTTGTAAAATATGATGAATTATCCCGCTGGACAGAAAGTGGGCCCGTCTGCGGGGGTGTGTACGCGGGAGTACGTGAGGGTGTATAAAGAGACTACGCTTGAGCGTATGTGTGTCTATTTTGTGTGACGGAGCGCTAGCGGCGTGGCTGTGGTGCACATGAGATTGTGCGAGAGGGGGTGAGTGTGTGGGCGGGAAATGAAGAAAGCGAGAGAGACCAGCCACAGGGTTACTACACGTTTAATGGCGACTTGTTGCTCACGCACTTAGCTGCTTTCAGTGCTGAGTCGCTCCGAGCGAGCCTTTAATCCTCCAACCTGGTGCATGCACGCTTGAGTAGTGGCCTTGGTTATCTGCCTTGAGGACAAGTCGCTGCCCCCTCCTATGCTGGTCAGACTAGGGCAGTGAAGGGTGTTAACCCTAAAGAAAAGAAGAGCGAGAGAGAGATTAGGTAGGAGAGAGTGAGAGTGAGAGAGAGAGAGAGAGCGAGAAAGACGAAGGGGGAAGGATGCTATTGAGGTGTATTAGTATTCAGTCAGAGCCTTACAGCCTGCAGAGCAAATTGATTATTACATTGTACCTGTTCTTGGTGTCACAGCTTCGTAAGAAGGTAAGATCGCATACTGTATGTCAGCATGAGCATGCAAGAAAAATCAGAACGTATAACTCCTTTGAGCTTTTTTTACTTGTAGAAGAATATACATTCTCTTGAATGGTTTGAAATTTTATATTTTAAGTAGTGTTATATTTAGTTGGCTTTGAATGTGCTGTAATGTAAAGTAATTGTACTTCATAGCATGGGTTTAGTATATCTTAGCATGTTATCATACATACTATTTATCTAACATAGTTTAAATGTTTATTTAACATTACTGTTTATACTGCATACTGTATATAATGTAAGTTAGATATGTATATTTGAAAGGGTCCTCACAAGTATAATATTTTGGGGTCCCTTGCATCGTAAAGTTTGAAGACCTGTAGTATTCAAGTGTTGTCTGTTATATTCTACCATTATTTAATATATATTAGAAAAATTCATTATTTAAACAAAGGATTTTATTCTGAACATGGTTGGATTATGGGAGCTGACATTTTGAGATCACATGATCAGCAAAAGACTTCCCACTTTACCTAGATGTTACAACTTTCAGCCAGAAGACAAGGCGTTTATGAGAAGATAATTAATCATGATGATAAATCACACACACAAACATTAAAAATATAGAACAAAAATAACACCCCTCTGAATATTTTTTTAGCTCAAACATACACAGAGACTGTACGTTGTACTGCCGGGAACTTTAAATGACATCACATCCTGGAAAAAGTGGTACATTGCTTGGATATCTGTGAAAACAATAGAAGATTATTTGAGGGTCATGACGCGCAAGATGTCGCTTCATATGACCCCTAAGGCACTTGTGCGGGACCTACATGATAAAAGTACTACTTGGTTCCCAGAATTTGTTTATTGGTCATTGTTAGATTGCACTTTACTCACCACCATGTGTCTGCTGTTTGTTTGGAAGTTTTCATGTGCTCTTCTTGTATTTAATTTGGTTTGCCAAAGTACAGTTGCTCTACTGGCAAAAGATGCAATGTATTTGGATTGTGTTGTTTACGTAATGGATGGCATAAAGTGCAGTTGTGATAAACATAATCTGTTCTTTGACTTTGAACTTGACCAACCATTTACTGTATACTTAATTTTATCTTTAAATTTCACAACTCAATTAAAGTAATAAAATGAGTGACAGAATGAACATTTTGGCATTAACTCACTTTCACGTCATTTAGATTTTCACAGAATAAAGCCATGTAAACATTATAGTCTGATCATCTTAAGTCAACACAATTTCGATTCTTGGTTAACTAATTCCCATATGAATTATTTTTACTATCACGGTCTGCTTTATGGGTGTGGACCAATTCCCATGTTGATGTTCCCAAAGTAATTTTCAATCCCGGAAACAGGGCCATTTTCTACAGTCAATTAAGAGTACAAATATTTTGTTTGTTCCCATTTCCTTGTCGTAAGCGGTGATTACATTTTTTCTTGGCAGCCTTGAGCACACTTAGTAAAATATCAGAATGTCATTTGTTTTGCTGACTGTAGACAAAGATACATGTTATTCCAGAGTTGAAGATGAACCTTCCTTGTCTTCTCTAAGCGTTCCTGTTAACATTATGTCGCCGTCATAAATCTACAAGCCTAAGGTCAAGAGCATTCCTTGTGGCAGTACTCTGGAATTATCTTTTGAGTCTTGTGATGTTAGCCGTGGAGATCAGCATATATTTCTGTCCTCTTGGGAAAAATGTTTCTTCTGCTGCTTGAAACATACTGGCATCTCCCTGTGCTTGCTCATGTGAAAGGGCAGCCCATCCTAATGTAGGTTAACCTTATGCTTTAACCAGGATTCAGAGATTCTGCCTGGCAAAGCCCTAACGAAGGGGTGTACCCCAGCTGGGAAACGTCAATGCATGATGCCCATAATGCCTGTTTGGAAGTGGGTCACAGTGACCTAGTTTGAGTGGTGCATGTCCCTGATTGACTGAGTCACCCAACACTATCTTAGGAATGTGTTGTTGAAGTTCTACGTATTTGTGTTTGTATGTGTGTGTGTGTCTGGTGGATAACAATACCACAGCCGTGGTTGTATGAAACTGTAGCCCAACCATTTCAGAAGTTTCTTTAAACATCGAAGCCACATCACTGAAGCAGCATGCCAGGCGCCGAGTATGAACGTACATTGCAAGGGCAGGTTTGTCGCTTTTTATTAAGACCTAATGCTTTGTATGGACGCCAGCTGTTGAATCAACTCAAATGGCCTCGGTGGAGTGAGTTTGACCTTGACTTTGAACGGGGCATGCAGCAGGTTTCGCTTCTTTTGCCTCATCATGCATTTTAAATAGCCTAAATGGATTACAGTTTCTGGACTGTGGATATAATTTATGATCTGATATTTTTTTGTGGGGTCAATTAATCTTCTACCTTGCAGCTGAGGAATGAAGGATCCATTCCAGATATCAAAGTCTCTACGTTTATATCAGGCCAGTTTTTTCCCTTGTGGAGATACTTATTCAGGAGTGTCTTGAGTCTGCAGTGACGGTGTTAAACTTGTGGCGGAAAAAATTGTGAAGAGAACAGACTTGTGTAGATGTGGATACTGAGATATTATAATAGATGCTAGTGCAGTTGTTCTATTGCTGTAATATAGGTAGACATTTTTGCAGTCTTTTTTTCCTACAGTAAAATTGAGAATTTAATATGTGGCTGAAGTGGTTGTTTACTAATTTAACATGTTTGAGGAGTGATAGTACTATGTTTCCTCTTTTCATTGGATTACATTAACATTTACATTTATTTATTTGGCAGACGCTTTTATCCAAACCGACTTACAAGTACTATGCAGTTGCCAACTATCACTGCAGAGCAAACAGGGGTAAGATGTCTTACTCAAGGACACTTCAGTCATTGTCTGCTGGCACTGGGATTAAAACCAGCAACCTTCTGCTTACAAGTCCAACTCTATAACCACCAGACCAAAACTGACTGATTAGGCCAATAAGATACAGTGGCCCACTGGCAGGAGTAAATAGGATAGGTACCGCTGCTGTTTGCACAAATCAATGACATAATGCAACATGTTTTGACACGGAAGATATGATGAATTTCTTAGTTTTTTGTGGAAATTGTATTGTCTTGTTTCACAACATTGTAGAGTTGTTACAACACCATAAACATATTTTACAGACCTATACTGGTTGAAGTATCCTGGTACCAAGAAGGGCTGGGAGGTATGACCAAAATTTTATTTTAAGGTCTTGATGTCTTCCATGTTATATTTTTTAATAAACTTTATTTTTACTGATATTTTACATGAGGGCATTATATTATAACATTATTAATATAGTTAACAAATATGAATTTATATGAACAACAAATAATGTCACATTAAACAGTTTTATGTGGACAGACCTTGTTATTATGAACTTTTCTCAATTAAGATGTGAATTGAGATATAGAAGATATAGATATAGCAGGCTCAATCATGTAATGTTGTAGGAATTTCTCAGTTCTGCCTCTGACACGATTGACATCTTGATAAGGTCATTTTGAGCATCCACCCATTGTCAATCCCACCTAAGTAGAACAACCAGAGGTGCCAATTATCAGCAGAATAAATCAACCGTAGCCACTGACCTTCAGTTTGACACCAAAGCACGGACAAGGTCAGATGCTTGTGTCGTCTATTATTAAGTACCTGTGGTTTCATCTAAAATAATGTGCAATTTTCCGGTAAAGTGTGAACATTATGACGGTGGATAGCGTTGGTACTGTATTGAGATGATCATCGTCATGTGTGACTTACTGTGCTTTAGTGAGGGGAGAAAACGTGAGCAGAGTTTAGCAGGCTGACGCATACACGATAAAATGTGTCGTTTCACAGAGCCAATGGCACTGTGATACAGAGGTGGTATTTTTTTTAGATAATCTAGTGAGAGCAACAGTGGGAACATGGGAGTGAAGGACTACCGGTGCAGCATGTGGGTGTTTTGTCTCTAGGTGCTGACACAGGCTGCAGAAAAAGAGAGAGAATCAGAACACAGGGGTCTCAATAGCTAATTTTTTTAAAGTAGAACCATTAAATTACAAGGAGATCAATTTGGAAGCCAAATTATTGACAAAAAAATTATTAACTTTATACATAACACTTTAAATAATATGATTCCAAATAGTATTTTTGCTGGTCTATTTATTATAAATAATTTATACAGGCTTACCCAGCAATGCATTTATGAGATCTTTATGAATATATTAACATACTTAATATGTACCTGTAATATTTAAGTTGAATAAAATGACTGACAATTCCGTAGCATAATGGATGTTTATAATAAAATCATATATGTTTTAAATACCTTGTCTAACCATGTTTGCAGTCCGTGACTAAAAATGAATTTTATGAATTGTCAGTTTTGTGGATTTTGATCTGCAGGTTTCTTGGCAAGAATTCTGTCAAAACATTTAATCCTGTCAAATCAATCAAGTACTCTTCAATGTTGTGTCCATTCAATAGAAATGAGATTCTGCCAGCTAATCCTTGTGATTTCCTTCAATCTAGAGAATGTTTGAATGTTCTCTGACTGTATTCTTCCAATAGGTTGTTTTTTGTCCAAGACTTTTTGTTCAGTTTTCATTGGAAATTGGTTTTAGCTTTGGTCTAGCTGTGTGATCTATTAACTCTTAAAATGTAGAAGTTACAATAATGACATTAACAGAATCTGTGTATTTAGAGTTTTATATAAATTTGCATTGTTGCACACTTAAAAATGTGTTTCGAGAATATGACTTCATGTATTAATGCTAGCCTTTCTCTCTTTTCTGTAGGACCATCATGATCTGACTCTGTGTACAGAATTACTGGATGTGAACTGTGATTTAAATCAAAGCCCCAATTGGATAACACATCCCATCCTATGGATCAATCACATAAGGTTGATTTCGTAATGACACTTCTTAACATAGGCATATATGTTTTTTAGCAACAATCTTGATTATCTTTTGCCTCCTGAATGAGGGAATGGCTTGTGGAGATATATTAGGCCCTTTGTTGTTTTTCTAAAAAAAAAACAAGGTTTGGAAACAAGAAACGGTGAAGTCTTTTGACAAAAAGCAACTAAACAATTTTCCTCTCTATTGTGGTGGCCAACCATACAAGAGACTATAGTATTGAACATGACTCATGGGGAAGAGCCTGGCCCTGAAACACACCAGGATTCTGCTGTATTAACATATCTGGAAGGCTTACTCATGCATCAGGTAGCAGGAGGACAGGGTGCCACAGCAACACAGAGTGGCAACCAGGAGCAGAGTAATAAGGAGGGGACAGGGCATGCCCAGTCTAATCATAGGATTCAACAGGAACCGAACCGGACAAATTCCCACTGTGTAGCCTCACAGCACCTCAGAAAGGCTCGTCTACTCAACTCGGGAGTCTGGACAGGCAGTGAGAGTCTAAGGAGGTCAGCAACTCCCGCTGCACTTAATGGGCAAAATGAAGACCATCACAGTGGTCAAAATGGATCCTCTCAGGATAAAGGAGAGAGTACACTGCTAGCCAGTTTGTTGCAGTCTTTTAGTTCTCGACTTCAGAATGTGACCCTGCCACAGCAGATTATCCAAGGCTTGAAGCCACAAGACACCTCGGGTCAGATAAGCAAGGCTTTACAAGAGCAGAAAGCAGATGCGTCTTGCCACAGACCTGCTTCAAGCCACCTTAAAGGGTTAGTAAACAAAAGCAAAATGACGAATCACAGCAACAGTGTGCCTTATCAACGTAGACGGTCTAGTCAAGAAAGTTTTTCAGAATCTCCTAAAGCCCTAAAGAGTAGTACACCTTCCCCATCCCCGGAATCTCTTTCTTGTACTGAACGCCTTAAAGCTGTGGCAAACCTGGTAAATATCAGGTCAAGTCCTGCTCCATCTCCAAAACCAAGTGTGGCATGCAGTCAGTTGGCTCTTTTACTCTCCAGTGAAGCTCATCTGCAGCAGTACTCCAGAGAGCATGCCCTGAAAGCCCAACTTTCTGGACGACTAGCCAGTGAAAGACTTTCAGCCATGGCCACACAGCAAAACCAAGATAAGAAACAACCAGCCACTTCTGGCCAGGCTCATGGACTAAGCCTCTTACACACTACGAATGGTATAACATCACAAATGTCAACAAGCTCCGGCAGACAGGGTCCAAGTTTAGCTTTGGGACAAAGAAGGGCAGAAGGATCCGTGAGGACAGGTCATCGCTTTAGAGAGCGCCGACCTTTTGAGAAACCCGGCAGACCACCACAGAACTGCAGCAGCCTCCTCCTTCAACTTCTCAACAATCACAACACATCACAGCGAATAAATGGCCAGGGTCACTTGAAGGATGAAATCAGCACCTTTGGAACTCGGAGCTCGCCTCTTTTTTCTGACAGCGAGCACTCCAACCCTGACAGCAGTTTCACTAAGGACAGCAGTGATGCGGAGAGCACTTATTCCAGTTGCTCTCCAATTGACCTGTCTCTGAAGACCAGAACACATGTACAAACACCTCTATCTACTTCCTCCTCACCTGCACTGGAAAGGGTCCCAGAGTGTTCTGTAAATAGATGGAAGCCTGATAGTCTACCTGTCCAAATAACCATGGATCACAGGGAGATGGATGCCTGTTCAGAGATGAAGCCTCATCATAAGGTCACTCTCTTACAGTTGCTACTTGATCACAAAAATAACGAGAGAGTAAACAAAGGCCTGGATAATCCAGATTTACTGCAATCTGTAATCCCAAATGTCACCACTGCATCAACAAGCTACTTCAGTACAACAAGGTGTAACGATTCAAATGAAGGTCTCTCACATTGTGAATTGAATTGTAGAAGTCCAAAACTCTTGCCTACATTTGCTCAAAGCAGGGATTCTAGCAACAGCATATCTCCATATACTGTTTATGGTTCTCCTCATTTACAATCTGTCCCCTTGGATCTTTGTAAAACTAAACAACCTTCAAGTGAAATAAAAGAACCTGCCTTTAGTGCTAGTAAATTGTTACAGAATCTAGCTCAGTGTGGAAAACAAACCCCAACCATTTCTCCTCCCATACAGGCACCCTTACCCCATATTAAACTCATGACCGAAGAACTGAAAGTTAACCATCCTACAACTTTACTGAAGCGACTCACCACACCAATTCAAAGAAATGACAACCCATTGTGGGATGAGGCCAAGGCAAAAACTTCGGTTCAGCAGGTGTCAGAAATCGAGAATCTGCTGGAAAGGCGTACCGTTCTACAGCTTCTTTTAGGCAACGGCCCTCAGAAAGAAAAGCAGGTCAATAAACGGAAAAGAGATCATAGTTGCCATTCTACAGATCAACAGACAAATCAGGCAATAGGTCAATATATAACAAATGGGTCGTCTTTGGACATTTCAGTTAAACCAGAACCTTTAGATGATGTTCAAATGGACGAGGGACAGTTTGACAATATCAAATTTTCAAATCAATTTCAAAATTTTGTAGAAGAACCTAGAAAAAGCAACAGTTACCATTCTCAAGGTAACATCAAGCAGGAACCACTGTCCCCAGATGCTACCCCCAGAGATGGCATTTTGTGTCATCTCTTAAAGAAACGGCATAACAAAACCATTCAGCCAAACAAGGTAGATGACCTAAGCAAGGGTTGTATTAAAGAAGAATTAGTTGAAATACAGGGACCAACAATCCCAAAGAAGCGAAAACTTTCGAAAGAACTAGAAGATCCCTCTACAAGAGAACTAGATGGGTACCATTCTAGTAGGGTTAAGGATAACAGTGGTTGTTCTGCCAATGGAGATCGAGAGGTCAGTGAGCCATCCAGTCCCCCAGAGGCTGACAGTCCACCAGCTAGGTTTCCACCCTGCGAGTCTACCGAAAACCGAGGTTTCAATGTTCTAAAGCAGCTGCTTCTTTCAGACAACTGCTTAAAGGAATTGTCTCAGCCAAGGGCTACATTCAGTTCACCATCACATAATATGCTGAACGGGAACACAATTGAGCAGCCGTGTAATGAGGGCGAGCTTAAAAACTTTCACCGGAGCTTAAGCCCCAACAATGTGATTTTTAAAAGGGCCAGTAGCCATAGACCTGAACCTCCCTCTGTTACACAGCAGGCTACATCAAGGTCAAAAGTCAATATTGCCACAATGAAGGATTTCAAGGTCCCAACAAAGATGGTTAATGGGGACGATCAAACACACAAGTCTGAAGCAGACATGCCTCGGTTTACCAAGACTAACCCTATTTTGTACTATATGCTCCAGAGGAATAATGCACATCCGGTCAAAGAGGAGAAGGAGCTAGATGCCAGTGCAGAACAGATTCAGACAAAGGTCAAAAACAGGTCCTTGGGTGAAACTGGGGTCTTTGAACTTTGAAACTTTACAGAATTACAATGAAACACTTGTAAGTTGTGACTCACCAAGGCAAAACGGGTCATTGAAGAAATGTTTCCAAACTGTGAACCAGCAGCTTCGCCTGGACTAGAAATGTGCTTCTTATTATCCATCATTAGAATTTTGTGTTTCAATTGAGTCATCTTGCATTTACACTTTATTACATTTCATTTAGTTGCAAAAAGACCATGAAACCAAAGTTTATTTGAATATATAAAAGCACTACTTCCTGCCTTTCTCAAGTTTGGCCCGACAAGGAAATACATTTTTTTGGTTAAAGGTGTGTGACAGATATGCCCTTGTGTATTTGTTATAGTATCAGTATCCACTCCATTTTCCAGGAATGGGTAGACGTTTGACTTAAGGCAGTAAATTCTGATGCACACAATGTAAACAGATTGTGCCTCAGCATATGCAATTCTTTCATTTAGAGAAAGAAATGTGAATTGTTACTTGACGTGTGCCAGGGTTGGTTGAAATGTCATGGTATTTATACAAACATTCAAGCAAGAATTGAAATCTTATGCCTAAAACGGAGGTTTGGGTTCTGTATTCAGATAAATATAAAAAAGATGAATAATGAATCCATCAGTATTAAAACATGCTGTCTTGATATCTGTATGATATGTGAAGTGTGTATTCTTTAGTAATGTCCCCTTTAATTTATCTCTCTTTCCCATTGAAAACAATGCTGTGATGTGCTTTAATTCTTTCTTCTTAGCATTTACCTTTTTCAAGAGAACAGTTGATTTTAACCGTTCAGTAGAAGAATGAATGAATATAACAAAAAAGTTACTACAAATGACTGCTTTTTGCTCATCTGTTTTGTATAAGTGTATTTATGAACAGGTCTTGGTATTAGCATGTGTCATAAGATGTTTGTTGTATATGCAAGAGATTGTTGCATTGACTTGAGACAAATCAACCCGATCACAGTGTGTTCATTTAACAAATGCATTGGTCTAATGAAGGGAGCCATTCCCAAAAAACATGTTTGCTAATGTGATGTTTTACAGTCTTATGTTTGACATACTGACATGTTGTTTTTCATCAATCTTAAAGACTCGTTATAAACTATATTTATGTACATAGCATAATCTTTATGAAAGACAGCTATTTTGTATGAATGAAAAGCATTTTAGTTTTGAGATTTCTTAAAGAGACTTCAAAGTAAATGCCATGTGAATATGTACATACTTTAGAGGATGATTTTTGTCCTTCTTTTGCATGTGTCTCCCGATGAAAACTACGATAATCTGTTCTGCGATATCTTGTGTTATGTCAGATATTTAAGAGTACACTGCTGCCTGTTGCATGAAGATGCATGAGAAGGTTCCTATGTATTCCTGGACATGGGAAAATTCAAAGTCTTAAAAAAATCAATATATATTTTGTCATGGAGCCAATACATAAAATGTGATCTGTATGTTTGTCATGAGAAAAAGACTGCTGGACAAAAATGTTTGAACGTTTGAAACAAATGTGCATATAAAGATATTTAGTTTTTACCCATTTTTGTTTTTTTTACAACCAAGCAGGTAAACAATCATGTTCCGTACGATACCGTATAGAAATGGATTATACAGAAGAGTTTGGTTTTAAAATATTGTTTTGTTGCATTTGTTGAGTATTACTGTGTGTCTTTATTTCTAATAATACATTTCATTTGAGTGTTTACTTGCACAGATTTCGAATAAAGTTCTGAAATGCACAATCAGAATAAACCGTTTGTTTTTGTCTCACTTGAAGGGCCGGTAGGAAGCAGTAAAGTTGTTTTCCTTAAGGCTACATTGTTCTACACTTCAACTGATTTATGTTTACAGAATAATGTCTGAAGGAGAATGCAACCTGGACTCAACCCCCCATATACGCAAAAGCAAACTTTACAAGCCCCAAAAGGAAGTAGAAAGACGTGTTTGGAAGATCTGTTAAGTATGCCTGATGAACTCAAAAACATTGTCTCTGGCTGCTTGAACCTTACTGCTGACCTCATTTTTATTTGTTGGGCCCTGAGTCATGACCTTAATTCCTGCTGGTTGCGATGACATAGATGTGAGAGGAAGTGATAGGGTAGAGATAACCTTGTGCATCACCGAGGCCAACATCAAGACAGATCAGAGGTCTGTAAAACGGTACGCCAGAAGAGAAGGGACACGTTGCAACATAAAACAACCTGCCCCAGGCTCAACGGTGTTGCTTGTTCTAAGGAAAACGAGAAGAAATATCCTTTTTCAACGTCTGCTTGCTTCTTAAAATAAACTTTTAGTCATTCAAATTTTACAAAGCTCAAAAATGGCACATTTCAGTGACAGACAGCCAAGCACGAGGGGTTTTAACGCACATAGCTGAGAAAAGCATACAAACCGGCTTTTGGATATGATCGTTCTTTTATGATTTCCCCCAAAACTAGGTCATACAATATAGGCCTGCACCTCCTTTTATGTGTCAAAGTGAGGGGGTAGGGGGGCTGGCAGTGGTGCGAGTTGATGGGATTAACTTTAGTCGTACATGAGCGAGAATCGAAATGCTTTTGGAGTTTGAAGGTATGTTAACACAGAAATCAAGTCTTGTTACACTGCTTTGAATGTTGAAAGGCATAATAAATGGCAGTCATCTCTTCACTTCGTACAGAGGAGCAGAGAGAAAATGGAAAAGTTGGTTGTGCCACTTTTAAGTAAAAAAAGCCTTATTTACATTTACATTTACATTTAGTCTTATTTGTGGCACATTATATGCACTTTCATAAAAGTTTAAGACTCTGAATATTTAATGACATGTAACTCTTTTTTTATTGTTTATTAGAAACTATAAAAAAAACTATTTACACTAAATAAAAGAGTACATTTTAAAGCTTTGAATATAATATTTTGAAAATAAAATTTTAAATATAATGTAGATTTTTTTGTATATGCAAAAAGATATGTATTATTGGGTATATTTGTTAATTTTATTACATAAACAAAATAATATTTGTGATTTTTTAACTGTTGGATTTTTTAATCAAGCCTTTTAATTTGTCCTACAGAAACAATTAATTTATTGCTTTTAAAAGATTTTATCCAGTTCCTTTTGTGATTTTCACTAAGTCACATTAATTATTTTTAAATACAGTTTAAAGATTTGATTGTGTTGTTATGAACAATTTACACGTATTCCATTCCAATACTTCCAGTTTATATCTGAATACAATCAATAGAAATAACAAGTGAGTTAGATTAGTTATCAAGGTAATATTTCTAGACAGTATGATTTTGGGTTACCAGTAGAAGCTGCCTGGTGAAACTGTGACAATGTGACACGTCCCTTAAACAAACCTTTACTAAATATAATAGTACACATTTTTTTAAATACTAATAGACAAATAGAATATAAAATAACCCCTTTATTCTATATTCTATTTCCTACATTAATATTCTTTAATATTACTGTGTATGATTAAACCAAAACAATGGTCCCTATGGGCCCTTACTAGATATATATGTATCCAAAGTTACGTGCTAGAATAGATTAAGTGGGCGACACTTCTTTCCCCAGTCTGCTCGGCTCTGAACAGCTGAAAGATAATGTCAGGAGAGCGTGTAAAACAGCGGTGATGCTGATAAAGCGGAGGACACTCTTTACATTCCTGCTGAGTTTCTTTTACAGATCCTCTCCCTTGTAATTGGACAAGAGCTTGCGTGCATTTTTGATGGATCAAAGAAAGTTGCACAGTTGGCATGAATTCACTGATGTGGAACAATACATATAAAATGTGCTCTGCTTGGCTGATGATAGCTAATGACGCTTGTGCTTAAGCTAGAAATTCTAAATCATATCTGTGATTTATGACTCTCTGAGATGCACACTTGGAATATAGCAGCCTGGCTCCCTTACAGCCCAAACGACCTATAAAATCGTTGTAACCTTTAAGGGATAGGGAAATGAAGATTCACTCACCATTTGTAATTTTGTGTGTTACTTTCTTTAGCAGACCACAAAAGAAGATATTTTAAAGAATTTTGCTCTGTTTGGACCATTTCTCAAAATATCTTCATCTGTGTTATGGAGAAGAAAGACATATTTATAATTACATGATGGTGAGGAAATGATGACAGAATTTTCATGTTTGGATAAACTATCATTTTATTTAGTATTTTTATTGTGTTATTCTGTATTTAAGTGTATATAATAAAGATCAAACATATTCTACACTTGATTAGTCATGTTTCCCACATATGTATAATAAATATATGACATCAGATTCCTACAGAGAATAAAAAAGAGAGAGGCCGTGTTCTAAAAGAGTTACTTTGTATAACATCATTTAAGGTTTATGTAAGGTTTATCTTAAGATATTTTTCTTAGTTTATATATTCACTTCACTCCACGATGTACAATCCATCTGAACGTCCGCAGTGAGTCAACACAGCAGGATCTGATACACCCCAGCATACATTGTTCTTGTGAACAGAAAATAACTAACCTTGAACGTGTTGCAATAGATTGCTTTAACTAGATGGTCTGAGGGGTTCAAAGGGCCAGCAGAGGTTAAATGAGACCTCTGAGACCTTCTGTATGTGTGCACACAGGACAGAGAGTGGAACAGTGGGGTTTTGTTTGCTAAGGAAAAGGCTTGTGTGATACTGTACACATTCTCCTTCACTGAATTTTACTTTATTTGATCTTGCCAAGATTACCCTTTCCTTCAACTTCTCATAACCTTTCGTTTGGCAGTGAACTCTTCCCCGTATAGATGTTTGTCAGGCTTGAACTGACAATAACCTTTTGCTTCCCTCCACTGCAAAAAAAGGAACCGAAATTAAACAAATAAGTCTGGGAGCAAGACCGAGGTCAAGTTGTAGAGCTTGACAACTATTCGTTTGTCAGAGGACGCAGAGGGGGGAGGAAATGCCACAGCGAAGATGGCTTGCTTTGATCTCGTGGTCCGCGGTAAAGTGGTCACGGACTTGGACAAAAGTTCAAAGGGACACAAATTCAAAGATGAGGTTTGATCAACAGTCAGGCAGGTATGGTTTTTTAACTTGCATGTAAATCTGAGCAAACATCATACTATTTTCAAAGGGATAGACCATTTAAAACCCATATGTATCTTTTTTTCTGTGGAACACAAAATAATATATTTCGAGAAATGCCTGAGTGGTTTTGTCTTCATACAGTGAAAGTGCATGAGGCAATGACACCCTTCAAAATATCTTTTGTGTGCTCAGAAGAGTGTCATACAGGTTTGAAATGACGATTTTCATTTTTGGGCTAAACTAACCTTTTAATAGGCCTTCATTAATGTATGCACTATTCCTTTAATTCAAAATACTATGAAAGATATTTTCCACTCACAAATGTCAAATATAAAACTCATCTGTCTGACAGACACTCTTTTTGTCTTTGACATTAAAGGACAGACTCATCCCACAAGGGGGGTGAAAGCCAGACATATTCAGACCACCCTTTAATCTCTGCACATGCTGTTGTTTGGTAAAAGGACTCAGGACTTTGAGGGCGGTGTAAGGTCACAGCTGACTGATTCTGCTTAATGTCAAGCAGGACACTGTGAGAAGAGTTTTCCAGTTCCACACACACACAGGAGTGTAACAATGTCCGTATTCATCACACTGTGTGTCTTCACACTACTGTCTCTTCACCGTGCCAAGACATACTCTTTCTACCACCCCCACCTAAATAACATTTTATACGCAGATTTACTGGAAAGTGATTCAGGAAGAGGTTTTTTTCTGGACATCGCATTTGTCCTTATCATCACTGACCTAAGATAGAAGTTTTCCACTTTGAGTCCAGGAACAGGTATTGCATTTTAGTGTAGGCCAAGAAAAACCAGATTGAAAGAGAGTGCTGTTAAAATGGAAAGTTTAAAATTCTGTCACATTTACCCACCTTTAAGTTGGTCTTAATCTGTGTACATTTCTTTGTTGTGATAGACACAGGAAAAGATGTTTGGAAGAATGTTTGGAACAGTAATAGTTCTCGGACCCCATTAACTACTGTGTTAGAAAATATTTAATAAACATTGAAAAATGTATGTCAGCAAAAGGTAGGGGACACGTTTGAATACCATTGTAATTTTTCCTACTATAGCAGTCAGGGGGGCCCAAGAACTAGTTGGTAACAAGCAGTCTACCAAATATCTTACCAAAAATCTTCCTGTGAATTAAACACATCTGGAACAACTAGAGAGGCCAGAATTTTCATTTTGATCAACCATCCCTTTAACTTACTTCAGAATCAGAACCAGAATGATTATTATTACCACACACACACACACACACACACACACACACACACACACACACACACACACACACACACACACACACACACACACACACACACACACACACACACACACGTAATCTGTTTTGGTTACAGAAGCTTCTAGTACAAATTGTTAAGTGACAAGAAAAGCAAAAAATAACTTAGGAACAAAAATAAGACATAAAAACATGTAAATTAAACACACAATAGGGGAAATGCAATGTGAAAGAAGAGCTCCAGATGAGATAGAATATGTACACATGTTTTATAAATATACACGTTATAAGGTGCTATATGTGAAATATAGAGGTAGAATAGTGCACACATTTATTGCACAGTAGGGTGTAGAATATGTATATACGGATGCTAAAGGATATCTAAAGGTAAATATGCAAATGTCAATTTTTGCGGTGCTATATACGGAAGTCTGATGGAAAGTAATTTATTGCAAACAGTGAACATTAAACTTTTCATAAGGTAGACGGCCGGATGCGATCAATGAGAATTGGTATTAATTTTACCATAAGTTTAGATAGGATGATATCAGATAAACAGTACAATATACACACAGATTTTATTTTGTGTGTGTGTAACAAAATCCTATCTTGTCCCTATGACAGCAAATTTGGCAGTGTGTTTTCTTCTGTAAAATCTGTGCATCCTTTAAATCTGAGTCCAAAGCTAAACGTCTAGGTTACTATTGTAACCCCGGTTCCCTGATGGAGGGAACGAGACGTTGTGTCGAAGAACGACAGTATGGGGTTCGCTCTTGAGAACCAATCGACTCTGACTATATTTAAAAGGCCAATGAAATTTGGCGAATGAAATTTGCATGCCATGCCCCGCCCCGGACATCCGGGTATAAAAGGGGAGACGGCGTGCTCATTCATTACCTTTTGTGCTGAGGAACGTAAGGATGACTCACGATCGCTGCAGCGAGCAGCACAGTGACGTGGCACGAAAGGACACGTCGTCTCGTTCCCTCCATCAGGGAACCGGGGTTACAATAGTAACCTAGACGTTCCCTTTCTGTCGGTCTCTCGACGTTGTGTCGAAGAACGACAGTATGGGGTTCCTATGTAACACGCCACGGCGCTGTGCTGCGTCACGATCTCTAGCGGAGCGACCCTGACAGGCTCGAGCGGGTCCAATGTCTGTGCTTCTACGCGAGAGCGTAACCTTCCAGTGGGGAAATGGTAACACGTCCCAGAGCTTTTTAACAAAAAGGTGAGAGGTAACTTACCACCGGTCTCCACGGGCGACGGCCTTCCTATCTCTACAGCGAGATAGCCGCCCGACCGTGAACTGCACTGGGAAACGCGGCCCCTTCAAGGAGGGAGTGCGTTACGGAGGCCACATCCTACCGTAGGGA
The DNA here is from genome assembly GCA_033220385.1 of Triplophysa yarkandensis. Classification (NCBI taxonomy): domain Eukaryota; kingdom Metazoa; phylum Chordata; class Actinopteri; order Cypriniformes; family Nemacheilidae; genus Triplophysa; species Triplophysa yarkandensis. Next base: position 10,830,801 of record CM065675.1, read on the forward strand.
GGTTAACATGTGGAGATGTACCAATGGTCTCACCTGATAAGGGCAGAAAACTCATGGAAAAAATTAGTGTGCATTGCTACCTGTATTTTGGGAGCACCACGTGAGGGAGATCACACATTCACCTAATGGGGGAATTCTGGTGAAGGAATTACATCGTACGGGGCCACCCCTGAGGGGGGAGCCACTACGTACGGAGCACTGGCTGAAGAAAGGGGCTCACCTGAAAAGGGCAGCTCACTCCGATGTCCAGCCTGGTTACAAGGTCCGCTCCGCCCGGCCTGTTACCATGGAGGTGCTGAGTGATGGAATTAGGTTACCTATACTCACCCGTAGGGGAAGTAGAGAGGTAGATTAGGGCACTGAACTCACCTGAAAAGGGGAGAAGGCTCTTTCACAGGCGTACGCCCGGCCAGTGGCTAGTTCTACCTGCGTAAAACCCGAGCTGATACTGGTTCCACCCTGAGGTTATAAAACCTTGCAAAGGTGTTGGACGTAGCCCAACCCGCAGCTGTGCAGATGTCTGCCAGAGAGGTGCCCTGAGCCAATGCCCACGAGGAGGCTACACCCCTAGTAGAGTGAGCCCTCACTGCGAGCGGGCATGGCAGGTTCTGGCATCGGTAAGCCATGGAAATGGCATCCACGATCCAGTGTGCCAATCTCTGTTTGGAGGCAGCTCTCCCTCTTTGCTGACCTCCATAACAGACAAAAAGCTGCTCAGAGCTCCTGAAGCTCTGCGTGCGTTCCAGGTAGAAGCGTAACGCTCGTACCGGACACAGCACTGAAGGAGTTGGGTCTTCCTCCCCCGTGGGGAGCGCCTGCAGGTTCACTACCTGATCCCGAAAGGGGGTGGTAGGAACTTTGGGCACGTAGCCGGGCCGGGGTTTTAGGATAACGTGAGAGTTATTCGGCCCGAACTGTAGGCACTTGTCGGACATGGAGAGTGCATGTAGGTCCCCTACCCTCTTCAGACGAGGAAGGTCAGACTCTACTAGGGGCTCGAAAGGAGTCTCGGAAAGGCCCGCTTGGACCACATCGAGATCCCAAGAGGGTATGGAGCGTGGATTAACCCGCCTCGCACCCTTGAGGAACCTTGTGACCAGGCTGTGTTGTCCGAGAGACTTACCCTCCACCAGCTCATGGTGTGCGGCAATCGCGGCAACATATACCTTGAGCGTAGATGGCGAAAGGTTGTCCTCTAGTTTCTCCTGGAGAAAGGACAGCACTGCACTGATCGCACATACTCCAGGCTCTTCACCGTGTGAAGAGCACCAGGACGAGAAGATGCGCCACTTTGCAGCGTATAGACGCCTCGTGGTTGGTGCCCTCGCCTGAACAATTGTGTCCGCCACCGCCGGAGGCAATTTGTTCAGGATCTCCTCGTCCCCTCCAGGGACCAGACATGGAGATTCCAGAGGTCTGGTCGCAGGTGCCATACCGTACCCTTCCCCTGGGACAGAAGGTCCTTCCGCAGGGGAATGGGCCAGGGGGGAGCTATCGCTAGAGGTATTAGCTCTGCGAACCAAGCCTGGTTGGGCCAGTATGGCGCAATTAACAGGACCTGGTGTTCCTCGTCCCTGACCTGTGCAAGAAGGCTCACTGGGGGGAAGGCGTACTTCCACTTGTCCCGGGGCCAGCTGTGCAATAGGGCATCCGTGCCGAGGGAGCCCTCGGTCAAGGAGTACCACAGAGGGCAATGGGTGTTGTCTGGCGAGGCAAACAGGTCCACCTGTGCCTGGCCAAACAGTTCCCATATCAGCCGGATCGTCCCAGGATGGAGTCGCCATTCTCCTCGAGGCGGCGTCTGACGAGAGAGCGCGTCGGCTGTCTGGTTCAGGTAGCCTGGGAGAAATATGGCTCGCAGAGATCTTATCTTCTGCTGACTCCAGAGGAGGAGGCTACGGGCAAGTTGTGACAAGCGGCGCGAGCGCATCCCTCCTTGGCGGTTGATGTACGCTATCGCGGCCCTGCTGTCGGAGCGGATCAGCACATGCTTGCCTCTCACTAGAGGTAGAAACCTCCTGAGGGCGAGCATGACCGCTAACAACTCCAGGCAATTGATATGCCAGTACAGTCAGGGACCTGTCCATCGACCCGAGGCTGCATGCCCGTTGCACACTGCTCCCCAGCCCAACAGGGAGGCGTCCGTTGTCACCACAACGTGTCTCGAAACCTGTCCGAGGGGTACTCCCACTCGTAAAAAGGTCCTGGAGGACCATGGGGCTAGGGTGCTCCGACACTGAGGCGTGATGGCAATCCGCCTGGTGCCTGTGCGCCACGTGGTCGCATGTGCATCAACCCGAGTGGGATAACCCCAGTCGTGGATGCCATATGCCCCAGAAGCCTCTGAAAATATTTCAGGGAGACCACTGGACGCCTGAGCTTGCTCAGGCTTCGCAGCAAGGCTTGAGCACGCTCCTCCGTAAGTCGTGCAAACATGGTGACAGAGTCTAGTTCCATACCGAGATAAGAGATGCTCTGCACTGGGGCGAGCTTGCTCTTCTCCCGGTTGACCTGTAAACCCAATCGGCTTAGGTGCTGAAGCACCATGTCCCTGTGTGTACATACTAGATCTCGCGAGTGAGCCAAGATGAGCCAGTCATCGAGATAGTTTAGTACACGCACACCCTGCTCTCTGAGGGGGGATAGTGTGGCTTCCGCGACTTTCGTGAAGACGCGGGGAGATAGGGACAGCCCGAAGTAAGACAGCCGAGGAAGTATCGAGACGTGAAAGTACGCGTCCTTCAGGTCGATCGCCACGAACCAATCCCCGTGTCTGACAGACTCGAGGATGCGCTTCTGTGTTAGCATTCTGAACGGTAGTCTGTATAGACACCTGTTCAGTGAACGCAGGTCCAGAATTGGGCGCAGCCCTCCACCTCTCTTGGGGACGATGAAGTACGGGCTGTAGAGGCCCGACGACATCTCGTCCATGGGACCGGGTTCGATCGCTTCTTTTGCCAAAAGAGTCGCCACCTCTGCCCGAAGGACGGCGGAATCCTTCCCTCGTACCGAGGTATGAAGGATTCCCCGAAATTTGGGAGGGTGTCTGGCGAACTGGATCGCATAGCCGAGACGGATCGTTCGGTCTAGCCACCGCCCCGGTCTGCCTAGCATGGACCATGCGTGCAGTCGTTGGGCAAGCGGGACCAGAGGAACGATCTCCTTCACCATCTCCATGGAGGGGGGTTCTGTGGCTCTCAGGACAGCCGCTCTGCCTGGGGACGGATCCCCTAGGGGCTTGCTGTCCTGAGTACTTACCTGCCTGTGGGATTTGCAGTGTAGCACACCGTCTGTTTGAGCGTGTGTCTGACTGCAATTCCGCCGATGTGACGCAACATCTAGTCGTGACGCAACGTTGGGTCGGGTTGACGCAACGTTTGGTCGGGTTGACGCAACGTCGGGTCAGACTGACGAAACGTCTTGTAACCGTACACCGTCGCTCGGAGAGTGATAACGGTTGAGTTTTAAGACCAGAGGAGGAAACAGCTCTTTTTGAGAGGAAGTGAAAAGGGCCCGGCACGAGTTGGGACGTGGCAGGATCGTCCCGCACCGGCCACTTTGGAGATCGAATGTCCTGGGCCGGGCATGGTGGTGTCTCCTCCGCTGGTTGCCTCCCATCAGGACCGCTTCCCGCGCTTCCTGCGGGGTGGTTGCTGACTGGGAGGAGTCGCTCTCCTCCGGGTCGCCGATCTCCGGGTCGCCATCTCAGGGGGAGATACAACCGGAGTGGTCGGTTGGGAGGGGCGAGGCTGTCTGGGAGCAGACGATGCACGGAGTCTAGACGGCACGGGGGCGGCCTGGCTGCGGCGAGGGAGGATATGCTTGATAGCCTCCGTCTGCTTCTGCACGGCGGAAAACTGCTGTGAGAAGTTCTCCACCATGTCTCCAAACAACCCAACCTGCGCAATGGGGGCATCGAGACAGCGGACTTTCTCGGCCTCACGCATTTGCGCAAGGTTAAGCCAGAGGTGTCTCTCTTGGACCACCAAAGTGGACATCGTCTGACCCAGGGCACGCGCCGTAACCTTAGTGGCCCGAAGGGCCAGGTCAGTCGCAGTGCGATGCTCCTGCAGAACTGCGGGGTCAGAACTTCCCTCGTCTAGCTCCTTAAGAGCCTTGGCCTGGTGGACTTGCAGGATGGCCATGGCATGGAGCGAGGAAGCAGCCTGTCCAGCGGCAGCGTAAGCCTTCGACCCGAGGGTTGAAGAGATCTTACACGCCTTGGATGGAAGTTTCGGCTGACCCCTCCAGGTAGAAGCGGTCTGAGGGCACAAGTGCACCGCAACAGCCCGCTCCACCTGGGGTATGTCAACGTAACCCCTTGCTGCTCCCCCATCGAGGGAAGTGAGGGTGGAAGAGCCCGTCTGCCGTGTACGCGCCGAGAACGGCGCATTCCAAGACTTCGTAATCTCTTCGTGCACCTCCGGAAAGAATGGCACTGGGATCGGGCATGGCTTTGCGCCCCGCTCGGACCCCAGGTACCATGCGTCCAGCCGCGAACGTTGGGGTGACGGCGGAGCCGTACACTGAAGCCCAATGCTCGTGGCGGCCCGGGAAAGCATGGCCGCCATCTCAGGATCCGGATCATCCCGGGACTTGCCCGCCGGAGGCGGAAGCTCCAGGATGTCCTCCGAATCCGAGGCTAGCAGGTCACCCTCCGATGCTGCGACAGACAGCTCGTCCTCATCCCTGAGGGAAGCGAGAGACAGCGTACCGTCTCAAACTGATGGGGTAGACGAGCGTGCCGAGGCATAGACGCTCCGCGAGCCAGAGGCTGACGGGGTGGCATCTATAGTGCCCTCGTAATCACGGACGCCGCTCCTCGAGACCGCTGACCATGCCGTAGCCACAGCCAGTGACCCAAAGGGAGCTGACGAAATGGTGGCTCGCTCTCCAAGGAAAGAAGCCACCCGTGACCGCAACGTCTTGATCGTCATCTGCTCGCAATGCGGGCAGGTCGGTCCCATAAATGCCGCCTCAGCGTGCTGGAGACCCAAACACATGAGGCAGACATCATGGGTGTCCCTATCTAGGACAAGCTTGCCGAAACCAAGGGAACAGCTATGCCCCATGAGGCAACACGCTGTTTCAGAAATTGCTCTTTTAAGAAAGAGAAGACACTCTCTGTCTTCTGCTGGACGCTCAGGGGAGCCGAAGATGGACAGTCCGCTGCAAACCGCGTCGTGACACCAGCAGGAAGATGATCGCCAGAAGTCGATTCTTGCTTCAGACTCGAAGTCATCCGCCAGGTTCCGAAGAACAAAAGGTAATGAATGAGCACGCCGTCTCCCGTTTTATACCCGGATGTCCGGGGCGGGGCATGGCATGCAAATTTCATTCGCCAAATTTCATTGGCCTTTTAAATATAGTCAGAGTCGATTGGTTCTCAAGAGCGAACCCCATACTGTCGTTCTTCGACACAACGTCGAGAGACCGACAGAAAGGGAACTAACAGTATTGGTGCAAGTTTTAGAGAACACATGGAGCCCGCGCCCCCTCTGCCGGTTAATAACGGTATTGCAGTCGCAGCAGTTTGCACTTTGGAAGAAACTCACTCTTTTTACAACCAGTGGGGCAGTGCAACGTTTCTGTTTGACAGAACGAGATTTAAACTCCATTTTACCCGACGAAGAAGAATTGAATTGTGTTTCGCCTGTTAATAGAAGTGATTTGTGTATATTTTGAGCTGTAAAACTAATGTTAGTCGCTTGCAGGAGCTCGCAACAGTGCAACCGTTTCGCATTTATGAACTACGCAAGCAAGTTTGTCCGAAATTCTAATTTTAAGCTGCGAAAACTCCAAACTTTATACATGTCGTCTTCAGTCCATGAAAACGTGAAGGTAAGGCATTTAAACCGAGCTTGCAGTTGCTGTGTACGACTTCACGTAGAGCTGCGCAGACCGGGTGCAGCATGACGTCAAGTATCGCGAGATGCATGTCGGAAGCGCTAGTCTCGCGTTGTTAGATGTCACACGTTGATCGATCCTGAACTCACGTCTGCACTGCTTTAAAAACGTCTCCACTGAGTTTAAATAAACGTTTGACCATCACAACACGCATACACAATAAACTTGGTTTTATTTTTTATAGAATTATTATGGCTCTCGCCTGGGGACCTCAGAGGACCTGCAGACCAATGCTGCTTGTGTCATGCCCTGCAGACCTCTGCCCAAAAGTGCATGTGAGGCCTTAAAACAAGTGCACCCAGATGTCTGCAAGAGGTACAAACCCCAAATCTGTTCAAAGTGCATCTGGAATGCATTGTTTAAATGGTTTGATTTGTGTCATGCAGGTATTTTGGTTGTGGTTTGGTGGTTCCGGAGAAGCTTGAAGGATGTCAGGTTCTTGATCTGGGCAGTGGGTCGGGACGAGACTGTTATGTCATCAGCAAACTGGTGGGAGCGACGGGTCACGTCATCGGACTAGATATGACGGATGAGATGGTACGTCTTCTTACCAACTTCTAGTTGACATAAGTTGAGTAAACTATCAGTAACATTTGTTCTCTTAATAGATTGTTGCCTCGCAAAATTACGTCCAGTACCATCGGGAGAAGTTTGGCTACTCCAAAGCAAACACTGTGTTTGTGAAGGGATACATGGAGAAGCTCGGTGAAGCAGGGATACAGGACAACTCTTTGGATGTAGTTGTGTAGGCCTTCGACAGATGTATTGTTTGTGACTATATATTCCATATATGGGGGAAGTCATGGCCTTGTGCTTAGAGAGTTTGAATCCTAACCCCACGGTTGTGGGTTCAAGTCTCGGGCGGGCAATACTGTGAATTAGGTGCCCTTGAGCAAGGCACCGAACCCCAAACTGTTCCCTGGGCGCCGCAGTATAAATGTCTGCCTCCTGCTCTGGGTGTGTGTTCACTGCAGTGTGTGTGTGTGTGTGTGTGTGTGTGTGTGTGTGTGTGTGTGTGTGTGTGTGTGTGTGTGTGTGTGTGTGTGTGTGTGTGTGTGTGTGTGTGTGTGTGTGTGTTGGCTGTATGTCACGTTACTTTCACTTTCTACATTTTCTGGTGTCATGCTCAAGGGCACGTCAGTCTTGAACTGTTGTAACAGGAATCGAAGCAGACTGACTTTCAACCAGGCCACGACTGCCCTCTACAGTTTTAACAATACAACATATAATTTATTTTTCAGTAAAGTTTCATTAGTGTACAATGTATAGATAAACTTGCAATAGTTACAATAGTTTACTTAGTTTATTCATTTATCTACATGCAGCTCAATTATGACAAAAAACGATCCCAATAATTTATTTCAGCCTTTATATCATGATTATTCAACACGGTTACACATTGACTTGAAAGCGATTTAGTAAATATATATATTAGTTGTAAACTTATACATTTTCAATGAAATATTATACTCAAATGATTTTTAAAATGAGATGAAATACTAGATAGATTGAAATTTTTAATATTTGAAGAAAAGTATAACTATATGTGGGACAATAATGGTTTTAATTATTTCTTTTCTCAATTGTTAAAAACCAACTTGAAATTGTAAATCAATTACGATTGCACAGCCCTTTGTATTATTATCTTTATTTATCGTAGTGTATGTAAAGCTGCTTTGCAACAATTAAAATGATGAAAAGCATTATATAGCCTAAATTAAATTAACTTAATTCTTTTTTTCAGGTCAAATTGTGTAATATGCCTGTGCCCAGACAAGAAAACTGTAATAAGAGAAGCATATAAAGTTCTAAAGGTGACCTATTTTTACCACATAACTAATACATTGTATGCGCTGTTATTAATTAGTATTGTATAATATGAAAATCCTGGATTTTAGGGATGATGTTTTGATTATTTGTTATCCCACAGGAGGGTGGAGAGTTGTATTACAGTGACATGTATGCAAGTACAATCATTCCAAATTCTTTCAAGGATGATCCAGTTCTATGGGGTAAACACTTATTTCTTTACAAATTCTTTTTATTTGCGACATAAATTTTATATGCACATATCTTTAACAAGTCATGTTCATGCATTCGTGCAGTATATTTGTCTCCATGGATATTTTAAGTTCTTTTTAATGGCTGTATTTATATCAGGTGAAGGAATGGCTGGAACCCTCTACTGGCAGGACCTCATCACTCTAATGAAAGAGACAGGTTTTAGCACACCCCACCTGGTCGCAGGGAGTCACATTGTGGTTCACAACCCGGAACTTCAACAAAAGATTGGTAAACTGCTTTTATCCTTTGAAGGCGTATAAAAGTTTTTTTTTCACTTGCCAAACTGTTTAATGTTACATTTTTACTATCGGATGCTACAATCAAACTTTGTTTGACTTTTGCTTTAGGTGATGTTAAATATGCATCTGGAACTTACCGGATTTTTAAATTGCCACAACATTCCATCAAGACCAAAGCACTTGTCACATATAAAGGCACTATTCCTGACTGTGAGGACTGTTTTGAGTTTGATTCATCTCATACTTTTAAGGTACTTCAGCTCAGTAATAAATGCACAATATATTTAGTCTTTTTGGTGTGGATGGTTCCTGTGATTTTATTCTGTGCAGACAAATGTTCCTGTGGAGGTGGGTGCCGAAATGGCAGCAATCCTCCAGCATACGCGTTTCTCTGCAGATTTCAGTATTGAGATGTTGGACATCCCCGACCCAAACTTGAGTGGCAACCCACAGGTATTGTTGTCTGATGCATAGCCCATCAAATAAAAAGTTTTTGCCCTCTGTTTTAGTGAAAGTTCATCCAAAATATTCAATAAATTGTCATGAATTGTTCACACTCTGGTTGTTCCAAAGCAATACAGAAAGATACAAAGAAACACAGAAAGATATTTAGACAAATGCTTGTATCTAAACAGTTGATGGACCCCTTTGACTACCACAGTAGTAACATTTTACTGTACCGCATTGTTTATAATATCTTTTGTTTGGTAATTTATAACTAATTGATGTAATTATAAAGTATATTTTCCTACAATTGTTGTAAGTGGGGTCCCAGACCTGTTGTTACAAGCATTCTTCCAAATATCTTTCGCTGTGTCCTTCAAAGACAAATTTACGGTTTGGAACAACTCAGAGGTGAGTAAACGATGACAGAACCTTTGCATTTGGGGTACTATCACCTTTAAATTGAAAGTATATGTCATAATTATTCATAACATATTTTTTGCTATTACTAGCATTGTCACCTCAGCCCGTTCCTTCTGGCAGATAGACTGGGCTCATCAGTAAAGCAGTGCTCAAAGACTGGACACTGAGGTAACGGTGGTGGACCATGTGGATTAAGTGGATCATGAAATGGATAGATCACTTGTTGGGCAGTGAGAGGATAGAAATTAAACAAATTCCATTTTATGTGTCGTAGCTGTTTAAATAACTCTAAAGCAAATTGTATGTCTGTGTTGATGTTTTAGCCAACAAACTCTGATTATGTTTTCACTTTTTGTCTAATATAACATATGATGTATGTTTCTATTCACATGTTTGTCATTATGTCCTGGGTAGCCCATAAAGATTTTGGTTGAAATTGGATTTAGGTAAAAAGAATATAATGGGAATTAGATAAGGAAACTAAGATTAAAAGTCAAACCATTTAGGATTCTCTCTTTACTTCCACACATAGTAATGAATTTTAGTATTTATATAATTTTACGGTTTAATGGTTTTATAAAAAAAGGGAACAAAGATAAATATATTCATATTAAATTAATAAATTTTCATTTATATTGCAAAATTGCTAATATTAAATAAATGAATGTTAATGAATATAAGTAAATGTCATTGTTTAATGATTTATTTTTATCACATGGTTTAAAACAATTATTTTCATGGTCCAATGTGAAACAAACAATTTCGTTTTTAACATGATTTTGCATAAACTTAAAAAAAAATTTTAGAATTACAAGTAAGCAATTATAAGGAGACAGTGACGTCAAAAGTTTTGTAATCCAAAGTATATGATAAAAAGTTGGTACTGAGAAATGGAAAGCAATTCATTGTGAAACCGTAGAAAAATTCCCCCAATCTTTTTGATTGTTATTCTTTTTATTTGTTTCTCTTTCTTTTAATGCATGTAAACTTTCTTTTATACTGTTAAAATTAATAAAAACAGATCAAATACTGGCAGAAAATTACCAGTATTTTTTTATTTATATAACAGACCTTCCTGTTAATGTTGAAATGTAATTTCATGCAGTGCAAAATGTGTAAAATACAGGTAAAAACTGAACCACTTGTAAAAGTTCCGAAAATTCCTTTATAATTATTCATTTCATTGAAACCAATTTTTGTAGAATTTTGGGTAAGCACGACATTTCTTAACTTTAGGATTTAATAAATCGTTTTATTTTTTTCAAACCATCTTTTACATCGGGCACTGAAATTGAGGTTTACTTCACTTTTTGATCTGATTTCCTGAAAATCATGTTCTTCCTTTCAGCAGCACATGACAGACAATGAGCAATTGTGATGTATTTCTAGATTTCCCAGCAACTGTCTTGAGAAAGCGTTCCTTTGCCAGTAACATCAGTTTCATCACATGAAATAAATGATTGCTGCACTGTCTAGAAGACACAGTATGTAAAGCCTTGGAAATCTTGTTTAACGCTATTAAATTGTGCTTTTTTTATTGAATTGTTTATACTCTTAACATACTAGAAGTCATGGCTATGGTTTAGACACTAGGTGGCAGCAGAATAATCACTGCTGTCTGTTACCAACAAAATAGCAATTTTATCTTCTCCATCTTGCAGTGCACAACTAACTCCTAACAGCTTTCTCTGATCCACGTTCAGTGCTTCAAAATAACCCATTAATTCATCCTAATCTAACAAGCATTCCAAAATCCATTTACAGTATTTATACTGTATGTATCATATGCATCATCTACATAACTGCAAGATCAGAAATAAAAAATGACGTTAATGATGCAGGTTCTTTGTTTTGGATGTAAATTATAAAACAGGCCGCAGTACATTCAAACACAGCAAATGGTACGTGCACACATTTGTTTCAATTGGATCTAAAGCATATGTGCTTACATTGGACAGCCCCTCTATCAAAAATTGGCAGAAGAACATCTCTGAACTCTCAGGGCTCTTGAAAGGGTGATTTTCAAAGTGTGTGAAGGAAGCAGGTGTGGTGTAAATGTAAACACAGAACAAAGAATTGATGCCCATTGTCCTCGTTTCACCTATCATTCCGGGCTTCAACCGCATGCCCAGAATGTATCCCATTACTCTTAGCCACTTAATGCTTGATGATATCCAGAGCTAAAAAGCTTCTACTGTCAAGAGACACTGTCAATGGAAGAGTATGATTCAGTTCAGAAGACCACAAACTGATTCAAGCACCACATGCGTTTTTTGAACTTGTTTGTGTATTGCATTACAGTGACCTAAGCTTACGGATTGTACTGGAGTATCGATGATCGGGCACTGTGCCAGTAATGTATCCTCACATCTTGAGTTTTACATTGGTTTGTGGCTTTTATGGCTGTAGCACTCGCGCTGTCCGTATGCTGTCGTAAGAGCAGATAAACTCATTTCAAGTGAACAGGTTTTCTCTTTTGGGAACAAGAGATTGTAATATTGTAATGTAAATTGAAGAGTAATCCTGTTCTCAGTGGTGTGTCCAAATAATATTCATCCAATAAACTGCTGGCTTGACAGTCCAATGTAAGCACCTTCATGAGACGCCTAAAGTTTCATTTGGAACATTCAAACATACCATAGGTTGATCTTGTACCGCATGGGATAGTTTACTCTTTATTTTTCAAACCTGTACGCGAAACATAAAAAAAATATTTTGAAAAATGGTGGTAAAAGAAAACATTTGCATTGTTTTTTTGACCATACAATAAAAGGCTACTTTCTTCAAAATACCTTTTTTTGGGTTTCAATTGAAAAGTTTGAATTGACAGTATGAGTACATGGTGACAGAATGCTCAATTTGTGGTAAACTATCACTTTAAAATTTGAGAAACACCCGTTAAAGGATACCTGCCAAGGCAGAACATTCTTCTAACGGAAAACGGAAGGTAATGCTGGGACCTAGGGGAGCTCAACAAGGTCAGAGAAGGGTACAGGGACTCGGTGAAGAGGAAAAATAGCACAGAGCTCTTGACCTGCCCTCGGCCCTGCTCCCATAGAGCCTGACCTGAAGGAGAGGCAGAAGGATATCTTACCCATGCTGCTTGACTAGTCAACCGAGATCAAAAGCACTCATGGCTCTCCTCCCTCCTGTCCCAGCCGCGAGCTGATTGAAGCGATTCATGACCGGGTCATGACCTAAGCCTGCCAGGCATTGACTAAGGACAAACTCTTACAGGTTTCCTGAGCTAGTTCTGCAGACTCAGACTAAACTAGGTCTTTATAAGGGTTTAAACATTTCCTGGTTATAAATAATGCCATTTTTTTCTTTGTTTGGGGCTTGAAATCTTAACGTTTAAAGTCAACGAGTAACAACTTTATTCTACAAGGTGTTACTTGTGTAAAGTGACTGTTGGTTCAACAAGATATTTACCATGAAACAGGCAATTGGTTGGTTTTATATATTGACTATATCTATTTGAATTATGAGGGTTCATAATTGGGAGAGCTTGGTTCAGACAAAAAGAAAGGATATTAATTATAGTTTTAATAGTTTTTTACTTGGCTTTTATTTTTGTTAGTAAGGGTACATTTTTTATAATTTGTTAATTCTATGCCATTTTCATTTGTTTAAACTGCAAGATGAAACTTTTTGAAAACGTTGCATTTATGCGTATTATGTGTTCAGTTGCATGAGGATTGCCAAAAAATATGGCAGCCCTCTACTGTGTGCTAATGCTACATGACATATTTACGTTGCTTTTTGTGAATTTACTGGTCAACTAAGACAAACAGAATTTAACTCATTTACAATTACTGGATTTTAAACACTTATACGTCAACCATGGGTATTAAAAAAGCAATTTAGGTTTATAACTGGTATGTTTATGTACAACACAACATCTCTATCCACTCGTCTGGTATGCATTATATATAATAATTTTCTGGAATCCATGTAATGCAAATAGCTTTGAAAACGCTGTTGTGTATACGTGAATGTCATTGCGTGAACACAGCCTCAGAGAGGAGCATACCATTTTAAAAAGAGAGAGTCCAATAATGACAATTTTACAGTAAGATGCGGAACATGAATGCAGATCTGGATTTAACTGTAGTTTGTTTTATGGAATAAATATTATGATAGCTTGTAAATAAGCAAATTGTAAAAATAAGTAATAATAAGTTAATGGTTAATTGTGAAATAAGTAGATGTAAGCTAATTTCTTCATCTAATGCTTATCAATTCCAGCATTACATTTCGGAGAATGTTTTTCTTACCAATAAATTGAATCATCTGTTTATATTTCATAAACCCTGGATGAATGTCCAGGCATAAGAAGAATATTAATATTGTGCGCAAGTTTTAAAAGAGGAAAATGTGTTATTGATGTGACCAAGAAGAATACATTTTTGAGAGAAAACATACTTTGTAGGATTTCTGTGAATTAATGTGTCCGTTATGACTGGATATTACACTGTACTGATTATGGAAAAACATGTTAAAAAAGTATTAAACCACAAAATACTGACATGCTTAAGTCTCTATTTATTTCATCTTAAATTTGACATTTGCATGGAGTTTACCTTCCCGTTTTTTCTTTCAATTAATTGAGTTTCCATTTATTATCCCTTTGATCTCTTTGGATCTTTTGATAATCAGATATTTTTGTCCTTACTAGATTGTTCACTTTCCAGAGACCTTTTTTCCTTTAACAGCTTTCAGTCTACGCCGGCTACCGTGAGTATAGGTATTGATTTTAGTTCTACTTCCCAGCATGGCACAGCTTAGTCCTTGTTCAATGTCGCTTTCTGTTTTAATTAAAAGGTTATTAATACGGTATCAGGCAAGGAGATTAGTACGACGGTTATTGAAGGAGAGCTTTGTGAAATCACAATGTCCGTTCTCTTGGGTCCTGTCAAATTTATCAGGTTCAAGGGCAACAATAGGCCCCAGAATATCAGCTAGCAGATCCTTGGAAGCCTTTGTCTTGGCTAGGGAAAGATCTAAATTGCCTTGTGTTGTTAAGCTAAAAGCTTATTCAAAGGAATGCTTAAACCCCTCCCTTTGATCTTTCGACCAAAAGAGAATGGAGGAACAACAATAGGGTTTGGCTTGAAAGATTTAATCATTTCCATTTGATGGCTGGCGTTTTGGACAGTGCATAGATTGATATGCACACTTTATATTGATATGAAGGTTTCAAATTGTCGATTATTAAGGGTAAGTCCAGTTTGTTAGAGAAACTCTCCTGGGAGAAGAGAAACAGGGGTTTTCCTGATCTCATTATAAGGTGTTTTTCTTTTGAAGGTCAAGGACTTTTCAGACTGAGCATCTTGGTTAAACACGACTGCTTCCAAATAAAACCATAACGGTCCTTAGAATATTCTTTTATTGTTTTATTGTCTAGACGGTTTGTCAATGCAAGATAATGTCTTGAGTTTCCTAGTTTTCCTAGATTGTAGATTCGCACAGATGTAGTTAATGTTACTTTATCCGCTTGCAAACAAAGAATTAGGGATAAATTAATGGTGCATACTTGGTTTTTTTAATTAAGCTTTGTTCAAATTTAAGTCCGATTTTTTAAAAATAACTATCAAGATAGAAAATACGAAATAAAACTATTTTAATAGTATTCTTGGACCTTCTGTTTGCTTGTTTAAATGTTTAAAATGGCAGGATGTTTTTAAATATAAAAGTGATAGTTTAACCCAAGAATAAAAAATTTTGTCAAAATTAACTTTCCCTCTTGCCTATATGCCTTTCTTTCCTTCGTAGAAAAATAGGATTTTTGAAGAACGTTGGTAACCAAAACGTGCTGATACATATTCACTTCTTTTGAATGGATACAAAGCATCATTCTTCAAAATATCTAAGTTTTATTTTACAGAAAAAAGAAATTATACAGGTTTTTAAAGAAAAGAGTATGAGTTAATGATAACAAAATTTCATTTCGGATGAATGATCACTTCAAGCCAGACTTTTAAATCTTGTATTGTCAAAAGGTTCATTATCACCACGTCACAAGGTTACAGGAACACCGTGGTGGCGGAACGCTTTATCTTAAAAACCACACCTCCATGGAGACATGGCAATTAACTCACACTTCATTCTCTCACAAAGACAGGCTGTTCCATATGATGTTATTGTTGAGATGCTCATAAATGTGTTTTTCCGTGACTACCTTTGTTTGCTTTTACAGCCTTAGTATTGAGGGATAATGCAATCGTTTGAGTAACATTACAGATTTATTACAAACACTCAAGAGTTAATAATGCTTTTCAGTTGTCCTTATTGTTCAGTCTGAATGTGTCTGCTGGCACAGTGTTCTTAGACAATAAGTGTGTTTACATGCACTTTAAAAGTTCGATTTTCATCAGAGTAAAGCAATAATTCAACCTTTTGAAATGTCACATTTAAGCCAGATTTGAGCTCAACCAAACAAAAAATATTTGATAACTGCTTGATGTAAAAAAATCTGGATATTTTAAAGAACATTTGTAACTGAAGATTGCTTATACCTCTATTAAGTTAAGATTGCTTTACTTCTATTGTACGGACAAAAACTTTGAATTATCAACATCCTTCAAAATATCTTTTGTTCTTCTGAAGTAAAAAAATCATACAGGTTGAAAAGACAAGATTCTGAGTAAATGATGAATAAATGTTTATTTTTGGATGAATTTTCACTTCAAGCCAGACTTTAAAATCCGTTTCTGTCAAAAGGCTTATTACCATTCTATCAGAGTAAAGCAATAATTCAACCTTTTAAAATGTCATGTTTAAGCCAGACTTGAGCTCAACAAAACAAAAGTCTGTTATAACTGCTTGATGCAAAACATCCATAAACATCCATACAGTAGAACTTAAAAATGGGAAATCTTGGAATATATTTTAATTCATGGTTTTGCAATGTGCTCTTTTACATCATTGTACATTTTACTTTGACCCCCTCGGCAAAGAAACTTCTAGAATCTTCTTACTTCTAGTATACTTCTAGACTAAATGGGAGAGACTAAAAAAGCAAGAAGGACCAGAAGAATATTTTAACCTCACAATGATAAAAAGTCTTCCACTGGACTATTATAATTTTGTTATGGAAAAACAATACTAGGATTATTACGATTGTCAATAACACACAACACTTGCCCTGGGACTGCCAAGATAAGACATCATTTAATACAAACACTACTTTTAGCAGTCCCAGGGCAAGTGAAACATTAATCCAAGCATTCTTTTTCCATAAGAAAGATAAAACAGTCTGGTGGATAAAGACATCTATTCTCAAAAACGATCAATATAATTTTCTCATTCATTATTGCCTTTAGACACAGAGCATCAAATATGTCAGCAGCTGTTTTTTTTCTTCAAAAAACACAGCGTTTCCATTGTACCAAAAAAGAACAGCTTGTATTGTGTTATGTTTTACGCAGGCAGTCATGGATCCTAGCATTGTTTTAACATAAAAAGGTGTAATAGTCCATTGGAAGACATTTGATAAATACATTTATTCTCAAAAAACAAGTTATATTATTTTCTCCCTAGAGCCTTGGCGCACAATTGAAAAAACACGCCGACCTCTTGAATGCCTCTAGCGGATACAGGCAAAAAGTAAATTAAGTGTTATTTTCAGGGTTATCACATCCATTACACTACATATTCTTCATAAAAAATAATTTCAGTGAAGATAAAAAAATGTTTTCTAGTTGATGTTTTATAAAGAGGGATTTACATTTACATTTACATTTAGACATTTAGCAGACGCTTTTATCCAAAGCGACCCACAATAGTCGAGGAGACAACGAAGCGGCAAATAGCCGATACAACAACAGGTCAACAAGTGCTACAACAATGCTACCAAGTTACACAGAGGGAGAAGTTACAAAAAGTATATATATAAATGTTTTTTTTTTTTTTTTTTTGATAGAGTGAGTAGGTTAGAAAAGTAGTGAGTTAGTGAGTTAGGATTTCTTCTTTTTAATTGACAGTAGTTCTACACATTTTGACATGTCCTTTTTGTCATATGCGTAGTGCATGTTTATTTAGCTTAGACTTATATGTTTCTGAGGTTTAAACAAAAAAATACTGAATAAACAGATTTGGTTTATTATGAACAAATACATTTTCTTTCCTTAAAAGTACATCAATAACACAAAATGCCAAATTCACAACGCTGGAATTGCTCAGAACACTTATATCTTATATCACTTATGTCTGTAGTTCTGCATACTTTTTTGTCAATGTGTGCAATTATGCACTGGGCTATCGTGCTGAATGAATGGACTGTACTTTATGAAATATTATCCTTACACAATACTACAGCATATGCAAATGGAAGCGGGCCATCAGGGAAACGTACAGTTTTATGTTCTCATTGAGCCAGTGTGTTGTTGCAGTTAATGGCCTCACTAAAAGCATGCAGAAGTTCTGTATTTAATGATGTTTGCTTTCAATGTGCACCTGGTATATGGGAATTAATCTCTGGGCAGCGCCTCTAATATTCCATGAAAGAATTATGTGTCATTATGAGGGCACTTCAAGATTTATATTCCTGCATCTCAACCTTTTTATACAAACATCCCAAGACGTCAGAAACCCAAGCAGGTCAATTATAAAACCCTGTAAAATGTGTGTTAAAGTGTTTATTAACTGTTTATTAGTCTGCAAGCTTGTAATTTTCTTGTTTTTTTAAATATTTAAAAAATACAAAGTGGGACAAATACAGCGCACAAATAATGTTCTGTGTGATCACACTGACAAACCATCTTTTTCATAAGGAGCTCAGGGGTGGAGCAAGCACTTGTCATTTTTGCCACGCTTGCTCTAGTCCAAATGGACGTCTAATAGACCCTATTCTAGGCCCTCGGCACTGCGGTCTAGATCCCCAGGGCCTGATTATTCTCGAGAATAATTCTCGAAAAGGGCACAGGGAAGACAAGGTGGATTCTAATTTAGGTGCTAAGAGGCACCGGAGCAAGTGTGTGGTCTAGAACAGATGCGAGCGTTTGTGCTCTACAACCCACTTGAGTTGTGTATATCTGGTGCTCTTAGTTAAAGTGTGTTGTGCGCTTGTGTTATTTTTGTGAGAGAACTACTCATGTGATTGCCTTGAGAATGTCTGAGGGAGGCAGAGGCCAGAGGAAGTGTTTCCTGATCATATGAGCATGAAGTTTGTGTTTATGGTCAAACACTGATGTTCTGTGCATCCGGGGAGAGTGAAAGCGAGGGAAAAAGTTTAAAACCCACCTTTCGACACAGTAACTTATTTTCACTGGTAGGGTCATTTATTGCAAAAGAGGCTTGTGTCATTTCATATTTAGAATATGCCCTTGAAACATGGGGTGAGGAACCATGTGATATGATTCAAACTTTGGAAAAATTCCTGATTTACATTATTTAGAAACATGACTGATGTCATTAGATCCTCCTGCACACTTGTGATATAATGGTGGAGGAATTGTTAGTATGCTTTGCTGTTACGTTGTACACTTCTTTGTAATCTTCTTTGGTTACATTTCGGTCTATATGGGAGTAGTGCCAGATAAAGTCTGCCAAAATACAGAAATTGGAAGACTTTGCATTTAAACTGTACCCCTCTTATCATGTTAAAAAAAAATGTATTTGCGTCAGTTATGAAGTCTATAGTACTAACTCTTTAACTTAAATAGATAGTTCACACAAAAATGATAAGTATGTCTTCATTTCCTCACCCTTGATGTCATTTCAATCCTCAATGACTTCTGGTCTTTATTAGAACACAAAAGAAGATATTTTGAAGAATGTTGATAATCGAAAAATGGCAGTACCCAATCAAAACTAATGCAGGTCAGAGGTTTGTGGTTACCATTCTCCAAAATCCCTTGTGTTCTGCAAAAGTAATAAAGTCACATGGACGTAAAACTGCAATAGGTTGAATAAATCATCACGATTTTTATTTTTTAGTGAATTAACCCTGTTATCTCACAAGAACTATCATCAATTTTTTGCTGGCTTATTTATATAAATTTGTTTAACGTTAACTGCATTAACTGATAAAAAGTTGCCATACGATTATGTAGGATTTTTGCAATCAATGTGATAGTTCACCCAAAATAAAAATTCTGTAAACATTTATTCACCCCATATTGTTCTTCTGCAAAACACAAAAGAAGATATTTTGAAGAAGGTTGTCTGCCAAACTGCAGTGACACCCATTGACGTTTATTGTATGGACACAAAAGAATGTCATTAGAGGTAATGACAGAACAATCTCTTTAAATAAATGTCCTATAATGTAATATGTAACTCCCTGTTGGCATTATGTAAATTAGATGAATCATCTAACATAAAAATAAGAATACAAAATAAATTTAGTTTTACAGATTTTTTCAGATATCAGCATAAAAATGCTTTAAAGTCAGCATATTCCTTGTTAGCCCGCTCGTAAAGCAAACACACACATTGTTAATTTTTAGCTTGAGGTCATAGAAATGTGTCTTAGGGTTTTGTATGACTGGGCCTCTTGAAGCATGGCCTTTGCATTCCAACGCTTCGACAGGAGCCAACGGCTCATGAGCGAGAGAGAGAGGAAGTTTCTGCAGGGAAAGTATTATGCGCAGTTTCCTCACTCGAAAGCTTCACCTCCTCCCCCTCCCTCCCTCACTCAGTGCTCCACAAAGTATGTCATAAAAGCGCTGTAAACTTAAACCTGCTTCTCAGGTACATGACCCTGCAGACAGGATTGGACGCTCTATGCTTCTGTGCCATCTTTCCCGGCTTTTCCCTTCTTAGCCTTTCTTCGAGTCATGTGGTGAGGAAAAGGCCAACCTCTTTGGAGGATGGACTGGGAGACTCTTTACAGCTGCACAATGCTGAAGCCGGTTTTCTGCCTGACAGGCACTTAAAGCAAGTCCACTCGTGGATGAGGTAGGGGGTGCGGGGTGGGGGGTAACAGATCGCTCGCAGGAAGGGGGAAGGTCGTTTCACGTCTGTAGTTCCAAGTTTCTGCGTGGTCTAGACAACAGTTATTTGAAAACCTTAAATGGAATAGAATGAGGATGCTTTACTTCCTTTCATGTTACCCGTCAGCTCAGGGTAAGTGGATCTTTCTTTCTAAACTATATTTTAATCTGACATCAAAAGAGAGTAGAGGGTAGGTGTGTCAATATATTCTTTTGGTCACACTTCTTTCTTTTTCATAATTATATAAATTATTTTCACTATTGGCTATTCAAACAATCGTCATTTGTCTTATCAGCTGAGACTGAAATTGAGGTGAAAAGGCAGCTTTGTGCTTGAATTCCAGGCAAGTTCATGGCCCGGTCTGGAATTTCAGCCTTTTTCTTTTTGTATGAAGTGAAGACAAGAGGTTAAGTTATTTGCAACAGTTCCTGGTTCCTTATTGTATTTCATTGTTTTGTCATCTAAGTGTTATGTAGATTATTCATCATAGTTAAATAATAATATTATACAGATTTATTTTTAGCTCTTTGACACATTCTATGTTACCCTTTGTATGGTGGATTAATTATTTTGTATCCGATTTTTTAGCTGTGCATTGTCCTGTTTCTCTGCCGATGTACCCTGTCCATTGTCACTTTCCAGATAGCAAGACTTTGGCAATTAAAAGCACTGTCTGCATACTGTGTGCCTTAATATTTTCCCATATAGTCTGTTTTCACTGCATGGTTTCACTGAGCAACACATGTAGATAATATCTAGACAACACATATCCTGGTCAGACAGTCGATTAATTTAGAAGTTGTCTATAAATTATTAAAACACACGCTGTTGACTGATATTCCTGCGTGTGGAAAATAATTGTTTCAGGCTTTCTTTTCAGTTCACAAGTTTTTTGTAGGTTTTACAAAAAAAAATTATAAAGAAATAGAGATGGCTCAGTTAGTTCCTCTTAAGGTTCAAGAGTTGATCATGGCACCTGGAATTGGAGTTTACAGGGAATGAACACAGATTAAAAGCATTTTGTTTAAATTTGCCGAATTGTCACAAGTTCTGTTTCTTATTGTTATTGTATGCATTGCTTCTGGGAGTTATTTGAAGGCAAAATGAGGGAAATTAATCAGGCAAATGTTTATTTAACGGCTGTGATTAATTTAAACGAAAGACAATTTCAGCAAATGCAACAAACAAGAACTGCAAACAACAATTGCACTGTTATACGGCTCACAACATTTTATTTCTTTAAATATCTGCACAGCTAATTTATTTAAAATTTTTATTTTATTTTATTAAGCCCCTACATCATGTTTTCATTGCATGATATAGAAAAAATATTTCACCACTCTTAAATATTTAAAGATCTGAGTTGGAGCTGTGTGAATTATTTCATGTACATCCTGCTGACTGAAATTCCATTGAAATGAAGCATTGTCAGAACATGTCTAATCATTACACCTGTGCTCAATGTAAAGAGGAAGTCTACATTTCCAAAATATTTTTTCAATATCACAGAACACTTGTTAGAGGAAAATGACAAAACACGAGAAGCACTGTGTTTAAAATGTCTCACTGATATCCCCAGGAAGTGTTCTGGTGTGTTTCAGAGAGAGAGAGAGAGAGAGAGAGAGAGAGAGAGAGAGAGAGAGAGAGAGAGAGAGAGAGAGAGAGAGAGAGAGAGAGAGAGAGAGATATGCCTCTGGGTATTTTGATATTTGCCAGGTATGGATAAAAAGTAGACTTTTAAACAAAATTATCTCCTAATATACTTTTTATTTATCTAAAAGGCAACTTTTCATTCCCAATTCATAGCAAGCTGATAACATAATACTAATATTCTGAAAATCATTTAATAAAATTAAAGATGTATATTTCTAGAACCAGTCGATATATTCTTCATGGTTTTTGGGTTGGGGTTTCATGTGATATTGTCATGTGGTCACACAGCTTTGTATTAAAATAATTGCCAAAGGGTAAAAACTCTCAGTATTGAAACAAGAGGGTATATGTAATGCCAACTATGCTCCCCAAGCAACACATTTACAGAACGTTGAGAGAAATGGTAGTGAAAACAGCTAGAGTTTCAGTTAAATAAGCCTTCCCCAGGCAAGGGCTTATTCCCCACTGTAATCTTTGAGAAGATCTTCCAAATGACAAAGCCCTGATGTCATGCTCCTCTTCTGTATGTGTCAAGCTGGCAGACATACCCTCGATTCACAGCGAGATCTGTCCACAAGTCCAAAATTGTGAAGAGTGAGGACATTCATGTCCACAGAGAGACAACTTAATCACGAGAAAATCACTGTATGAATAACAGATGTGTACAGCCACAAAGCAGGACTGAGCAAAAAAAACTGAGCACTTCAGATAAAACATGATAATATGAGTTATTACGAGGGAGATTAAGAGATTTGAGATCCCGTGAAGTAGAGATTAATTTTAAGATGTCAGAAGAAATGTTTTTTTTTAATAATTTTAAATCTATTAGCACTGTTAGCAACAACACCTGAAAAAACCTAAACTCATGAATAGGGATCTTTTAGTTTAGTTCGAATTTCTAATGAATCAAATCTATGTAAATAATGTAAGTTAATGTTATTGTTATTTAACTTTCTATTAAATTATGTAAATATTATGTTTTTTTACTATTTTATTTGGTAATTTAAAGTATATATCATTTATTTTTGTAATACAGTTAAAAAAAATCATTTTAAAAACGCCTTAAAAACTTAAAATGACCAACATTAAAATAGCAGTTAAATTAAGGTTGGAAGCAGGTGATTCAGTGACCTCTGTCTTCTACTTATTGTCCCATTCTGACTATTCCTTGGCATCTTATTTTACATCACACCTCTATGACATCATAGAGGGCAGCATTTAACCGTACCACTGTCAAATCTATTTGGTCTATGATGTATGATGGGGGATGTCCGTTAGAATAAAGGGGGAATCAGGGGCATGGGAAAGTGTGGCGAGGTCACTGAACACGTGTGTCATAGCCAGAAAAAGTCAATCTGCTGGCCAGCCCCTCAAGCTCTATCCAAATCCATATCCAGAATTCCCAAATTGTGATCAGCTTTAATCACCTTTTCCCCATGTCTCAGTTTTATACAAAATGGAATTTCAATCCACTTTGTGAATTTGTGAGATTACATTCATGATACTGCAGCCAAGTTAGATCATTTGCTAAATAGTGAAATGCATTTAAAATTATCAGTCTAAAACTCTATGCTCTCTACTTCTTCACAGTTAAAGTAAGCATCATCAACAAAAATGATACATGCTGGAGGTGGCTTTAACCCGACTGCTTTGGCACCTAGGCAACATTAGGGACGAGGCCATTTTAAAACCCAAGGTTGCTTTGCTTGACTTCCCCTGTTAAGTGATCCCCCTCGGTGGACTGCTATTTTATTAACAATTCATATGGAAATTAGGGGGCAAAGAAAGACCAGATTCTCACATAAACTTGATGTGGCCATGAATGTGTCTCTGTGTTTTCTCTGACCCCGCTGTGGCATTAGACACTGCCTGCTAGAGACCAGGAGGCAGACACAAAGAGAGAAATGAAAAGCAAGCACATTCCTGCATGGCACACAAAGACAGCAGGAGAAAGAGAAAAGAGAGGGAGAAAAAGACAGAAGGGACCCTATCTCTCTCTCTCCCTATCACTCGTCTTTCTCCCAGTGTGATATCAAGCTTTTCTCCCAGTCATCGTGCCTTCAGGTCATCGCTCTTCTGCTCAGACTCGCCTTTTTTCATTTCTATCCAAGATCAATAATCATACAGATGGGTCCCAAAAATCTATTTTTTTTTAAACTTGAAAAGTATTCGGTTTAATAATTAAAAATAAATGTAAAAGTATAACGGTTTTGCATATCTTATAATTAAATCTGTAAAATATGTATGTAAAATATGTTAAAAGCTAAATTATAATTTTCAAAATTCTTTTGTCTTAATGGTTACGAAATAATATTCTTTACATCCCATAAAAGATTCTTTGTAGAAATAAACGTTTTGTCAGATTAAGAAAGGTAAGAAAGGGATTATTCTTTTGAAAAGTTTCTTTGTGGAACCAAAAATGGTTCTTCTATGGCATCGCTGTAAAAACCCTTATAAGCAACTTTATTTTTAAGAGAGCGACAGACCGAATACATAAATTTTAGTCACAAAATTTTTAATGAAACAAGTTCAGTAAAACACAATATGGAACAGAACGAGAATAACATTCTTTACAAATACAATTATTTCCTAAACATCTCTCCAGGAATGTCTGCCATATTTTAAATGCTGGGTTTGTTTCTAAATCTGTGTAAACCTGTTTAAAAAACAATTAATGTTTCCGTGTGTGTTTATGTATGGCTAGGGTCCTCTCATTCATGAGAAAGTGTCCTGCCTTTAGGGGGGTGCAGGGGCGGTTGTGTCCATCAACATCTTTTGTGTGACGACTCGTTTGTGCCACACTTCACAACAAGCTGCATCTTGTCATGTAAATAGAGGGTATTTAACAGTTTTCAGGCAATTAAACAGATAATAGTGTTTTGTTAGCCCGGGTAATGTAGAGGGGGATATCTTTTGTGTAGTGGGGGGCACTGTCTTTTTGATTATTTAACATGACACTTGAGGTAAACCTTGAATGTCTGGTTCATTTCTCTTTATTTTTTCCATCTAAAAAGAAAAAAAGACTATTCTGTGTCCATGTCGGACATATACAAATATATAGAAAGTCGGCATTACGAGGACAGTGAGGTAGAAGGTGTGTTGGCAGGTTATCATTTGTTGTGGTGACCAGTACGTGAATGGTCCGGAGACAATGTCATGCGGCAGGGTCAAGCTTTTAGCCCAATCTACTGATGTGACTATAAATAATGCATAGGGTGAGATTAGGAGAAACTCACAGCTGGTCTTGCCTTCATTGTCTACATTGTGGGTCACACATACGAGCAAGCAATGAGAACATATTGAACGTCTGTCTCAAAGTCAAAACACAAGACTTTTATCACAAATAACTCTTTAGAACATGGCCATTTAATGCCCACCAAGCTTTATATAATTAGATGTTGAACGGCATCGACTCTGTGATAAAATTTGTTTGGGGCAGATTAATTATCATTAGTTTTGATTTTTTCTAAATAGCTTGTTTATACACAGAGTCTTTTAAAATATCTGTAATTAATAGTAGATACAAATTTAAATATTTGTTTAGGTTTAATTCAATTAACCAATTTTCTAAAAATTGAAAATGGTATAAATGGTTAAACCAATAATATTATTTATCTGTTGTACATGAATACTTTTATTTTTAAATACATGTTCTAAATAAATACATTTTAAATAAAAATAAATAAATAGATAAGTATTCTGCAAATACTGCAAATATAAAATCAAGCAGCTATCAATCTTGGTTTTGTACATTCATCTTTTCAACATTTTCTTTTGGATACATTTTCATTTTTGGCTATAAAGAGTTAAAATAGAGTAAAAATGTCACATTTATAAACAAGTGCTCCAATTTGTATAGAAAAGTTAAAGTTTAAAGTTAAATGTTATGTTTTAAAGTTTATGCATTTAAATAAAAAATTGCATGTTTTATGCCAATAGCTAGTCAAATGGAATACAACTGTTGGTAATTTCCAAAATTAACTTCCATTTTCCATCAGCTACTGACATGGCGACAATGTGTGTGGAGCATTGTGAGGTGCGCCACCCAATCAAGTTTCCCAAAAGAAAAAAAACACCCCCTCAGCACTCTGAAACATGTAGATCGGGGTATATTTTTAAGCAGAGCTTATCTGAGTTTTGTTAATATGAATTTCTGTTTTCTTTTTCTCAATACTACCTGTTCATTTTCAATCTGAATAATCCTAAAAAATTTGCGCATGCATAACAATATTAGTAAAATATGTCAATCTAAAATACTAGTACATTTATAAAAAAATTTAGGTTTGTAGAATGGTAATGTCACAAATAATATATAATAGGCTATTGAAATTTGATAATTAAGATTTTTTAAATTGAAATGGTTTTATATTTTTTGTTTCACTGAAATAACAAGATGCATTATAATTGAAGTAAAAATATTGTTCCACAAATTCAGTAAAAATAAATTTATGCATCCCATTTTTAATGACTATTTTTGCATTAAATTTTTGTTGGGAAAATATACACATAAGATGAATAAAAAATGTAGCATAATTGTTAGTTCAGACGGTTTTCATATTTGATTTTTAATATGATAAATTGTTTAAGAAATCCTGTCATGATTGTATTTGTATCATCATTATCATTAGACAGTTTATTTAAACATCAACGATGAGTTTATAACACATATAATTCTGTAGTGCATCCAGAAATCATTCACTTTAGAAATAATTTTAATGAAATAAATTACAAATGATTTTACTTCCTTTATCATCAAAAAGGGGGACTCACAGTCTTTCTTGTCCCAAAATCAACCATACATGATTTCTTACATATAATTTTGGTATGACTGCAGCTCTCTTGAAATGTAATTTCAGTGCGTATTTAGTGAATTCCTAAAATCCCACAATAATTACAACACAATAAAGGCTTTAAGACACAGATAAGACTACATGCTTTAATACCAACTAATGTTTGTGTGCACACATTAAATATCAGGGAGAAAAAACAATTATTGCTTTCTGATGATGGTGCATGCATGCAGTTAAAATCCAAGAACACAATTACATTAACACTCACCATATGAGAGAAAATTGTTATATGTAGCTTTTGGTAGCCTTATTGTTGATTTAAATTATTCCAGTTGCCATACAAATACTCTTCACAAATGGAATCAAAATATTATAATAAAGCACAACATTTGACAGTTCACAACCTTTAAAGTCCCTCTGCAATCAGTGTTGAAAAAGCACGGTGTTAAGGCAGCAAACGAAATCTACGTTGAAATCACAACTGGATCAATAAAGGATAAAAATTGCATTGATCTGACGCATCACAACATGCTTATCCAGATGTCCCAGATGATCAAAACAACAGAATGAAGGGAAGAGTGAGAGCAAACGCAAACACTGGTAAGGGAGAAAGAGAGAGAAATGAGGAAAGAGAAGAGGGAGAGAGGGCTGGAGAGTGAAAGTGAGGGAGAGAGAGAGAGAGAGAGAGAGAGTTGGCCCACAACGCAAGCTTGATTAGAAAAAATGCTTACTAAGCTATCCGTTTCACACATGCACAGATCGAGGGTTCGATATTCAGCGGATCGATGAAGGAAAAGGCACAAAGGCAAAATCGGAACGGAGCTTCTTTTCAAATTCACATCTTCGATGTCCCCCCCTGCAGACTGCGGCGGTGCTAAGCACGTGGAGCAAGGGTTACCTCAAGGCTGATCTCTGGACCATGCAAACAAGTCTAGACCGGTGACCTGCCGAATCCTTCCCTTTGAGGGCCAAGCAAGTTCGGTCAGGAAGAAGAAAGCAGAGCGAGACCTCTTTTCAATGAGAGAGCAGGGAGGTAAGAAGGGCAGAGGAGTAGGCATCTGCTTCCATGGTTACTAGCCAAGTATGAGGATCCTGCTATTGAATAGGCTCCGTTCTCATGCTCTCGGCCAGCCAGTGTCACACATTTAGAAGGGAGGAGAGCCACGGCACCAGACGCGCTTCTTTTAATACTCAAATAATGCGTGGGCTGCTCGTAGGAGCGAGAATAAATGGTGGATAGAAGGACGACTCTATGTCACATGACTTCGTAACATGGCTCTGTTATTATTTATTTCATTTTTTTAGGAATGTGTTGGTTTTGTTGTCGCTTCGACGGCGGTAATTTGATTTTAAAATTGACCATTGTTCTCGAAAACAAAAAGAGGAGGGTGAAGGTCAAATGTTTTGAAATCAAAAAGATAGTCGGCAGTTATTGTTTTGTGAATTGTGACAACGCTCGCTTACGAAAGTAAATGTCGTCACTTAAAGCGGTGAATCTTGGTTGTGTTGTTTTGATAGGATGATTTTGGTATTTTAATAGTTGGGTTGACTTCCTCTGTTTATTCTTTGTGTATTCATGTCACTTTTATTAGATTTTTATTTAGTATTTTTGTATCATGATACTAATAATACAGATGTTCAAATTCTTTTACAAAGAAGCCGTGGTAAAAATCAAGCTTCCCTTGATTTTTATGTTTTTAAGAAAACAAGGATAGGACAAATGCATGTTTGGCAATACAAATTGAACAAATTATACATCTTTAATCAAAATATTTGTAACGCTTGCCAAATATTTGGCTGAAATCTGTTTGGGAACGCTGGACTCGTCCCAGAAGCTGACACTTGTTCCACCAGAAGCGCTCTGAAAACTAGACAGATGGTTGAAGCAGTGGAAAGAGGCAGAGCACTGAGAGATTTACTGGGGGATCGTGGGAAAGTCTGTGCTCGGTTCACCTGCTTCGAGGGAGGCAGGAGCAGAAGTGTGTTTGCTAACCAATGACCCATGAAACACGAATATAAAAATAATTCTGAACAGTGAAAGTATTTTGAGATCTGTGATTGTATGATAAAGATGTTTTTGCTTGGCAGTGTAATACAGATTTATATCTGATATATATTTGAAGAGTTATTTTCCAAAATACAATTAATCCACTTCAAAAGTTTTGTTAAAAATGCTAAAAACAGAGACGTCTGGTAAAAAACGGCATCTTGTAGTGCATTTTAATCAAGATAAAAATAATGTGATTTGGTATGACACATTGAAAGAGCAGTGAATAAGTTCAGTACACAGCAAAATGGCATGATAAACACATATATTTGGCTTTTATAGCATTTTGGTAAAGAGATATTTATATTTAAATGTATGCATTTGGCTGATTAGCGCCTTGCTCTTACCACTTAGCAACAAAAAAGCTTCATGTCTTTCATATAAGCTTAATATAAATAAGATTTATATTTTATAAGATTTATATCTGAATAGCAGAAGTTACATCACTAATTTAACATATGCTTAGTTATAATAATACATTAAATGATGATGTGATAATTTGGACTTTGTGTTGAGTCTTGTCGAGTGGTTGCATTGAGGTTTTATTTCACTTGTGGTTCCCTCAGGTTTCATGCATTTACTTGTTTCTGGAACTATTGTAATATCTTTGTGTGGAAAATGTTTTTCTTTTTGGGTATTTTGACCACAATCTCAAGCTCAAACCAGAGAAAGGACAAAACATGACCCTTGCTTCAACCACAGTTATTATTTTAATTTGTTGTATGAATTTTTTCTGAGTGCACTGGTGCTCATACATCAAATCTTAGTTCCCTAACATGAAACAGGAGGGGGATCAATCACTGCAGGCACTTTGCCTAACAGGAAGAAGAAAGTGAGGCGACGTTAGAGGAAGTTAGGACGTGCTATTGGTATCTTATCCTCTTTAAGTCTATTGTTCTTGACAAAGCCCAGTCACAATACCCCTGGGGTGGATGGCACTCCATTGAATAGCCACTTTGGTGGGATTTAACGGGTTAACCCTTCACAAAAGGGGTTGAGGCCATGTAACACAGCAGGGGTAGAACATTGGAAACACCAGGGATCTACATGCTTCACTTCCTTAACAGTTGGCCTTAATTTTACTTTGGCTTTTGCATATTTTCCATACATGTTTTGGATTCTTCATCCCACATATGTGGAGGCTGCAAGGTTGGCTTTGTGGTTTATGCAAAAAAAAAAGATTTGTTTAGTTCTACTGTTTTGAGCCTTCACAGTCCTTATAGCTGATTTTAACAATGCTAACTTGACTGCATACCCTAGGTTATGCCAAATATTTATTATTGCAGCCAAGCTCTTTGTTCTGCTGGCTCAGATTTCGATTGTGAATTGTCTTGGTTTACTTTCCATAAAACTAGATTATAAGCATTTGTTCTCTTTTCCCTGAAGTGATTTGAAATGAGACGAAGGAATGAAGCATAAGAATAACAGAGGAGTGACATCATACATTTTTTGGGTACTGCTAGTATCAGTTTAATAAAATTCTGAAATTATTAAATGTTCTATTTTTCATAGATTTTCAAACAGCGTTTGCTTCATTCAATCTCTGTAAGAATTTTAATCAGATGCAATTGTGAGCAAGACGTGCATTTTCTGATTTTGAGGTTTAGATCCATGTTCTCATGCAGTCCATGAATTCAGAATGTGTAACAAGCACTCATATTACATCATATTAAAAAGTGTGCTCTTTTCTCAACACGTTACCGTAATTATGAATATTATAGCAGCTCTGAGTGGTATCGCACAATTGAATCGTACAGCAATGAAATCCGAGTCTCGATTTCATGCAGCTCCTTGTTTTGATTCCACCCCTGAGGAATAGTTCCCCTCATCTGACCCTGGCTTTCATTGTGATCCATTTCCACTCTGTTTCCATTAGCTGTACTGTTGAGGAAGACCGCTTTACATTTCCTTAGCCAGCCACGGAGATGTGGTGTGCACAGATTCCAGATTTTAAGCAATTCAGCTAGTCACTTGGTTATAAATGATAAGGCAACAATGTGGCTAGATACCAAAATTACGAGGGATATAGTGTGATTAGCAATATAATATATTTCAGTCTGAAGGAAAGGAAATTTATGCAGCCCAAAATGTCATTTGCATGCATTTCGATTAGATTTTGAATGAAAAATTTATTTTTAAACCTTACCACAGTGACAGAAAAACAGAAGGCAAGAGATGTGAATATTAGAATTTGTTTTTGCCAACTGAAATATAAGAAAAAATTACACACAAATACACTGAAAAAAGTGGGTTGTTGGAATCACTTAATTTATTGTTTAAACACAATTTCTTTCAAAAATCAAGAAATGTTTTTTTAAAGTTAATTTATTAAATTAATTGATTTAATCATGTGGATGGAATGTACATGATAAAATTTGGTAATTTAAACCCATTTTTTCAGTGTATGAGAAATTAATTTATTTGAATTTTTTTAAACTTTATATTTAACGGATAAAAAAAATGAATATCATGCATCAGAAAACTGTTTATACATTAGTCATTTAGCTGATGCTTTTTATCCAAAGCGACTTAATATTCTTTATAAAAAATATTAAAAGCCTTGATTGCTTTAATATTAAAAAATAAGCTTATGCTGTGCAAAAAAAATGTAAGCACATTACATCTGTCTGCAGGACCTACACTTTTGGAGGTTTAGATTCTTTGTTTCCCAGCCATTTTTTAGGAAAGCAGTGGTCAATTTTTAAATACCATTCCCATAACCTTCTCTCTGACATTTAAGTTCAATGCTTTACAGATGCCACAAGTCATTATTGTCTCATTGTTTGCGGTGCTTTGGAAATGATTTTATTTATTTGTTCCACAACCCACATTTCTTCAGAGATGTGAGAGAATTAAGGTGCTATTGTGCAGACTTCAGGAATACATTTTTGCGGTCTGAGGAAGTTTCAAATAAATGTTGTGTGTGTCCATTGTAACTTTCTTCTGAACTCAGTAACTTTTCAGAGCTGAATAATATGGTCTAACATTTTTTTTCTGGTTTTTACTATGGTGGCATTGGTTTGTTTGGTAATGTGGTTGTTATTCTTTATAGCATACTCACACAAAGGTGTGAGTACAGCATGCAGTGATCTTAACACTAGAGATGTTTTGTTCTAAAATTAAATTAATCTTCATTTACTGTGTAGAATGGATCTGGATGTAGCTGTTCATAAAAAGATTTAGAAACTTGGAAATACCCAGGATCAATAATACAAGCATCCCAAATATAGAAAAAAATTGTTGCGTAATAAATTCACTTGTCTAGGGGTTGAAACAAACTAGCATTTTTTAAACCATGTTTTTTGTTGGAATTACAGTGGTTTCTAACTGGCCAATAATCATCTGACTACTATTAAAGCCACAAAAATCATTATTGGATAATTTATTATCAGAGTATGAACTTAATCTAAGTAACATGTTAACATGCCACTAGAACACCTTGCTTAAATGAATCATGTATTAGTCTGAATTTTTGCTATAAAACACAGCAAATGATGATCTCAGATATAGTAGGTATTGTGTTACTGGCTTTTTGTCATTTATAAATGTGTCAAATGCATAACCCGATTTGTGGGTTACAATGAATTTTTGCTTACAATTCATGACAGAGCCAAATGTGCAACTTGGTCAGGGTAGCATTAATGCGATTAAGGTGTTGAAATGCATTGATTTTAAATGAAAACCGTATAGTGCCCCCTATGTTAATACGATGCTTATGATTATGAGCTAAATCACATTATTTTGATTAAATAAATGCGTTAACATGAGGTAAAGTTTAATCGTAATATTGCCATCATATCTCATTAAGAAGGTCTAAGTAAACAGAGTAGCTGTTCTGGAATATTTAAATGTATTAAAATTTGAAATGTTTTGTATACATTTCTAAATGAAACAGTTCCATAGTTGGTGAATCTTCGTCTTTCCTCTAATTGTCACGACACAGTCCAGCTCACAGAATTAGATTTTCATACAGTTTTTTCATGAAACAGATGGAATTTTGTATTCCGACATGCTGTTGAAACTGATTTGTAAGCATCGTTCTCCAGTATAATCAACTTCAGATGAAACTACCAGACTTTTGCCATTTCTAAGACAAGAACAAATTAAAGCAAATTTTCTTTACTAAACTACTTCTATTAAATCACGACCACAACTAAGTCATTATTTGAATGCAATGCAAGTTGCTTTGGATAGAGTTTCTGCCAAATACATAAATGTAAATGTAATTGAGCCAAATATGAGGAGAGTCATTAACAAGGACAGTTATTAAACCCAAGTGGCATTTAATCATTTGTAAGGGGGATCTAATGGATGCAATAACATTATAAAATGGTGTAAGCATTGATCCTAAAATAATGCTTCATTTAGTCTCATTGATGGTAGGTTTTTCAGGTCAAGATAATTTGATATTCATAATGTATTGATGTTTTTATCATCTCTATATGTAGTATTTGAGTACAGGGTTTTAACAGCAATAAAGGGTATGCAGATAAAAAAAAGATATTGCTGCTGTCATTCTGAAACCTTTATCTCCATATTTAGTGATTTTTGTCACAGTCTTTATGTTTTTAACTCATTTTTAAAAATATCTGATCAAAACAAGTACTAAAAGTTAATAATTACATCACGATTAGTTACATACAGAATAAACCTGTTTACATGTCTATGTACTATGCATTAAACACACACATGCAATTATATTTATGCGTTATTGTGTATATTTATATATAATACGTATATATAATATGTGCTGTGCATATTAATTTTATATTTATAAACACATATACATACATGTATATTTCAGAAAAATATTAAATATAAAAATCTCTATGTCCTTGTGTTTATAATACAAAATGATTATGCAGAGCAAAAAAAATATTTTGTGCAAACACAAATGTTTATTTTGTAATTAATTTTTATTAATCTTTTGACAGCTCTAGTGTAAATTAAAGTACATTATTTAATTGTGTAGTAATTTATTTATGTTTCTATTCTCCCCCAATATATTAATGTGTTTGTATGTTTTACAACATAAAATTCATTTTTTTTATCATTGCCCAGCCCTTGTTAAAAGTGCTTGTGAACTTTCACAACTCAGGATTTAATAATCATCCCTGTCAAAAATAATTGTGGTCTCAAAAATACAAGGGTTCGAAGGATTGAAATCATATTAAACCATCACTTTAAAATAGCATTAAAAAAATAACATTTATATTTAAAGCATTAATACAACAGCACAAAGAAATGACATTAAATATAATTAAAATCTCTATTGTG
The DNA here is from genome assembly GCA_033220385.1 of Triplophysa yarkandensis. NCBI lineage: Eukaryota > Metazoa > Chordata > Actinopteri > Cypriniformes > Nemacheilidae > Triplophysa > Triplophysa yarkandensis. Next base: position 10,864,583 of record CM065675.1, read on the forward strand.
ATAACCAGATTTCATACATGTAAGGCCAAATGCAAATATACCAGGCTTCTATTGAGGACGTTAGGACCGTGTGAGCATGTTTGTCATGGCTTCATTTTGCTCCCCCAAAGGAACCCCTCTTTCCCCTCTGCAACATCAAAACTGCAATCTGACTAAGACGTCCTGCAAAAACTGACCCTGTTCATTCTGGCACCAATCAAGAAATTTGACTGACGGCTGGGTCAAACAAAGTCATTTTCTTGGCACCACTCCCAGCACCCCTCTCCTTGCATCAAACCGGGGATCAGGTCCCTTTCCACACAAGCTGACAAAAGAGGTTTCCTTGCACCTTTCAGCCTCAGCCCATCCCACCATCCATCAGAATAGTAATTGCTTAAACCTGACGCAAATTACTGAAAATGAGTAAAGGCCAGTCAGTGAAGGATTTACAGCTATTGTTATAAATTATGAAGTATGGAACATAAGCACCTCATGAATACCTCCCCAGTGCTGTACACCATGGGTACATTTAAACTATTCATCAAGTATGAGAAGCATTACCTTACAACACTCTTGTACATCTGGAAGAGTGTTCCAGGTTCAGTGGTCTTTGCTTGCCGAAAACTAGCTACAATATTCTCCTGGACGGTCATAAGCAGGTGTATAACAGTGGTAAAATGGCCTTTGAGTTATTGCTGAGGGGCCCGGGATGTATACCAATTTGTTTTAAGTTAGTGTGGTTGGCTAAATATCAAAGCAGGATGTGTGCAATACTTTTTCCGTCTTTAAGTCCATTTCATTAACTGATCTTTGTGATTTTTTAGATGAAATACAAGCTGGCGTAAAAGCAAGGAGCAAAACTTTGATCCGACAAGAAGACTAAAAGCACTTGTGAGATACAAACTAGACATTGACCTCTACAGATAATTAACAGCCTTCATTAAGCATTAATGAAATAACTAAATGAATAAGCGTTTTAGCTTTATTTTTGGTATTAAATCAACTCTGGCAACCGTTCCCTCTACGAATTCTTAAAAGATCACTCTAAAAAGTGACATGTTTAGTGTTATGCATCCCAGTTTTACCTCTTTGACATTAATAAGATTCAGACCATAGTTTTGTTTTCACTCAACAGAATACAGTGCGGTATGAGTCATGGGTCCTGTCATATGTTTGAGTAATTGCTATGAACCGAATGACTCCTGGACGCATGTAACACTGCCTTGTAGCCAAATGGCACGTGAGAGGCCCCACTCAGCTGCTGCCTCCATTTGCTTGTTTAAGACTAATGGCACCATTGAGTTCACTTCACGTGTGTGCAAACAGTCAGCCTGTGGCCAAAAATATCTTGCTTTTCCAGATAAACCATCCAAGCAATCCCTAACTTTCCTAGCTTTCATTATTTTTCTTCATGCTGGGCTTTAGACTAATCGATCCGTCTAGGTTTCCTCAATCAAGCAGAACAGCAGGCATGGTTGAGGTTTTCGAATGAAGAGTATATTTTTTATAAATGAAGTTCTGTGGATTAAAACATAAACTGTGGATTTAAACTAGGAAACCCGTTCACATCTTTTGTATTGAAACAAAATCAATGCATGTGAATGAATACCAGTTCCTTAATTCTTTAAAAAATCAGTTCTGCCGAGGAAAGTTAGCCATACAGGTCAACCAAACAGCAGTGGCACCCATTCACTTCTAGTGTTCCCAACATTCTTCAAAACATTTTTGTTCTGCGAAGGAAAGTACGTCATACAATCTTACAGTAAGCCAACATAACCTAATGCTATTGTTCAATGACAAGAGGGTAAATAATGCACAATAATAATATTTGGGTGAATTATTACTTTAAGTTAACCTATCTTCCACTAAACCCAAAATGTTGGATAGTTAAAAATCATTGTTAAATATTGACCTTATCTTTGTTTGGGAACAGATTTTTTTAAGTGTGTTTAATCCTAACTATTATCAAAGCATGCTCACTTTTAAGTCTAATAGATTGTCCCCTGGAGCTTTCCACATGTACTGTATACTATGAATTATGCTTAAGTTTGATTTCGGTAAGCGAAATGCATGAAATGCTGTTTTATGACTGGTAAAATTTGACATGTCGACATTCTTTATTTGCAAAGCAGCATAGTAGGATCATATTCGCCATGCTACATTGAACTTTACTGGTAATGTGAACCAGTTTAGGGGCAGGAACTTAACTTGGAAGCTGACTGGAAAATCAAAGAACCAAGTTACCGACATTACATGGCTGTGTTGAAAAAGGATGTCGGAGGTTAGTATGTCTTGTGGCCGACAGTAAAAATTCAGATGGTGGTTGTAAACTGTTTCAAATGTGACTTCCATTGAGAGGCCATGTAGAGTTTTCTCTTCAAAACGGTCAATCAAGTGGTCAAGAGGAAATAAAAGTGATACGGTACTTAGCGAGCCTTCAAACTGTTTTAACATCGCCATTTACCACATACACTAAGAGACGCTTGTTTTGTGATTAAACTTTTATTTATTGTATTTTCTGATCCCTCAACTAAACATAAATGCCATTAAAACCTAAAAGAAGGCATTATTTGTTTTATCATTTACTTGTTGCTTCACATCTTTCCCCATTTCTGAAAAAAACACATGTGTTTAGTTAGACACTTTAAGGCCTGCCTATCAGTGTACTCTCCCTTGTCTACAGTCTAATCTACTTTTGTTAGTCCACTGGGCTTTCAGTTTCTGTATCACCACCAATGACGAGACTGATATCGTCAGAGTCTTTGATGACACGTTGTGGAAGAAACTGGATGCCTACAATCCTGGTGTTTGCAATTGTCCAAGACATCTGATTTCTGTTTACTTTTAATCTTCTCAATTTGTTTGCAGGTACTAACACACACAAGAAGCCTCTTTCAATGAAGCCTAGAGCTAAGATGCCCATGTTTGAAATCTGAAAGAAAATGTACAACAACATGTAAAACCAATTTGGACTAAATTAAGTTGCATGTATTTAATATACAGGCTTGAAATGGCGAAAAGTTGCATAAACCATTGCTCATACTACCTAACTTATCATCATCCAGTCACTAATTCTAGCATAGCCTCTCTTTTTCCCCTCACAGAACTAATGTTGACAGCCCAGGGTGTGTCGATGTTTGAATGTCTGGCACGATTTTTTTGCAAAAGCAAGATTACCTCAGTGACTCATGAGCACCGAAGTAGGAAAGACTGTTGAGGTTTTGGACCAAGCAAAGGTTGGGAGCTATCAATCACAGAACTTGTCAAAGATTTTAATGGGCAACACAATCAGTTAAACTACCTAGTATTTTACAGGCTTAGCTCAAAGAACTCCTAAACCCATAAATATTATCTACAATATGTACCATCTGTATACTTAAGATAAAGGTGTGAATTTTTGGTATGCAAGTGATAAACTTAAAACAGGAATTTTCAAAAATGCTTATTTATTTTTTTGATGCATGTGTAGATGAACTTAATACATCAATACATTTAATAGAGCAGCATATCACTGTGCATTGCATTCCATGATTGCAATTTAATGTAAAGTTGTGAGATTCCATATTGCAATGTAAATTCAGATTGTTATGTCTCTAAAGGGTTCATAATCAGTTGTTTTGCTTTCTAAGTATCCTGTCTGCAAGCAGCCACTTGTCATTAACCCGTAGATCCGATCTTGTGATTAGTTTAATGGCACAAGCTCGATTCTATGGGTCTCTGTCTCTGTGGTGGAAAATCGTCCAGCATGTATCACAACCTGCCTTGAGAGTTCAGCACATTTTTGCACCTATTGCATACTTTTCTTATTTCCCAGGTATAGCGTGTTGCACAGACTTGTCTTGCATTGTAATTTATTAGCGATTGACGTTTATGTAAACTTGGAAAGCGAAGATTGAAAAGTGGTGACAGAAGCTGAAAGTGTGTGCATCCGGGTTGAGGTAGTAGGTTGTATGGTTTCGAATTTTGCCCGGGGAGTTAACTGTACAACCTTCTAGCTTTCCTTGGGGCTCACAAGTCACCAAACAGCCAACAGTGTATAGAACGAACATTAGGATTTAATTTTTTATTTTGATTTGTTCAAAGCAAATAAACAAACTTAATGTTAATTAAGAATTGAGTAGATGGATGATGTGAGAAAGTCTTACGAAAAACCTTACTAGTATTGACTGGAATTACATTTTCACACAATCTTTGCAAACGTGGCTGGTTAAGTTGATGTCTGCCCTTGTCTTCTAAAATCACCAGATTTTGACCAATTGAAAAAAAGTTACAGTTTATTTTATTACTCCACATAAGACATTATAGTGACTTTAAGTAACTTTGTCACAAAATATAAACAAATTCTCAAAAATGCATCTATATGGTAACAAAACACTGTCAAAGAGCCAATATGGTGAAAATCAAGTTTTTATGTGGTTTTAATGTTGTCTTTATGTTTATGCAGCGTTTTTAATGTGTTTTTATACAAACCATGTGCAAATATATAATTGTTAACCATTGCTGAGTATTTTCACCATTAAACTAATGTTTATCAAAGACAGATTAAAATGCAATTTGAAACTGTCCCTGTTAATGACAGTGTAAACCTGTAAGGCATTACATAAACTTATTCGACCCCATGGATCATCAGTTAAGCGGAAGATATGCTAAATTGACCAATAGATTTAGGCTTAACTCACTTTCTATTTCAGTTTAGCAGCATCTGGAACTGCCGCACATGATTGAGTGAAGATAGGGCCATTTTGCATATTCAAGTATCTATGTATACCGAAAGAAGCGGATGTATAGAGTTTTACTGTTCAAACCATTATAAGGCTGTTTGCTCAGTAAAACTTTAAATATGTCATTTCAATGGTCAAGATTAGTACTTAGGGATGAAATTATCCACCACAGGGGGATTTAAGGTTAGGTTAAAGAGATTATGGTAAGGAAAACAAATTGACATTTGAATATTTGTAAACTTTCTTACAGTCAGTAAAAGTTTTTTTTTTATAACAGATACACGAAAGACAATCTTCTAATACTGAACTGCCTTGCATTTAAAGGGATAATTCAACCAAAGCATGTGATTTTATAATGTGTTTTTTCAAATTAAATATTTTGAAGAATGTAGGACAGCAAATAATTCTGAGGTAATTATGTCTACAATTAAAATTTTTTTCTACTATGAAAATCAATGGGGTCCAAAACTATTTTTGGAATTTGTCCAAATAAACTATACAGGTTTAAAACCACCATAGACTAAATATATAATGACAGAATGAATGAATTTCACCTTGCTCCGCGATAGCCGGCAGTCAAGTGATAAAGCTTTCTTTTGCTTCATGTCCAGTAAATAACCATAATGTATACGTGGGGCACCGAGGTGTCATCGATTTGTCTGGACCTGGTCCTTTCGCTGCTGTCAAAGTGTCTCAGATCAATGCTGAATCACCCTTTGACCCCTGAGAGAAATCAATAGCATTGGGTGCGAGGAGCATGGGCAGTGTCGATAGAGTCGGCTATCATTTGATGTGACATGACATGATGGTTATTAATGTTTGCACACTCATCGCCTTGTGTAGTCAATCTCAGCTTTAATTTTTACAGAGCTTTGCATTTTATGTGTTAGATGAACTGAGTCGAGATCATAAAATTATCAGCTGGTTTAAGATACATTTTTATTATCGTTTTTGCTTCACTCACAAATGTATGAACTAACAAGCTTTGTAAAGCTGGAAATATTTATTGGCTGCATATTTAATGTCCAAAGGTGAAAGTGGAGGTCAGCGATGGCCAGACGCTGAGGCAGAGGCTGTAATAGAGTTGATTGATTACAGGCTTTTGGGGCGTGCATTGATTTCATTTGCTTTAAAGGTCCCTTGGTTGTGTAGTCTCCAGCGTCTGCAGTCTGGAGGCCAAACGGACTTGGACTTGAATTATGTGTTGCTGTAGAAATCGGCATGGTGCAGTGGAGATTATATACAGACATTTAGAGTGCTGTGCTTTGCTTAGGATGCCTGCATTGGGCATAAGTGTTAATGAAACAGGGAATGGACTGAACCACGGGATAAGCCTTTCTGTAAGTCATTATATCATTAGGAGCGCTCGCCATCTCTTTCTGCTTGCGCTATAATGTTAGACATTCATTGGTGATGAATTGGTCATTAGACATAGACTTTTTCATGACATGCAATCAGCAGAGGCGTAAATGATTGCTCAGTGGTTAATTTCTCAAAGAATATGTCAGTGCTTGACCTAGATCAACCGCAGAACAGACCATGCAAAGGTTTATTGCTCTCCTCACTCAATTAAGGTTAGAGTCCCCGGAGCCAAGTAAGGGTTGATGAGGTCGGCTGTCAAGACATAGAGTCTGGGAGGTTTCTTTGGATCAAGTTGAGCGAAAGATGCACAAGATACGCCGTACAATCACTTTTTCGCCTGTGCGCCGCAGCCTCCTGCCACTGCGGGACAGTTTGATGGATGTCTCCTGCAAGCCAATGGCAGTGTATGCCGGGGCGGGAATAACCTGCGCCTTCCACTCACCCCCGCCCCCCATCCTCAGACCAGTCTGCGTATGATTCAGCATCAAGCTCCTCTCTTCACCTCCCAATCTGATGTCTTTCTACCTGAAAGATGGATGGTGGCTCGGTGGCGATGGCAACTCGTTTGTTTGGAAAGCTAAAGGTAAATTGGGAACGATAATAATCTTCTCATTCCCATGAGCACCACATCTGTCCGTTTTAGCCGTCCGTCTCGGGGGAAGACCGCGGTCGTGCAAACGTGGTTGGGGCGGGAGGTGGGGGAGGAGCCGGTGTATGTGATGAGAATAACATCACTCGTGTTTTGGCTGCGGTGAGTCGCCGCCACAGATTTCAGTAGGCAGACCGAATGGTGGCAGCAGAGGTTTCGGAGGGGGGTGGGGTTTGGTTCACGGCATCTTGGCAAATCTGTATGTAGTTGAATGTTGAGCACACCTGCAAATTGGAAAGTGACAGCTTTGTCGTGAGATAGTTTGGTGCATGCCAGAAAAGTTGGTGTCTTGGCTGAGAGGTTTGAAAGTTTCACATTCCGCCTGGTGTTTCTTATGTGATGCTGTACCATTGTCTCTTTGGTGCAGGGTCGCTTCGTCCTACCTGTGAATGGGCACCTTGAGAATCTTTTGGGTGTCACGGTGATTGCAAGGTGAGACATGTGCTGTCAAGACATATAATGTACTGAGGACAACAAAAAGGAAGGACTGACCGTCTGGCTTGGGTTGGGGGGGGTTCCTCCACAAAGACTGCAGAGCAGAGGGCATTTGTCGATAGAAGTTTAATTGGCAAAAAAGAGGAAACAAGTCTCATAATACTTATTCCTGTTTCATGTTGTTGTAGTCTATTTTATGTTCTTTTTGTTAGTTACTATTCAACAGTATTTTAGTAAGCAACAAATTCAGTTGTCAACAGGACTGCATTGCTTATGTTAAGAGAAGTGATTAATTTCGAGGATTTCTCTACCAACATCTTTTCTCTTTACACAGGACAAGGGGTGCTGCAGGACACAAAGACAGACAGCTCGTGACCTGTGCAGCCAGACGAGGACGCTAACTTTTGTCTGGGCAGACATTCTTAGCTCAGAGGCAGAACAGTGTTGAGCTGCTAAGTTCGGCTCTAATGAGAGAAAATCGATAAGCTCAGCTGGTAATGGTTGCCCTCCTCCTGTTCCCTGAGACCCTAACTCGTGAGTTCTTCTTTTAAAATCACGCGTCAGGACCTTGGGAGACGGGTGGAAGGCTTTGGCACTTTTGACCACAATATTAAAACAACAACTCTCTGACATCATCGTAAATGCAAAGACATGTAGAGACTTAAAGTGAACAGGATATGTGATATCCTAAAATACTCTGTTCCAGTCATCGTTTCTAAAGAAGTCATATCATAACACATTTATTAAGAAAATAAAATTAAACGCAATTTTTTGGACATGTTCTGTAGAAGTTAACCAAGATTTATTTTGTGGATCCTCGACAGCTAATGCATTTAAAGGTGTATCAAAAGAAGAATTTGCTGAGAATTTCATGTGTAGGTACAGTAATGCATTTGGTTTGCTTCCTGCTGGGCATATGGTTACTATTACAATATATTGGCAGATACAGAGTTTGTAGAGGCTAAATGCTGTTTCAATAATTTTTTGAAGACATTCTCTGGCAGATTAATTAAAACCAGATTGGCTCCTTAAAGTGGAATTATTGTGGGAGCAAGATGTGCAGTGGAAATAAAAGGTGGAAAAGGTCAATTTATTCCATTACAGCTGTTCATGGGAACAATAAGGACAATGTATTTCTGTCTTTCAGAATTGTTGAATGCAACACTCAACACTTCATTATCCTCAATAATTTTTTCTCATTTTAGTTTACATAAATAAATTAGACATCCAGACATATGATTGTAAATGACCCTTCAAACTATTTGATAGAGATTAGTATCCTACCAGATGTCGCAGCACATTACACAGTTCAATTTTTAGTATTTTGTATCAACATCACTAAAACTTCATGACACTTAAACCTGTATGAATTTCTTCCACAGAACATAAAGATATTTTGAAAAATACAATATAACCAAACAGTGACGGCAACTGTTCACTTCTATATTCTATATGGACACAAAACCAATTCAAGTTAATGCCATCGCTGTGTGGTTAGCAACATTCTTCGAATGTGTTATAAGAAAGTCATAAATCATGTCTGATTTTTATGTTTGGTGCACAATCCCTTTAACATGATAAAATTGTGACAAGCCACAGTGTTTTTTATAGTACAACTTTTTCAAAGCATCACTAAGTGAATTCCTGTTTGTTTAATATTAAAGTTGTTATAAATGATTATCTTTTCAAGTTATAATGGGTTTGTAAGGTTAAGATGAAATACATATGCATATCTTATTATATGTACATGTATGTATGCGTGTGTGTATGCGTGTGTGTGTGTGTGTGTGTGTGTGTGTGTGTGTGCGTTTATATTATTTTTTTACATTATTTACATCTACATCATATAAATTCTTAACCCTCTGCAATAAGTTACAGAGACAAAAGGTGAATCTGAAGCTGCTACCTCAACAAAACTCTGTCCTCTGACGTCAACCTTCCAATTAGACATTGTGTGCCTTTATATATTTATTAAACTTCCTTCTAAGCTGTGGCAGTTTTCCAGCTAATAGGTGGTTGCACCACAGAGCCCCCAGCAACAGAAGCGAGGTAGTCCTCCACCATGAATACAAAACAGTCAGGCATGGCACAGTACGCCTAAAGCCACTAAACTCAGTTTAAAGCGCATGCCCATTGAAAACTAGCTGTAGTGTGTCTGTCTGCAAGCTGGCCGAATCAGCAGACATCAGTCTAAGACTTAAAAGTTGTACTTCTTTGTTTCTTGTCCAGCTGTGCTAAAAGGTTAAATGAGGACATTGAGTAAATCAGTAATGTGACGGTGATTAATAGGACAATAGTGGCTAACTGTGAAAGAAGTAAAGTGTGATGGAACAACGTCTGAACATGATCAGAATTATCTTGAAGGTATACAAATTAACATGAAAATGTGAGAAATCAATTATTGTGATAATTTTTGATGCAAAAAGCTCATGAACCGAAACTAGGAATTGTGGGAAGTTCTGTAGTGCAGTGCTGGCACAATCTCTACCCAATTTAAGTGATGCATTAAATAAGCAAGCATATGAAGGAGATGTCAAGGTGGGTCTCACGATGACAGAATGTCTTGACAGATATTGCAAGCAAGAAGCTAAATCTATTGTATCCATTTATTAATTGAAGTGCAGCGAAATAAGGACGCTGCTTCTTCTTTAGTCACAGATCTCCTTCTCTAGTCTGTCAGACACACACACATATTTGCAGGCACACAGTCGGGGGGGTAATCAGAGTTGGCTGATGTCTGGTTTTCCAGACACTGCAGTAGGCAACCAGACAATCCATCTAGGGGTTCATGGCCTTCGGGACTTTAACTGACAATCTGGATATTGTAAATGCATGTGAAGCGTTAACATCTGATTTTCCGTAAATATCTAATTTTTTATTTGTAGCACACAAAATGTTTTTAATCCAATGTGCTGTTGACAGCTATAAAGTAACATTTAACGACACTTCTGCTTTCTGTCATTTTAAACACACACATGTGTTTCTTCCCTTTGAGATGCGTCTCAGGGTCACCATGTGGACCATAATGGATGCAAATGACATTCTGCTTGCAAATCTCCCATTGTCACCTGGTTCCACCTCCCTGGCGCCCTCTACTGCACTGCTTTATAGTCGTTGCCATGACAACCAGGTCCCTGCGCACATGGGTTTCAGCTTGGAAGCGACAATGAGGTGTTCTCTGGTATCAAGGTCACTTTCTATCATAGTCGGGTAGAGAACGTCTCACACACACAGTCTACACTGTAAATTTTTTTACGTCATACATCAAAAAATAAATAAAAACTAACCTAATAAAATCTTTTTTAAAAAGTCGATTTTAATTTGAAACATTAACATTAGTTAAAAATCAAAAAGTTAATTCCTCTTAGTTGTACTATTGTTTTTGTAATGAAGTATTTATTTAAAAATATATATTTGTAATAAACATAAATATTTATTAGTGAATTCTAATAGAAATATTTGAGTTCAACAGGTTTACATAATTTACATATACACAAAATTTATACAATATATTTACTTAATTTCAAAGCTTTTAAATTTACTAATGTTTTTTAATTGTACATTTTAAAAATGTTTTGAGTGTATATGTGTATTTTGTCTTGAGGTTATACACAATTTGTCATCTTTAAAGCTCGCTGTATAATCCTTTAATAAACTAAGGGAAAATCAGCATATCTCACAAGCTTTAAGTAAAACTGCATGTATTATACCTTATATGGTAACACAGTCGTCAGATTTGCACAAAACGTTGGTCTACCACAGATGATTCAAGCTCCAAACTCTATAACCTGTCAAAAGATGGTAAATGTGCGGTTTGGGCTCAAACCGAAATACCGCTGAGGCTGTTTCTGAAACATTGCCGTGTGTTTCATTTGCAGGCAGCCTGCGGTGTCTAAGCGAAGCTCCTCAGACTTAGCACGTCCCCACATAGATGAGCTGAAAGGTCAGTGAGTTCCTCGCTGCCACAGCGACTGCCAAGTACAGCCAGACTCACTCTATTAGATGCATAATAAAACTGTTGAAACTCTCTATCTCTCGCTGTTTCTCTATTACACACTCCCTTTTGTATGAACCAAGGGTAAAACAAATCCTTTCTTTCATTACTTTCCAAAATGTCTTTCTCCAGATTTTTGTCAAATAAAGTATACAAAGCAATCAACTTGTTCTGTTTGTCTTTTTGAAGTACTGCAGCTTTGAAACATATCCACCACATTGAATTTTTGGAGGCAAAGAAGGAATGGCACATCGAAGAACATCGCACGCTTGATCTGTTGGGAATTGTGGAAAAATAAGATCATGTCATTCTCCAGCTAATATCATTCAACTCTCCACCGAGACAAAGAATGAAATCTGAATCTTAAAAGGGCGAAAGGGGTGGCATTGGGGAGGTCATGAAGTACAGGATGCCGTAGGAGCCTGGCACAGAAAAATGCCTAATGATTTTCCCCAGTTACCTGCCACATACACAACCTCCTACACAACCTCTATTGTTCACATGTCAGGCGAAGAAAAAGAAGAGCTCGATAAGCTCTTGATATTTTTTCCGCAAGCCACCCTCTGAATATAAAAGCTTCATTAAGACGTCCACTGAAAATAATTGCTCCACTTTTGGTATGTACAGCTGTAAAAAGAGACCATTTTAAAATTATTTAAATCGGCAATTGCAGGTTTAGTGGGGCAATATCAGTCCCGTGTCCAGAGCAGCTGAAATCAAACCTCTGGAGGAAGGAAGTCATCCAACAACTATGTGGATGACTGACAGCATGTCAAGACACATGACAACTGTGCTACCAAATAAGGTTATCATATAAAAAGTGTAACTTGTGTATATAGTGCTGTGCAAACGTCAGTATTTACATCATTTGCAGGAGTGTGTCAATAGAACATCTAAGTTAAGATTTCTTCAATCAATTTTGTCATTATTTGTAAGTTTCAATCTTACCCTGCAGTTCTGTGAAGAGAGATTTCACAATACTGTAGCTTTGCAGGTAAAATTTTAAACTAGTTTAAATGTTTTTCAAGTGAAATAATTTAAACTCCAAATTTAAATTCTTTAAGTAAATATACAGTTAAATTTTTTGTATATGTAAGTAAAAAATTAAATAAATATTTACATTACAATTCTTCAAAAAATTGGTTAATAGTACACATATATGTTAATTAAATCCTACATAAACTTTTATGTAAATACATTTTAGAGAAATTAACTGTTCTACCGAGAAAAATAAAAATTAATATAACTGTTTATTTTGTAATATTTACTAAGACACATGAAATATTTTTACAGTGCGGGTGTCTTGAAGAGTGTTGAAGACACAGGTATTCACTCTTTTCATCATGTAATAATAATTGAAATAGACGATGACATCAGATCTCTGTATGGAGAACTGGCTATTGTCACATATCTTGTGCGTACAGAAGAAAATCTCACTGGATTTTTACAAATAATGGTAAAATGAATATTAAGAAATATGATGTTAGGGAATGGGGTGGAGAAGGAAGAACCCAGATGCAGGCATGAATGGAGAAGGCGAAGACTTTTAATTGAAAAAAACAAAAACCCACAATGGGGAAACAGTTACAAAATGCAAAAAAAGCTTCCAACCAGGGTGCAAAAACAAAGCACTAGAAACCATAAACAAAAACTAGGAATAACACGACTAGGACAGGATATCAAAAGACAGGTATCATGACAAAGCCTTGACTAACAAACTATTTCCATGTAATATGTAATGCAACAGCAAAGGACAGGACAGCAAACACAAGGGCATTATCTTGGGAATAGCAACACGAGGGCAGGTGTGGGGAATGAAACAATGATAGGAAGATAGACGGGACAACGAGGGGGTGGGGTCAGGAGAGGAGACAAGAGGGCACATTGCATGTCAAAACAAGGCCATGTGTCTCACACAAATACGCAGGTCTGCCATGATTCTGCCAAAATTTGGAAAACAATGACCAAGAGAGGCAGATTCATGACATATGAACTCATATTTTCTAATGACACACAACTCTAAATTATATAAATAACTGACTTAATAACATTTATTGGGATGAAAATGCTGATGGGCCTAGGACTTTTGCATAGTACAGTATGTATACATTTAACTGTTGTATTGCTTAAAAGTTTTGCTTACTGTATTTTTCTGTCTTCGTCTTTTCTGTTATTTTGTCATATTTCTCCCGTTTTCATTGTTTGCATATGAATGTAAATAGAAAATTTTTTTTTTTTTTAAATTGGCGAGAAATTTAATAATTTTTCTAAAAACATACCTAGAAATAATTTATTTTGACAAAGTAAAAATAATCTTTAAAATGGTTTCTTAATTTTCCCAGCTGGGGTATTGTGCACAAACACAAGTCTGCAGCACATATTATCATATTATCCCAGATTGTCAATTCATTTGTTTTCATTTGCCGGCTCTGGTTGTATGCCTCAGAGCCACACACTCAACAACTAAGACCTAAGCATATGGACGTAATGCCCTTATGCCAAATCAAACATCCTTTGAAGTTATTTACAGAGATATCGAACAAACTGACATGTAGGACCTAAATATATTTATTTTTGCTATGCAAAGCATTTTAAATGTATTTGGAGCTACATTGATGTAATTTATCCTATCATACTTAAAGTAATTATAAAGTTATTAACTCTTATATTAATTTAATTATAATCCATTTGTGTATAATAGTGAGTGGATTTTTTTTTAAACAACTTATATGTTAAACTTACAGCTACTGCATATTTAAAGGGGGTAATGTTTTATAGTTAGTAGCCTAAGGGGTGGAGATATGACTCTTATACCTCTCTCCTTTCACTAGGCCCCAGTCTAATTATACATTCCAGTGAGAGATCTCCACTCCAATGAACTGTTCACTACACACATAAATTCATATATCAATCCAACTTCACGTCAGCCAAGAAATATCCAAATGAAATGTTCTATATAATACTTTGGATTTATATGAGTGGTCACTATCTATTTGAAACCACAGACCACAAGCACCTTTGAGTGCTATAAGTGACATGCCAAAACCGCAAAGCAGAGGTCCAAACTCCTTTACCTGCTCAATAAGAGCATTTAGCTTTGTAGGAGGCAAAGCAACCACTCAAAACATTCTAACCTTTCATCCAAAAGCACTGATGTTGTATTGGGTGCTGCCAGCAGTACGTTTTTACATGTTTCTAGTGTAAGTACTGATGCAAGGTGGTTTTTGTTCATTGCTCGAGCGTTTACACATGTTCTGAAGTTCATATTTCTTTATTTTTAGACTCATACAGGAGAAGGCCTTTGCGAGTCGAATAGACCAAAGGAATAACAGATGTCTATAATGAATTGCCTGCAACGTTTGCCTTTGAAAATGTGTAGCTCTTAACAGTAAGGTGATAAACATAACCATTAGTTAACACGGTGGTTACCTTTAGTATACATGGTAAAATATATATTTAGTGTTTATTTGTCTAGATACATACTAATAGCCTATATTTTAATATAGCATTAAAAATGTAGAAATGTTAAAGGGATAGGTCAACAAAAAATATTTTTTTGTCATGATTTACTTACCTTTTATTTGTTTCTTTGTAAAAGATCTTTGGAAGAATGCGTATAACCAAACAGTTCCTGAATGTAGGACAGCAACATGTTCTGGGGTGTATTTTACTACCATTTTTGTCAAGACATTTTTCTCTGTGTTCCAGTAAAGACTAGTAAATGAATTTGCTGTGGTTGGGCTACTACTTACCTATTTACTACTGTAAAAAACATGCAATTACAATCACCACTCCTTGTTGAAGGTGCTGTAATGAATGACAAGAACAAAATAGGTGGGTAAAAAAACTCAAAGCAGTCCAAGTAAAAAAAGTAACCATTACCATTTGTTCATAATTTTGTTCACAAAATAGTTTGTTAAGTAATTTTTATATTGTTCACTGCAGATACATAAAGAAAAGTGCAAGTACTGTTTTAACACCTAGATAAGTCTGCCCTCTAGTGATTTCAATCATGAGTTACATAAAGTAATTACAATTTTACAAACATTTAAACATTACATACACTATATTGCCAAAAGTATTTGCTCACCTACATTGCCTCGCATATGAATTTAAGTGACATCCTATTTCTAATCCATAGGGTTCAATATAATGTTGGTCGACCCATGGAAGCTATAACAGCTTCAACTGTTCTGGGAAGGCTGTCCAAAAGGTTTAGGAGTGCGTTTATGGGAATTTTTGACCATTCTTTCAGAAGCACAAATGTCTTTAAGTTTCTGCTCTAATTCATTCCAAAGGTGTTCTATCGGTTTCAGGTCAGGACTCTGTGCAGGCCAGTCAAGTTCATCCATACCAGACTGTCGTCCATCTCTTTAAAGATCTTGCTTTGTGCACTGATGTCATGTTGGAAGAGGACCATCTCCAAACTGTTCCCATAAGGTTGGGAGCATGGAATTGTCCAAAATGATTTGGTATGCTGAAGCATTCAGAGTGAGAGGGATTGAAGAACCTGATTTTGACTATTTAGATGGGTGAGCGAATGCTTTTGGCAATATAGTGAATGGCATTTCAATGATCTAAATGATCTTTTAGTCACTTATACAGGTTGTTTTAATAAAGCCAAAATGTGTTTTATAGAACTGGGCTTTTAATGTGATCTCCCGGTTGAATGGATTTTCAACAAATTGACATACAAGAGTAGAAATACACATTTATTTATCTGACTGAATATCTGTTTCACTCTTCCTTTATGTGTATGACTTCTGAATACTTTTCACCCTCAGAGTCATTAAGGTATTGTAATATAAGGAATTTATTTATTATTTACATTTAAACCATAGTCCACTAAACATACGGTTGTTAAGCACTAACCGATATATTCAAAATACATACAACCATTAATTCTTATTACTATTGCTAAACATTTAATTATATATCATACACTGTTTTGCACTTTTGTTACAATATTTGAGGAAAATATTTAAGGTATTAATATATGCTCACCTTTCCACTATTTCCAGTCATTTTTTAAACATATAAAAGTGTTAATTTAACTTATATCTTGTCACAGAATCAATTCCTGCCGATTATAAAAAAGGCGGGACTGTTCACGTGACTGACGTAATCATATCGCGAGAAGTAGTGAAAGAGAGTACGCGAGCGATTACTACGTGTGAAATTAACACGATGTTTATTTATATGAAACAAAATAAGTCTAAATATTTACATTTATGCTTTAAATAGAATTCGTCAAGCAAGCAAAATATTATAATCTTTCGCATCTCCCAGAAATCAGATGTTTGTTTCTCCCGCATGAGGGCAGCATTTGCATACAATACGCAACAATGGCGCATGCACTCTTGATATGCAGCCTCATAATGTTTTTAAATCCAATATTCCTTCAATTTAAATTAAAAAAATAATCAAAATGGAGGTAAGTTGACGTTTGTTTGGTGTGATATCCAAGAATAGACATTTAAGCCGTCCAGTGGTGCAGAGAGAAATCAATTACATTACAAAACATAATTGCCAAGATAATCACTAGAACTTATCTTCAACCTAATTTGCATATCAGCATTCCACAAATATTAAAACAACCACTCTAATTCAATCCGTAATTTCATGCCTTTTTGAAGAAGGCAAATGACAAAGAAACCAACACAGCTTATCACAACTTACATTTTAAATACACTTTAATGCGTTTAAGTAATCCCGTAAAGCCCTATATTTCAATCTTTTCTATATTTCCTTATGTAAGGAACCTGTGTGGAAATATATTGTGCGATACTGTAAAATGTCACCTGTACATTGACAACTTCATCGCTGTAAGGCATGAACTGTATATAATAAGATTCAAGGTAACGCTGTGGCATGGTGCTGTAAAACCCCTGCAGAATTCCACCTTAAACACATCATCACATTCTGCTCTCCTGCAGATTCCATCAAAGAACAGCTACAAATAGAGAGCTTCAGAGTAAAAGTGCACACACTGTTCCTTCCATACAGATTGCTAAGGTTTGTTTTTCTGTTCAAGATCACAGCGAACCCTGAGAAGCAGCTGATCCAAAAGCATTATTACTCTTGGGAATAGAGCCTGTCCAGCAAACTAATACTGCTGTGACTGACCGGAGACCAGCCTGCCGTTACTTCCGCTGTCAGGTTTCGTGCATGCATGCATGTTTTCTTCATTTGTTCATATTACTGACCCCGGCGAGTGTTACTTTCCATTTCAAACCGTTAAATAGATTCAAATCATTTGGAGATTTCCTCCTCTTTTCTTCCCCTCTGGCATCTGTGATGTTAATCTATCCATGTAATATCCTTCTCCCTTTGTCTTTTTCTATCTGTCCATCTCTGACACATTTTCGTGCAGCTGTTGAAAAGAAACTGTCTTATGCGTCCCATTATTTTTTTTTTTACAAAACATGTTACAAACTGTCAAGAGTAATGGCCTTTTAAGCTTTTCTTATTTATTCTTCTGGTAGTTTTTCAGGCAACCACTCCACATTCTTACATTATAAATAACTTGCATGCTTTTGTGGTGGTTTCTCAGGTGAGTGCCAAGCACTTTAGGCCTTTACTGGGCATGTATGCCACCGTTTCAGAATCATTTTAGAGCTTTTTCTGTGTTTGATGTAGCTTGTTTTCTGATGCTTCAAAGCCTTTTAGGATTCTTGGCGAATACTTTTCTTTGTCTCATCTCAAAGACAGTTCCTGTTTGAAATTTTGGTGCACACACTTTGTAATCTTGGTTTTAATTAATTTTATTTTATTTATAAATACATTTCAAATAAACTTTAAAATGGAAGGGATGAGTGAGTGTAAATCTTTGCCCAATAGTTTAAGATAGTTGGGTAGAACTTCCTATGATCTCAGAAGTCTAAAAATAATGATAAGACATTTTGTGGGTTGATGAATGGCCTACCGAGCATAACAAACCAACGCTTTCAAAATTCCTTCTACTCATGTATAGTTCTATTGAACACATAAAGTGATTGGCAGACAGAAAGTGCTTGAAAGCTTTCTTTTTGGTTAGACGTCTACATATGTGTCCTTATTTTTGGTAAAGTTTAGGGCTCTCAGAACGACCACAGTAATATTTTAGGTTATGTTTTGATCATCCGAATGCTCTCAAAATACTCTTCTTCTTATTATTATTCATAATCTTAAAGGTGGGGCAGGTTAAATACTTAAAGAGGTGAGTATGGCTAGAAAAGATGTTGTAAAAAATCATACTTTAATATTGTAAACAGCATTAATGACATTATTGAGGATTAGGCATTAGAAAACTGATGTTGAAGGCTAGTTTGTAAATATAAAACTCCTCAACCAAACCTCAACAGTTTGAGCTGCTCTCCTTAACAGGGGTATCATTAAAACATTCAACCTTGAGGTTCTTTTAACAGTCTTTTGTCTTCTCGGATATTTATTGCAAATATAAGTGATAGAACCAAATTATACTTATATTAATATTAATTATATTAATACTTAATTATACTTTCCAATGTCTTTTAGATTTAAATATACAAAAATCAACATAAAAACATGCATTATCTTATTAAGTTTAGAAGCCACAGAATAAGAAAATTTGAATAACTAAATTTTGAAAAAAGGGCACACCCGCTTTAGGTTTTCCGCCATATTTATTTGATCACATTCTGAAATTCGACTTTGAAATTCTACCGTTATGGGAAATCGCAGCATTAATCATATTTACATTTACATTTTAAACATTCGGCAGACGCTTTTATCCAAAGCGACTTACAAGTATTATGCAGTAGTCAATCATCACTACAAAGCAGGGGTAAGTTGTCTTTCTCAAGGACACTTCAATCATTGTCTGCTGGCCCTGGGATTCAAACCCACAACCCTCTGCTTACAAGTCCAACTCTCTAACCAACAGACCATGACTGACTGTATGCAGGAAGTAGTAGAGTATCCGGATATTTCTGGCCCTACTGTTTTGTACATATTGTTTCAGATTTAATACTCAGGACTCATACTGATTTTCACCTACTATATGGTATGTATTATGCAATTTCTGACGCACCATATATGTACATATATACACACCAAATGTTGAAATAATTTAGGAAAGATTATTAACTTTTAGACTTTCAAAAGGCTGTGCTAGTTCCTCTTTATTATTCTTTCATTCGTATTTCTTCACTGTTTATGAACGTCCAATTCTTAGCGCAGTCGACTGTTAAAAATCTATAGTTGAATTATACATTTTCCCCAGAGACCCGGCAGATCGAATGCTTTGTGTACCAGTTTAAAGGCATAATTTTCACCTTGTGCCCCTCAAGCCTTGGTAAGTGTTGAAACCTAACAGTGACAGGAAACATAGTAAATAATTGACATTCCTCAAGAGTCTTCATGTTATTGCTTTTTGTAGTTTTGTTTCAGTTCCCTGACATTGCAAATAACGTGTTATTTTATGTACAAAAACATGCTTAACATCTTTATAGATCAGCATTATCCATTGTGTTGTTGGTCATAAAAGTTGTGTTTGCATATGTAATGTTGTACATCATTCCTTCAGAGAATTAATTTATTAAAACTGCATATATCAAAAATTTTTTATGATTTGCTTTGGGGCAAGTGATTTTAGGTTAAGGGTTGGGGTTAGAGAGTGGGGTTTCTAACCATCGTAGGGTTTGTACGTTGACAGACCCTTGATTTGTTGATCATGCCAAATGACAACTTTAAAAGTCTTCATGTGTTTCTTGTATTACTGTACCTTTACCATGTTAGCTATAGTATAAATATATTATAGTATATAGTTTTTAGATTTAGCAAATTTTTCATTTTAAAAACTTATCTAAATTAATATTTTCAATAAAGTTCTTGTTCACCCAAAAATGAAAATTCTTCAGTTATTATATTCTTCAAAATATCTTATTTTGTGGTCTGCCAGAAAATGTCATACAGCTTTGAAATGACAATAAGGTAAGTAAAAGTGGACGGAAATTTAATCTTTGAGTGAACTATTACTTCAATGCATCATGTCATTAAGAAATTGTAATTGGCGTCTTGTAAATTTCCCAATTTCTAGTGAATGTTGGCTAAATTGTATCCTAAGTGAAAATTAAATAGAGATCTGGGGGCTCAAAGCAAGATCTTTGGAAACTTTTTATGAGCAGATACCTGACAGAAAACAGAGGGATGATGTCAACATGTTTTTCTGTAAGGCTTTAGGTGAAAATAGCACTGAGCACCTCTCAAGAGCTCTGGATTGACAGCACTCCAGTCAAAGTCATCGAAACCCATTTACTGTGTCATTTACTGTTATTTTCTACTGTTGATTGAGGTCTAACTGCTTTCGACTTAAAGCAATACTGGAATTAATGTGTCAGGACAGTGGTCTATTTCGAGGTTTTATGCACAGTATGCCCATATTCATAACAGATCGTATCTGACATTCTCAATAGAAATTGCAGTTTCATGTAACTTAACTTCAAAGGTATTATATACACGCTGTTAGAATAGCAATTTTTGGTTTATTATTGAAAGTTTGTGAGGCTAACATTGTTTTAAAATACTTTTTTATAGGTGTCATTATGTAATTGCGGGTACATCTCATGTCCATGGGATGTATTTTAAAACAGAGTCATCAATAAAAAATCCTCAGTACATTTTTTTGTAAATGAATTTTTTTTTCTCAAAACACACTATTTCATACTATGTCACAAAACATATACCAGATATACCCGCAAAAATAAAATTCCCCATAAATGACACAGTCATGCACTTAGAAACATATGAAGATTTTTGTCAATGCCAGTCAAACCTACTCTTACAAGCCCATCATGTGTCTGGTGTTGTAGTTGAGTATTTGAGCAATTGTAGCCCTGAGACACTTTACAATGCTGTCATAGAGATTGTACTTATGAGGCAATGATCAGGAAAGAGAAGATGGTATGTGGTGCTATTAGCATACCAAAAGCTTTCTCTGTTATTGCAGCTGGTCACACTTTATGGAGAAATGACAGAGATGGTTCCTTTGGAGTGAAAATGTTGCATTTAGTGATGCCTGACCAATGCCATCTGAATCAAATGCGTTTTAGAGCACTTCATGCTGGATTACTTCTGTGTATTATTCTCGCTAGTACACTAAATTTAGCATTGTGTACCATGGTTAAAGTTGGCTGTCATGACAAATCGAGTGTGATGTTTCATCATTTTCAGGTCACTTCGGTTAAAAGCACCTGTTAAATAAATAAAAATAAATGGAAAAGTGATTTGATTGATTTGAAGTGCCTCAAACGCTGCTGTTAGAAGTGACTAGACACACACATATTGCATAACAGAACTTAACAGTCCCCCGTTAACAAATGTATAAACGCACTTCTAATGTGATTAATGTATGGAGTAATGCATAAAGGTATGCCATTTTATTTGAACATGGGACATCTAACAACTGATGAAAATATGAACTTTGGGAATGAAGAAATACTTAAGTGCTTTTAGGATTAAAGTATCTCCCTAACATCCATCAAGCTGTTCATGCATATTGTGATGAAATGGCCCTTTAAAAAAATTTGTCTTAGAATAGCATGTATGAAAGTGCCTTTTATCCTGAAAACTTGCACTATAGATTAGCACACACATGCCTTTTTGGCTCTTTTAGTAAAATAAAAACAGTCGACTGTCAAAGCGCCGGACCCTTCAGGAGATTAAAAATTGGATTTTGAGACGTCCGTGAAATGCTGGGGGGGAAACTAAGCTGTTATAAAAGACTGGTTGATTGTCAGGTCATTCAACATTCAGTCAGAGAGCTCAAACTCTTATGAAGTGCCCTAGTTTTGATCTCAAGTGTGTTTGATGCTACTTTACAACAAATGTTTGGATAATCCTATCTGGAGGTGGACCATTGATTAACAATTCCATTCAGCTCTGGTAAATTCCCAGTACTTGACATTTATATATATATATATATATATATATATATATATATATATATATATATATATAATATCTGGAGGTTGACCATTGATTAATATGCTTCTAAGTGCATGACTGTGTAATTTATGGGGAATTTTATTTTTGCGGGTATATCTGGTATATGTTTTAATGACGTTTTTTCCATAAACATCCATAATTCAACATCCAAAAGACCTTATATGAGAGCTTTGTAATGAAATATTCTGGGTTAATCTCTGGCTTACTGGTTCAGAATCTTTATTTTTCCCTTTTTTTTGAACAATAATTGCTATTTTAACCAGTGTTTGGGAATAGAGCTTTGGATAAAGGTGTCTGCCAAATGTATAATTGTAATTTTAAAATAGAAACATCACCAAGTGTCTCAATATATATATATATATATATATATATATATATATATATGAATTGAGTATAGACCAATGAGTATTATTCGTTGTAATGCACTATTACTTGTTCTTGATACCAAATATGACCCTGTGTATGAAAACCCAGCTACAGTAATTTTTTAGATGATTATTTTTTCATACATAAAATCATTCTGCAAAATGTCAAGAACAGTTTGTAAATATATAACATTTCTTTAATACTGACTGAGTAAAACCATGTCAAAGATTGACATTTTTGTGAAATTCATACATTTTTTTATCTAATTTTAATTCTTGTTTTCTTGGAATTTGATTCGACTTCAGCCTTTTAGCCTTTTTGTCACTGGCAGGGTGACAAATAGTCCTAGTTGTTGCATTAAATCTTTGTAGAATGCTTAAATTGACAATGAAACTGAATTATTGCCCCACATGCATTGAGCTGAATTTAAGGTAATGGCAAAAGGCTTTTAACAGGCTATTTTAGGCCTATTTTCTGGATTTTTTTTTACAAACCACCCTATGCCAGAGGGGGGATATTGTATCTTGAGTTTACGGTCAGAGTCTAACCGCAATAGTTTGGAAACAAGAGTGCAATTAGCAGTTACATTTATTTATCAGGCCCATAAGGAAAGCTAGTTAAAGTGAACTGGAAATTTCCAAATGAAAATTATTTGTCGGTGTTCAGTGGGTCAATTAATGGGTATAAAGATGTAAGAATCCTTCCGTCAAGAAATAGCCTTTTAGAGAACATCTCGAATTAGCCATGAGAGATTGCTACTGACTGTATGTAATGTGGAGACACAGACCGTACAAAAGACCTAGCTATGCTTCTGTACCTCAAACAGTATTGCTTTTTGAATTTTATTTGCTGTACTTTATATCAGTGATTCTCAACTTTTTGGTCATGCGACCTTAAACCTTAAAAGAATATGCCCCCCCCCCAAATCCCTATCTCACCTCAGACTACCAAATAATTTCACTACACTTAATGCTAAATTACTGATTTGTTTAATTACGATAAAAAAACACATGCAACACTTGAAAAATGCATCTTTTCTACATTTAGCCACTTTAGCTTTTGAGCCTTTCCCAGGTCTGTGTGACTTCAGTTGCTTTATGTGCAAATAAATGTTATTTTTTATAGGCAACATGTTTTTTTAACAGACTAATAATTGGCCAATGAATATTAAAAATTATTTAGCTTGGATTTAATTATAAAATATGTTACAAAACTCAGTTTATTGCTATGTTTTAACTCTAACAGCGATCATTAAAGCAATGCTCCCCCGTTCATATTGTATATTTCTTCCTGCTGTGGAAATAAAAATATTTGTATTATTACTTATTGTGAAAATGGCACATCTCCTGAGCTGCATTACAATATTTATGCATGGGCCTGGAATCCGCCTTCTTTGTATTCCATGTTGTGCACAAATCCTAGACCCACCCCTACATTTTTCGAATGAAGATCCAGCTCCAAAATAATTTACCCATCATTGCTAGGGGAAAGCAAACAACAATACCCTACAAACTGAAGTTAAAAAGTGTGGTGCTAAAATAAGATGATAGGACTTCCTTTCTCTGGGGCACATATTCATGTGGTTTAATATTCATGAGTGCATATTTATGTTTGCATGTTTAAATAACAGAGAGCCTCCAGCAGGCAGGCTGAACCCAGCCTGCATCTGTCACAAGCCAGGGTCCTTCCTCTTGTTTTATCATTTTGTTTACTTCTATGATTTGTGAATTATTCATAATGTTGAAAAGCTGGGGGGCAGTGACAGAAATGCAGAGGGTAGCCAACAATCGCCTGTCTACAAGAATGTGAAGCTGATATATTGAGGGTGTAGAAAAATTTAGATACACTGATAATATAGGGTTTTCCTGATAGAAAAATTCTTTCTTTTAATTAAAAAATAAATTATATTTTTAAAAAATGCCTCCAATGTTTGAAATAACAGACATGTTATAATTTAATGATTTTATGTCTTTGAACAAATTTTTCATTTCCACCTGTTCACCATCTGAATTAATATTTTGTGCCACAGTGCAGCGATGCAATCGATAGGCCTACCTAGTATGTACAATATATGCACTCCCGAAATACACTGGTCTTCAAAAGTCTATAAACAGTCAGTGCAAACTGTGTGTTTTGGTTTGAATAAACTGGCAGCTTAGTTTTTTTTAAAGCATTAACTGTTTGTGTAAAAAAAATATTTATAGTTTGTATAGTTACTTTTCAGTACAAAATTCTCACAAATTAAATTAAATTATGCCAATATTCTCTAAAACCACACTTCCACAGGCATTTATAGTCTTTTAAAGGTCAGGGTACATTAAAAAATGTAAGCATGTATAATGCAAAACATAAATATATTTTTTTACGCAACCAAACAGAACATTTTGGTAACACTTTACAATATACAATTATTTCAGTATGATTGGCAGTAGAATAAGAAGCAGAACATCCAAAATCATCCATAAAATTATTATATATAATTCTTAATTTCATTCTATGTCTAATAATTAGTAACACATTGTACTGTGTATTGGCAAAGGCCACATTACATGATACATATCACTATAGACGGGTCATGAATATATAACAATAAATATGATATGATACAAACATTCAGTATATTGCAATATTTTGTTGTTTTTTTTTTTAAAAAGAGGGAGCAAAAACACATTGTTGTGTACCGTCTGAATCCGGTGTATAATGTGTATGTTCATAATCTCATTGTGTTGATAACTCAAACGACAAATTAAAGATTCCATCCCATTTTATTACAACCCCAAATCAGAAAAAGTTGGGACAGTATGGAAAACGCAAATAAAAAAGGAAAGTAGTGATTTCTAAATTTACTTTGACTTGTATTTCATTGCAGACAATATGAACACAAAATATTTCAGTTTTTTCACCCATTCTTCCTGCAAACAAATCTTAAGGTGGGCAACAGTAAAAGCTCCTTGTTGTCGCATTTTGCGCTTCCAAATGCGCCACACATTCTCTATTGGAGAGAGGTCTGGACCCATACCCTCTTCCACCACAGCCAGGACTTTGTAATGTGTGCAGAATGTGGTTTTGCATTGTCTTGTTGAAAATATGTATGGACGTCCCTGGAAAAGATGTCTTCCTGAAGGCAGCATATTATGCTCCAAATCTCTATGTACATTTCAGCATTAATGGTGCCTTCACAGAAGTGCAAGTTACCTTTGCCAAGGGCACTGACACAACCCCGTACCATGACAGACCCTGGCTTTTGGACTTGTTGCTGGCAACAGTCTGGATGATCCTTTTCTTCTTTGGCCTGGAGCACATGTCCATAAAAATTGATCCTTTCTTGAGCCTACCTCAAAATTAGAGTAGAAATTGAATAGCCTATCGATTTCAATGTTTTTAAATGCACACAAAAATCATAAGTGGACTTCAGACTACAGTATAAAAAAAAGGCTGATTCAATTCGCATTTAAAGTATTGATAGGATAGGTTGGAATATCAAGAAACAATGGTGAAAAAAAATATTGCAATAGTTAGTTTATCAATATTTTATATAATACTTCATGTGATCAAAATTTATGTCATTGTTAACTGTCAGATCGAAAGGAATAGTTTGGATGATACCTATTGATTTGACAGCAAATAAAGGCTTATAATAATTAATAATTTTTAACCCATTGTTTGTCAGTTGCCGGGGTTTTCTCTATAAAAAAAATTGGTGGCTTCCAACATGAAATTTTGCGCTGCCACAGACTTTCGGCCAAATTATGTCGGATGCCTTCACAAAAATACTGCATTTCTGTTTGGTTTAACAATTGTTTATATCATTTAATTGTAATTTTAGACATTTTATATGTTTTCTCAAGTTTTTAAACCACTTAAAGGTATGGAATGGCGGGGTACATGGGCACATGAGTCCTAATTCGGGATGGCAGTACGTCTGCGTCATTTTGAATCAGGAAAACCCTGATTGACTCCATGCATTTCGCTCAATAGAAATTAAGTTGTTCAAAGCAGAAAAAACTTCACAAGAGCCATAAAAGATCTTCATTCAAAACTGCACAAGCACTGATTGCAATGTAACAGCTTGCTGAGCAATTGTACCATGTGTATTCTGAGATGTGACGTTTAGAGACATTTTGTATGGTAATGTGCTCTGCGTCTGTATATGAGTCATGCCTACATATAGTTCTTTGTACATATTGTTTTGCGATGTTTACTGTTGTTCAGTCTTCCTGTATTACCTTTTTCATAATTCAGGGTTGCATGATTTTTAGCAACTTTTTCTTGTCATAAATGACAAATCAACTATAACTATTGCATTATTGATAAATATGTGGTGAATAGATTCGGATTGCGAATCTCATGTGACACGCTCCTGTGGCTAAATTACAAGAAATATTGAGATGCAATTGTATTTATAATTTTAAGGTTGTAGATTGTTATTGAAACGAATAGCAAAAAATCACAACGATAAATGAAAAAATACCCTGTACTACCTTTAGATCGTTGCTTATCTATGATGGTATTCATTGATAGAAATTCCACACCTCTTGCTCTGACTGAAGCCACATCAGATTTACATTTAAATGCATTCCTCCAAACCCATCCATTTCTCTGACAAATACCAGGATCTATGCAGTTGGGAGGCAGGGGCACGGTACCTTAAGCCTTTAAATAAATGGCTGTTGTTGCTCACCCTGACACAGCAGGACCCGGGTGGCATCAAGCTGTCTGTTCTGTTTTTCAAATGAGGCTCCATTTTGTGTTGAAAAACGTTTTTTCCTGCAGCGAAGCTGTTCAGATGTTCATCTTTGAATAAAGCCTCGAGAGCTGATACATCAGCACCAATTTAGTCTAGGTGCAATAATTCTTTAATAATTGCACATATGCATCAGTGATTCGGTGATAATTAGTGTAATTCTAATATAACAGGAGATTTCTGGTGCTTACATCCCACATCACTGAAAAATGTATCCTGTCTGGCGGTAAGTGTGCACTCTGTTGAGCCCTAGAAAGTGAGAATGAGATCCCAAATTAGCTAAATTTGCCTTTGGGAGCAGAATCACACACTTTTCGAGATGGACCAATTATAGGAGTTTTTATATAAAAGACTTTAGATGCTAAAGCAATTTTAAGCAAGTAATTATGCAGAGATGGTTTCGTTATTTATACACCTGTTTCATATAAAAGAGGCTAAAATTATGGTCACCATCACACAGTATACAAGAATGGAATTAAAACACTGCAATATAACTAATAGTTTAATAAAGTCAGTGTGAAAGCACCATTTAGGAGGAGAATGATGAACTGATGAATGCCTCTCCCTCCGAATTCTTTTCACACTCTACTTAAAGCATCGAAGTCAATTAGTTTTAATCACAATGAGTGCAGTCTATTGAATAAGGATTGAGGCCGACACCATTGAAACAACAACAGCTGCTCTGGAGTCTACTTTTTGCTTCACAAACTAATGGAAAGGAAAATTTAAACTTGAACTTAATATCAAAAAAGTTTCAATGAACTCAATTGTCTGGTGTGCTTACACACAAATGTTTTCTGGCTGCTTTTGTGACTGGTGCTCTGTAGCGCAAACCAGACGGTAACAGTTCGAACAGAAAGTGTTTGGTGTGAATGATGAGTTAAGTTCTTGAAGTGTGGGAAGAGCAGTGCAAGTGATGCACTCAAGAATCCGGACTATTCGCTGCAGCTTTTAGGGTCTGTTTTGGCTGCTAAGCCAGACTAGATGGTAATGAAAGTGCAGAGGATGGATAAGGTAACAGCTGAGTAGAACTGTATTAGCAGCTTATGTGAAGGAAGCACAGTCTCTGCTGTGGTGTGCATTTAACCCATCCAGTGTACACATACAGAAAGTGAACACACACCTACTGTGAATACACGCCCGGAGCAGTGGGCAGGCATGCTGTGGCGCCCATTGAGCAATTGGGGGGGGGGTTAAGGTGCCTTGCTAAAGGGACTCACCTAAGTCGTGGTATCCCCGCTGGTTCCGAGTCTCGAACCAGCAACCTTCGGATCACGAGTCCAAGACTCGAACCACCAGTTCACGACTGTCCCAATTAATCATGTTCAGCTTCAGGTTCTTTTGACTGAATCATAGAGTCAACCGTTCCTCTCCTGTCTGTACGCAGACTCGTCAACATTCTCAGATGAGGCCGATAACAGTAGTGTCATTAGTGAACTTTAGGAACTTGATGGAGGAGTTTTTGAGTTGCAGTTGTTTGTGTACAGCAAAAAAAGCAGTAGGTAGACAACACATCTCTCTGGGGCACTGGTGCTAATGGTCAGCTGTCTTATGTGATTTTGCCCAGACTGACTAGCTGTTGTCTTTCTGTCAGAATGCTGATGATCCATTGACAGCTAGGAACAGAGAGCTGGGTCAGTTTGGTCTGGAGCAGTGATGGGATGATGGTGTTGAAGGCAGATCTGAAGTCCACAAAAAGGATCCTTGCATAAGTCCCTGGTTTGTCCAGATGTTGTAGGGTAGTCCTATATTGACTGCATCATCCACAGACCGGTTTGTTCTGTAGACAGGGGGTCCAGTAAGGGTCCAGGGATTTCCTTTAGATATCTGTCTTTCAAATGACTTCACTGCCACAGATGTTGAATCAAAAGATCTGCAGTCATTGAGTCCTGTGACCTTGGGTTTCTTCAGGATTGGGATAATGGTGGCGTGTTTAAAGCATGGAGGGACTTTGCACAGCTCCAGTGATTTGTTGAAGATAAGTGAGAAGACAGAGGCCAGCTGGTCACTCAGGTTTTAGACAAACTGGTAAGCACCGTCTGGTATTTGTTCTTTTTTCTATACAGTGAAGGAGAATTGAATTTGTATATTTGCCCACTGACAATAAAGTGATTAATCTATAATTCTAAATGTAGGTTAATTTTAACATTGAAAGACAAAATAACAACAAAAAAATCCAGAAAATTAAGCTGAAAAAAAGTTGTGAACTCATTTGCATGCTAATGAGGATTGAAGATTTGATTCCCTGTCAATCAGCAGGGTTTCTGGCTACCAGGTGTCTCTTATACAGATAACATTTTGAGTTTAGAAGGACTCTTTTAAGGGAGTGCTGCTTATCATAATGTGTTATCTGTATAAAACACAACTGTCACAAATGCAATCAAACAGATTCCAACTCAAAACCAAAGAACTGCCCAAGGATGTCAGGGACAATATTGTTGACCTACACAAGGCTGGAATAGGCAACATGACAATCGCGAAGTAGCTTGATGAGAAGGTGACAACAGTTGGTGCAATTATTCATAGTTTCAATGATCATAAGAAGGTTCAGGAATCCCTCCAGAACTACACTGTAGGACATTGTCAATGATTTCAGGCAGCAGGGACCACAGTCATCAAGAAAAAATTCGGTAACACTCTACACCTCCAAGGACTGAAGTCCTGTAGTGCCTGCAAGTTCCCTCTGCTCAAGAAAGCCCATGTACAGTCCCGTCTGACGTTTGCTACTAAACATCTGAATGATTCAGAGGAGGACGAGCGGAAAGTGTTGTGTTCAGATAAGACCAAAACCAAGCTCTTTGAAGTGGATGAGAAACAATGCTGCATATGACCCCAAGAACACCATCCCAAAGGTCAAACATGGATGTGGAAACATTCTGCTTTGTAAGGATAAAGGACAGCTGCATTTTGAATTTGTTTTGTTTATTTTCTCTGACTGTTCAAATAAACCTACCATTAGAATAATACTGATAATTTCTTGTCAGCGGGCAAACCTACAAAATCACCAGGGTATCAAATACTTTTTTCCTTCGGTGTATGTAATATCAAATATGTCTTTTCTATATGCAAAATTTCATGTCTCAAAATTTTAGGTCGCTTTATCAAGTCTGACTGATGTGTATGTCATGTTTTATTTAAATCAAATAATGTCAATAGGTTTATAAGCAATATTGTGTATAGGAGTAGGACTCAGTTATATCATTAAAATATCGTTATCTTGGTATGAAAGCGATGCAAGTCTGTATGTCCTCATATATTGAAAAAAGTTTTTGCGCATGTGTCATTTAGGTCAGAAGATAGATGAAGCAAGTGAAATAGCTCCCACTGATGGATCAATGCAAACATCTCTGTTGACAAGGATAAATGAGAATATAGAACCGCAACATAACAGTGCATCACTTCTGCTATCTGAGCTGTGTCCCGTACTGAGTCGTACTGCTGTTTTTTTGTCTATGAAATCAGATTAGCAGAACATCTTATAAGAGAAGATTAGCCATGCGCTGCATGCCTAAATATCCCCCACTATGATGATGACAATAAAACCATCATGCAGCTACGAATCAGTGTTCAGTGTTCATGACAATAAAATCATGAAATTTAGATAGTATCATCAGCTTTTTCAGGCCAGTTATTCATTACCTGTCTTGACATGGGGGAAGTAAAGGCCAAGTGGTTACAGAGTTTGACTCATAAACCCTAGGGTTGTGGGTTCAAGACTTGGGCCGATATTACCATGATTTATGTGCTTATACCAAGTCGTCGAACCCCCAACTGCTCCCCAGGCGCCGCAGTATAAATGTCTGCCCACGGGGTTGGTGTGTGTTCACTACTATTTGTGTGCACATTGGATGGGTTACATTCAGAGCACGATTCTGAGTATAGGTCACCAAACTTGGCTGTATCTCATGTCACTATTATCAATATTTTATTTTTAAACATATTATTTTTAGTGTTCCTGCAAAAATTCAGCATCTGTCATACTTTATTGGTGTTTTTTAAAATCTATATATAACTTCGTATACATACAATGCAATCAATAGGTGCTGATATTGTTTGGTTACCAACATCCATCAAATGTTTGTTTTGGAATAGCATGAGGATGAGTAAATAACTTTTTTCATTGTTTTTCATAGCGGAACTCTTCCTTTAAGTAGTGTGTATGTGTTTGATTTTAATTTATTGTTTTGCAGAGAGAGGGATAGAGAGGTAAACAATTTAAACTAGCAAATAAATAATCAATAATACATAATAACATTTGTTAACCAGTAAGGAAGACTTATTTAAGATTATTGTCAAAGGATTAATGATCCAATTATAAAAACCATCATCAACAACCACACTTGTAATTTCAAACTTGACAAAAGAAGATATTTTGAAGAATGTTGGCAATAAAAAAACTGTACGGACACAAAACCAATCCATTTGGTTATCTACTTTCTTTAAAATACCTTATTTGGGTTCTGGGAAAGGAATAAAGAGAATCATGTGGGTTTGAAATGATATAAGGATGGGTAAACAGTCAGATTTTTTTTTTTTATAACTTGAAGAACATTACAATTTTATGTCATACTATCACTGTGAAAAACATTTTTTTGAGCTAATGACTTGAGCCATAAGTGTCATGTGACTGATGACTTTGTTACACTTCTTTGCAGCAGAAAAAACATAAGCTTATTTCACACTACTCTGAGCCCTTTAAAAACTTAAGGGAATTATTAAACAAGCTTTGTGGTAAATTACAATACAAACTTTTATATATGTAAGCCAGCCTATAAAAACCAAGCTAATGTCCTTTTTTGGGATAAACTGTTTTTTATTATATAAAATCCTTCTACATAATATACAGAACATAATTTAATCTTGGTACATATAATACAGACTAAAGACCACATCAAAGATTGAAATTATAGTGAAGGTAATTACTAAAATCAAACTTTTATGGTTATTTTCTCAGAATTTGTTCTGGTTTTCACAGTCATAGCAAATTTTTTGGAATAACAGGTCGTTTACATGGCTCACATTCTTGCAATATTCCCTAAATCCATGTTATTTACCTCCAGCCAAGTTCAGTAAAAAAAATAGACATCAATAATAGTGTTCAAACATGCACCTCAAATATGAATTAATGTCCTGAAAATGTTTGACAGGAGATACTTTTCTTTCGTTTAGACGGAGAGCAAAGACAAGCTTATCTACGCGTTGGCTTGGGGGGAAAACAGCGTGTGTCCGGAATGCGAACAACTTTTCTCGCCCAGCTGGCACTACATGCACACCTCAATCACTGATCTCGCCTAAATCTGCCCAAGAGGAATTATAAGAAGTTCGATTTAAAAAGGCTCTCGATCAGGTTGGGCTGGCAGGTCACAAGCGGAGCAGAGAGAAGCCAATAACCTTTCACTGAGAAAGTGACTGTCACTTAGGAAAACACAAGCGCTCTTTAATTTAGCCTCAATGTGTTGGGGTGAGAGGAACAGCTAATCAATTAAACTCCAGTGAATATCTGCCATGGGACTTCAAGATTTGTTTGTCATTGAAAAAGCTTGGGGAGGCTGTAAACTATGTTTTAAATGTAGCACATCCATCACATTGGTCCTTGACCTGGTTCCTTTATGTGGAAGCTGCAAGTTATAATCTATGATTCTGTTGAAAAGAACAGAAAAAAATTTGATAAATCGGCTGAGGAAGCCTGATCTGGAATTGGTCCCTGCGAGTTACAACATATTGCTAGAAAATGATTTAGTATATTGCAAGGAAATTTTGTCTGTCATTTCCATATACAGATCGTGTGGGTGTGCGTCGCAACAAAGCGAAATTCACAAATGAAGCTCATTGAGACAATGAGGTTCATTTTTCTAAAATAAAAAAAGTGAATTTGTGGAATTTTAGAGCTGGAACAACATGCCTAGCGGCGGGCCACCTGAAATATTTACACAATTAACCTCAATCACGGTAATGGCTCGGCAGTGGACAGAAATGACTGAGCGAGTCGGTCTAAGAGCAGAGACACAAACCACTTTTTGTAATGAAAAGCTTTGGCTGTCTTTCAGATCAGGAGATGCAAGAGGTCGAGTTTACGGAACTCCACCGGAATGGAGGTACAGCTTGGGTTTTCGCCCCGACTCATTAGCCAAGAGAGTGATCGGTGTGTGTGTGTGTGTGTGTGTGTGTTTACCAGCAGAGAAACAGAACATGCTTTGAATCTCAGTCCAGTCCTGGATAAGCGTGACCGCTGGACCGAACCAAATGCCTCTTGTTCTGAAGAGAGTTATGGTGGTTCTAGTGTCAGCAGGCTTGTTTTGAGAGTGATTGACTGCTCCTCTGGGTGTAGACCATCTCTCGTATAGCTGACTAAGAACTGGATGTACCCTATTGGACAATGTCAGTATGAAAACCAAGTTTGGGTATAAAATATTCATATACATTTTTGCTATGGTATATGTATTAATGTTAAAAAAAATAGGAAAATTGAAAATATGTTTGGCCTTAAGCATTTAGGTTTGTGTATAATTTAACATTCATTTTACTCTACAGATAGGACTGGTTAACACAACATCATGTATTTTAAAATAACAGCTTGAATTATAATGGAACTT
Source organism: Triplophysa yarkandensis (assembly GCA_033220385.1). Classification (NCBI taxonomy): domain Eukaryota; kingdom Metazoa; phylum Chordata; class Actinopteri; order Cypriniformes; family Nemacheilidae; genus Triplophysa; species Triplophysa yarkandensis. The sequence continues at coordinate 10,898,391 of CM065675.1, forward strand.
TCTTCTGGATCGTTGCCAGTTGGTTGTTATGCTTAAGTGTTTTTCAGGTGAGAGACAGCTCGGGCAGAAGGTCCCACATGGCTCTGTTCAGTCCAAATCTGTCAGGAGTGCAAAAGAGCTGTCAACAGTTTTGCAGCACATTTTGCCAGCTGTTTTTCTCATGTGGTAGCTGTCTATTGATATTTCATGCATGTAATTATGACATACTGTAATGCTGACCCTTGCTTAATTGTAAATTACAGAAAAAAAAATATATATGTATACTATGTAAAATGTGTGTAAAAAAATCTTAATCTTAAGGATTGACCATGTACACACTTTAGAACAAACCTTGAGAATACAGGTTTAGTTTATCCAAAAATGTCAGATCTATCATCATATTGAACTGAACTTCAAGTCAATAGGTAATGCTGTTGTTCAGTTACAATCATTGTTCAAAATATCTACTTTTGTGTCATATAGGTTTGAAACGACAATGGGAAGTGAATTAGATTAGATTTGATTAAATTTTAAAAGGTTTAAAAGGCAAAAAATCCATTTAAATCGAGAAACCATTTAAAGGGGTAGTCCACCAAAAACTGTCATGAATTACCTTTATAAGACTGTATACATTCCTTTACTTTGTTGGAATCAAAGAAAGATATTTTGAAGAATGTTTGCAGCTGATATTTGTAGGACAGTGCTGAGCATTAAAATGGTAGTCAAAGATACCCCAAAATTGTTTGAGTTAAACAGAAGAAAAAATAATTACAAAAGATTTTTCCCCACTGTGGTAGTCGATGGTGCCAGAGAAATTGCATTTGCAGACATTAATCCAAAACTCTTTCATTGTGTTCAACCAAAAACAGGTTTGGAACAATTGATTTATTTAAGACACAAATGTCATTTTGTAAAGTAAAATTATGTTAGACAGTTAATTTAAAAAAAAATCACACTTGAAAAATCAAAATATAAATTATTATTATAACATAACATCTGAAGAACTTAAGAAAGAAGACGATTTAACACATTACAATTTCTATCAAAATAAAACGTTACAGCTTTAGTTGTCCTGATATATAGCTATCAGATCTTTTTAAATACTGGTAAATGTTCATGTATATGCCCCTATATACTCAGGTCATCAACTCAATGCTCAAACATAAGTCAAATATTCTTAAAAAGTGTCAGAACATCTGACCCAGTCAAATCCAATAAAAACAAATCACCCCCTTCACTGAGCTCACCAGAAATGTCTGGCATAATTACACCCCACAAGTATCAGAGCACCACCCAAATAACCCTTCAAGCTGGCAGAGCAGAGCAACCCAAGGTCAAAAAATGCATAGCATTGTGGAAATCCAACAGATGAAAAGAAAGGGAGCTCAGCATGGAGGCTCTGACTCACTCTGACAGAATAGAAAATTGCATGTAATGTGCCTCCAATCTAAGTTCTGGCTCTGAATAGCGTTTGGAACTTTGTACCTTGTACCTTGCAGCATCACTTGAGTGACTTTGAGAGACTATGGTAATAAACATAAAACCTTAATAATGACAGAAATTGAAATTCATTTCCACACCTTCAAGTTTTAAAAAAAACTGAAAGTGTCATTTAAACAATTGGATTCTAGGCTTCTAAACTGAACAGGTTGAACTGAATGAATTTAATAAATGCTTATTTATGTAGTCATAAGTATAAGTATCACAGACCTCACAATAAACAGATTGCAAAGAAAATATACCTGTCGGCTTTACCAAGCTCAGCTGTCAAAGATGTTTGTTAAATGACAAGTAATTTTGAAATACTCCTCAGAATCCTATCAACAGATTTGGCTGTCAATGCATTTAAACGTTTCCTCCATTACAGAAGTGTGTTGACAAAAGTGAAAATGGAACAGTGTGACCTTAGAATAAGAGTTTTTAGTGTACTGCTCTCCACAGAGGTCTTCTGAGTGCTTTACGTGCTTATCACAACACTTTTTGCCCGCAAGCCCTTCTGAAATATTTTTTGAAGTAGTTCTCTGTCTCTTCCAAGGGGTCAAGGTTTGGCATGGGATCCTGTGCCAAAATTATTTTTCATCATTGACGGCTCTTTATAAATAAGGCATATCTTCTGATATTTTCCCGCAACATATAAACCACACTGGTCCCAATAATGGAATATATTTATGGTGTTGTTGTGTTGTGTTTGATTACACTGCTGGGTAACATAAACACCTGAGTGAAATATTTCCCCTTCTTTAAAAAATAGCATTGAAGGTATACAGTGAAGTATGCCTTAATGTTTGAAATTATTTTAATAGACCAAAATATAAATCAGCAAATTTTTCTCATGACAAAACATGACATTTTATTTTATTTTTGTTTTAGATGGATGGTTGTGACTAAATGTTAAAGAAAGAACAGTCAATTAGGGGTCAAAATAGGGACTCCTGAGACTTTAAGAAGCTGCTTGATAAAACTTGAAGAAAACATTTAAACAATTCTAGTTTTCACTAAAGATGATCAAATATGATATGTTTACTTTTATTATGTATTATATTTTTAGTTATAACAATTCACCTAGTTCCCTTTGTTTTATTTTTTATTAAGTTTGATGAGTTTTTGTTTTATTTATAAAATGTGGAGAACATATGAATGCATAAGTAAGTGTCCCAAAACTTAGAGTTGTTTAAAAGCCCATTTCTGTACTTTGCCTATAAGGCGTAGCTTTAAAAGCCTATCATTTCATATTTATCCATAATGATGTATGGCATTAGTTTAGTCTATTCTTGTCATGCATTGAGCTTACGATATATGTGTGGGAAACAGGCTCTGTAAATGACCCTTGTGCTACCGAGGTTTTAAGAGAGCCAAGTGAAGTTAATGAAATGCAGTGTATGTCAACAGCTGGATGATTCTCTGTAATGAGTAACAGCAGGTGCCCTCGGTGTAAGGAGGATATGTGACCCTATAAAACAACAGCCTTAGACTGTTAATCTTGGCATTCAACCTGAATGTGTTAACCTTGTTTAAATTTAAGAGCGGTTTGTCCATTTTGTCTATTCATCCTTAGCCAATTTCATATTTTATTCCTAGAGAATATTATAGGGGAGAAATGTGTCAGGAGGAAGCTTAGTTGTCCCATTAATAATTTTGTTTGTTCCGTGTATTTAAAAGAGACCAATTTCTTTAAAACCTTTAAAGGCTCCCTGTGGTTTAAATCAAGTTCGTAATTTTGTATGTTTATCTGTGAATCATTGATTTTTCTTTTTTTTTCTTTTTTCTAAGACTGAAGTTTACCATAGACAGTTTTAAAATGCGGTCTTAAGCTGCCCAGGTAAACGACATCAAAAACCTGTTACCAATCGCATTAACTCAGTACACCTCTCTTAATTTCACTTTCAGTTTTAGCAGCGTTTAGAACCTGCCACTACAAATGAGTGGGGACAGGGCTAATTTGCATATTAATGTGTGACATCATATAATAATTTTCATTTTAGGTTAAAAAAACATTGACCACAGGTCACAGATTTAGGAGAACCTTTATTGTATTTCTGATGCAAATAGTTTGTGTATTTAGTTTATAACCCCTCACAAGTTATGTCACTAGACTACTTCTTCTATGGTCCTATTTTATATGCACTTTCCATCTTAAATAATAAAGGCCTATTAGTTTTACCCCAAACTCGTTTCCCCTTGCCTTGAGGACGACGTAAATTAAAGGTGGCACAGTTTACCCCACACTGCCCCTGACCATCGAGTAAGTACTAGAGAGAAGAGATATTTTTTGCACATCAATCAGCCTTTGCACAGCCATTTCCTTTCTTTCAAAGTTGTGTCTGTGGATGTGTCCACCCTCTGAAAAATTGCGCTGTCTGTGTGAACAAAATGGGATAATTTCATTGTCCCCACCAGGAGATTTAATGGTTTTCTCTGACAAAGCTAAATGATGCCTCTGCACTCTACGATTCTCTCTCTCACACACTGTCTCTCAGTATCGCAGCTCAGCAACACTCCATTTTCTTAAAAAAAATAACATTAAGGGATGCTTGCATAAGTGTGTGTGCATTTTATTTTTATTTTTATACAGGTATAAAAGTATAGTTAACACAAAATTTTGAATTCAGTCATCATTTACTTTTTTTAATTAAACACGTATGACTCTTTTTCTTCAGAACACAAAATAATGTATTTTGAAGAATGTTGATAACCGTGGTACTCTTTCATTTTTATTGTATGGACAAAAGACAATGCATTGGGTACTGCCATTGTTCAGTACCCAACATTCTTCAGAGAAGATATTTTGAAAAATGTTGGTAAAATTACAATTTTGGGGTAAACTAGCCCATTAATGCTTTTGTTGACTAAGGCAATAGGTCTTTGCATCTGATTTGAGCTATGATATGTAATTCCCCCAACAATTAGACAGCAACACGGACAAAACATGCGTATTGAAGCTTAATTCCCATGATTTTCCCTACTTTTTTAATTTCCATAATAAAACTCAGTAGCCAACCCCCTTCCAATTATTAACTGTAATATTAAATACATTCTTTGAAATGTAATCTCTACCAGCAATCTTGGTTTGATTCCTATCTGCACGATCACCCACGATGGCTTTGACCCCTTCAGCGTAAACAGCCCAAGACTCCCTTTTTCTTCCACGAGACGGTTGTGATTGTATGCTTTTTAGTGCCTTTGGGCTGCCGATTCTTGATCTTTAGTGGTTTAGCGAGAACTTGTTATGACTGCACTTTGTTCCCCTGCTTCTAGTTTTTTCTCTTGGCTTCCCTGAAACTCATAATGAAATTGAAGGGCAGAGCTTCATGAGGTTATCAATTCAAACCCATCTTATGTTTAACGTTACGTTACCAGAGCCCAGGCGCTCTCTGAATTTAAATGAAGATCCGGCCAATTATTATTCATTGAATTGCAGGACATTTAAACACCTTTTTAAAATGTGCATAAAGTTAGGGGGAAAATGCAGCACTGGTGTTATTTCACAAAACATGGACGTGATTTTGCAATCATCACTCAGTGTTGTGGTTAAGCATGTCAGAAGGCTTTCAACAATCCGAGATGATAGTGTGAAGCTTTTGGTAAAACAAAATATTCCTTCTTAGAAATCAGCTGCTTTGTTTACAACTGTCAGACTGGATGTATGTGTCTTATTTGGAGAGTGTGTTTTGTTAGATAATGATGTTGAAGGATTACCTAACAAAACAATAATTACCTCATAAATCTTTGTTACATAGTTCTTGACCATCTGTGACTTTGAAGCTTACATCGTCTTGTTACTTTTTCTTATAGTGGCTTCAAAATATATATATTATTTAAAAATCCACAATTAATTTTATAGTATAGGTAAGTGAAAGTGAATTTCATATTGAATTGTTAGAAATTTTGCCTCCAATAGTAAATACCGTTTTTTGTTATGGTTTTCGGCCAATAGCAATGCTGATTTTGATGCTTTGAGTTTATAAAACAGATATGTTAGCTCTCCAAACAACATTAACCTTTCCTCAGAAAAGGTCATACTACTGATGATGCCTTCTTAATATGTTTGTGTTATGTAACATATGTAATGTAACAAAATGTAATTTCAAATGTAATGTATCTATAACGTCCTCATGCGTTAACATCATTGAGATAAGTCATTGTAAGATTGACCAAGTTCAGTGAGTGTCAATTGAGTCATTAAATGTCATTGTATGTGACAATAAGACAGATACCAATTTCCGGACGATTGATATGGGCATCCCTGATGTACACTTCTGAAGACATGGTCAAATATAAAGCAGGGCATGAATTTCATTTGTATACTCAACAGTCCCTCTTATCATGGGTAACATGGGGAAGTTTTGAAGGGAATAGATTTTGACATCAGTTTTTTAATTTCAAAAGCACGTTTACCATTTAACTTTTAAATAAAAAAATTAGCACATTATTTCAAATCTAATTTTTAACCACTTAACCAAAGAATTTGCAAATTGTAAGAATAAAGACTTTTTCATGTGTTAATTTCATTTGTTTGCATTTAAGGATTAATTGCAAGATTTGATTTGAGATGAAACAAATGAATATTGTGTGGGAATATTTTTCACTCAGCTAGACTTGTTAGCAATATTTAAATTAGGCTCAGCCCTGCACCGAAATTCTAGCCCTGTAAATGATAAAAAAAAACCTTTCAATGTTTTTATAATAGCTGTAAACGGACAAACTGTTCTAGTGTGTGTTTTGAAATAGTAGTTTGTTGAAATTCGTAACTTAACCGCTAAATAACGCCAGATTTCACAAACTCTACCTTTAAATTACACTAATGGGAGTAAGCATCCTATAAAAGCATGTTTGCTTGTTTAAAAAAATTCTGGCATCACTTTGAATCATATTTTGTTTGATCATGTTACCATTTTGTTGAAACATGTTAACAAGGTTGCTTTTAAAATCTAACTACCATGATATTGGGAAATGTTAACTTTATGCATTTTAAAGGTATAATATATCAAAAATTTAAATTGTGTTATGAATTCAGTTGTAAATTTTTTTTTAAACACACTGAAATATATTCTAACTCAGATCTCTTGGGCACCAGAACAGTTTTCCCCTTCATTTTATCTAAAAAATCAGGACTGGGCCTTACTTTAAGTATAATATTAAAGTCATTTCTTGCAGACATGGCTTACAAACAAATACAAGTGCTGTGGATCTTAAGACAAAACAATTGCACTTATGTATTGTAAGATATAAGAGTGGAAACACTTTTTAGTTCAGACAACTCTTAAATAAGGTTTTTGTCTACTATGATAGTCCGAAAAATCCTAATTGCTATCAGATCAGATTTGATTAAGTTTTATACAAGGTGATAACAACTAGACATGAACAAAAAACAAAACGAAAATGACTTCTGCCCTGAAGACTAGGAGTACTGAATTCATCAGATCAAGCTATTCATTGTGATTTGCTTTTTTTTTTAAGTTTATAATGTAGTCTACCTGTAGAATTTGTGGTTGAAATTGTAACAGAATAAACCCCATTAGCATCACTAATGGTTACAGACGATTTTTTTGGTTCAAACCAATTTGCCCTCTCTATGGCATTCATTAAGGCATGAGACGTCAGTAATACCACATAACATGTATAACAGCTCCTGTTGCATGCAGCAGAAATAAGCTTTTTTTGCGAGGGATGTGCTTTTTGTCCCTCAATGCCCTTCAAAATGTAAAATATCACTTCATTGTTAAATCATTTCAAGGCTATGTCTGCATGACTGCGGGTTGCAGCTGGATTGTGATTGATGCTTTGTGACCATTACCACTCTGAGAAGATTATGAGTTAGTCATGGTCAACTGTTACAGCACCAAGGGCATGTACTGTAGTAAAAAAATATTTTCCACTTTACAGATGATATTACTTTTTGAAATGTCCTTGTGCTCATTCATAAAGTAGTAAATGTTATTAAAAACAGAATTGCCAGCTAAGGGTAATAGGTTTGAATGTTGCATTCACATAATGATAGAAAGCTAACCAATTCAGTGTATGTGTCTGCATATGAGCCTGTTGTTTTTAAGATGCACAAAGCATGATGAGAATGAAAGCCATTCCAATGTTAATGTGACATAAAGTCTGGTACTGGGGGTAACATGCCAGCTGTATGGCTGCATCAATATGCATCTCAGTCACAGCCTCATCGGAACGGTGAAACGTTTTATATATCAAGGGTCCATCTGTTCAACCACAGCTATTAGTTTACGGTGACGGTTTAACGTGATGTCACATGGATCAGACAGATCTGGGACGATACGGTCTGGGAGGTCATGAGGGTAGATATGTAGTCAAGAGAGTTTACATAAAAATTGTGTCATAATTTTCTCATTCTCATAAATAATACATGAAGTTGATAAGCAAACTGCAATGACATCTATTTACTTCGATAGTATGGAAGAAAAAAACAATTCAAGTGAAAGGCCAGTCACCAACATTCTTTCAAATATACTTTTTGTGTCATTTGGAAGAAAGGAAGTCATACTGGTTTCAATTGACATACAAAAGAAATTCCACATGATAGGGACAAAGGGGACCAATGGTTTTTGATTACCAATATTTTCCTTCTTTTTTTATGTTTTGCAGAAGGAACCATACAGGTCTGAAATGACCAGAAAGTGAGTAAACGATAACACATTTTGGGGATCATATGTTTCAAGATTCACTGAAATTTCTTTAATACATGGGTGGCTGATGCCACATGTGCAAATTTTTATCCATCAATCTCAAGTAAAATTTAATATGAATGTAATAAGGAAGAGTATGCATGGTATATTTACATTTCAAAAGATCTTAAAATATATTCTTACAGGGATAGATCATCCTAAAAAGAAATTTTTTTACATTTAAATTAAATTTTTTAAATTTACAAGATGGTGAGTAACTGATGACAAATTTAGTGTTTGTGATGATCTGTCCCTTCAACGCTGCAGTCTTTCTGAGATCTCCATTTTTATTATTTTCTCATTTTTGTGCCATTAATCAATTATTATTAGTCACTCTTTTTGTTTGCCACTGGGTTTTGCTAATATCTAAACAAACAGTATTGTTCTTGTTAACTTTGACAACACAATATTTGATTATTAAAAAAGTACAGTTTTTCCTTTTTCAACAAAAATGCAAATGAAGACAAATAAAATTTTATAAAGAGAGGGCCAACTTAAATACCTTTCACAACCCGGGTCATCCATTTTTTTCCTGTACATTGACTACCAGCAATCCTTAACGAATTCAGATAAACCCTTCCATTATCAATTTTTTTATTGTACTTCAAGTTCACGGTATCTCAAACACGTTTGAAATGCACAGACACACATAAGGGCTGGAGTCAGATTGGTTGAACCTCTGATGCCATAGAGAGTCACGTAGCTGTATTTAAAAGACAGATTGCCGTTAGCTTCCGATGACTCAAGGGAATGAAAAGCAAGTCTTTTTATCGTATGAGATGCTCAGAGGACGCTCAAAGCAATAACATATGATTAAGACATGACAAAGCTCTAAAGCAAAAGAGATGCAGGCATCCTGACTTATAAGAAAGATGCTGGATCTGTATTGGAGTCCTTTTAAAAATAATTTAAAATTGTATTGGAGTGGGGAATTCTTAGATTTAGTTTCTGATTTCCTAATGAATGTCATCCTCTAAAACATTTTAACTTCTGTAGAACATGAATACATTTTTTGTTTGTATTTAGCATTTTTTAAGATGTTAAAGTTTTCAAAGTCTAAAAATCGCAGAAAAATCTTAAATACAAGCATCATAATTGTAGACACTCCAACTATGGGGCTATATTTCAAGTCTTTAGAATACAAAGCTTGCCAAATATCTTACCTTCCCAATCTTTCCTGACATGTCAACTTCACTTTCACAGTTTGGAACATAGCAATTTAGACCTTTAGCTGGAAATAACATATTTTGTGTTCCAACAAGAAAAGACAAAGATAAAAGTAAAAGATATATAAAAAAAAGAAAAGAAGAAAAAAGTATTTTTATTGTGAGCCAGCCCTTATTTATTTTCTTTTAATACCCAAAACATCCAAGTGACTTTATGGTGTCAAATCTTTTCTAAGAGCTTTTAAAGAAAATAAAAGCAGAAGCGCTTGGCATCATGAATTTTATTGAGTGTGTTTTTACAACATCAGTTAAATCTCGGGGGCCGGCCCCTTTTAAGAGCTCCACACAAATGAAGATTACGCGCCGAGTCTTACCAACAAAAATAGAGATATGAAAAAACTTTCCAAAAGCTCATTATTTCTCATGTTCTTATTCCTTTGCTTTATAATGGCAGAAAGGAATTCCTTTTGTGGAAAGATCAGCGAACATGATTCATAAAGAAATAACATTTTTCACCATAGAATACGGCACTAGAATAAAACACACAACACGCAGGCAATCGTGTGGTGCACTACACATCCCCATGTAGCTCACACGTGTGCGTTATACTTCAGCCAACTACAACATGAGCGTGAAAATCGAAATCCTTTTCATTTGGACATTAATCTGTCACAGTTCTCCAGGCAGGACACAATGACCTCAGCACCGAGCCTGCAGGAAATCACAGTGAGGGCGCAATAGAATTCATTTATAATTCATACTGGGTGCACATCATTTTGTTCTCCATGTCGGAGGCTTACATAACATCCTATTTTCATGACTCAAAAAGGAAAAGCTGTCTCAAGACCAACCCATAACCGGTTATATTTAATTAAAGATGAAATGCTCCATTTTCAATCCTATCCAAGCCTCTGATAGCATCTGGAAACCTGCTTTTCAAAAGACATCTGACAGACACTGTTTGCTCATCTGCAATACATCTCTGAGATGTCTGCTGTTAGACGATGTCATATCTACCTCTAGAAGATGTATATAAGATGTATATGACTTAGAATGAATGTAAAACAGCTCTTTCTAAGATGTTTAGCAGTTGATTTAACACAGCAGATGTTGTCCAGATCTTTAGCATTTTTTTTACAGACCTGTACTATGTACAATGAAAAGAATGGGTTGTTGAACTTACTTAGTTTTACCATGTACAACTTTATTTAATCATGTGTAACCGATGTACATGGTAAAATTAAGTACTTCCAACAGCATGTTTATTATAGTGTAGGGGTAAATATGCATACATATGTATAAAAGACACGATCTTTCAGACTAAAAACACCCTCACTTATTTCCAAATCTGTATGTTTTTTTCTGCAATATTTGAAAATATTTTACAGAATGTAGGTAACTGAACATCACTCTTCTCATTGACTTGCAATGTTCGGACACAAACGACTAAAACCCTTCCCATTGTACCTTCTCTTTTCTTACCCAAAATAAATTCACATAGGGATGAATGTTTTTAGGGAATCTCTTCACCACTTAACCATGTATACCTATAATACCTTGTTATGAACTGGTCTTTATTTATCAAATCTGAAAATGAACATGTTAGAGCATGGATCCCAAAATGACAACAGTCGGGTGGAATTTGGTAACCTTTACATGAAACAATGTTAGCTGATCTTTAGCATCTGTTTGAATCACTCGACTGAAGCAGAACCCTGTGAGACCCCACCACCAGCACTACAGCGACATTGTCTGAATTTACAGCTCATCCCAGATTGGCAGTGCGTGACGGGGTATTATACAGCGTTTAATCCAGACACATCTGGAGCGGGCTGGCGGCGTGCTAATCAGCTCTAGGAGGATTAGCATCAGGCTAGCATCATTCCTCCAGGCAAGCCTCATTTGGTCTTGCTGAAAGCTTTTTATTTTATGTTTTACAGATGTTAGCGGCATGGGGATGGTAGACGAACGGTTGACTCTGCTAAGTCCGTTTGCTACGTTATCTTTCAGAGATGCTATAACCATATTCAAATTTATATCAACCTTGAAAATTATGGATTAGATGATTCAATAATAGAGTTAAATCTGCTTCTACATATTAGACACTGGAATTTATGTTATTGTGTTAAAATATAACATTTTTGTTACAGTGGATAGATGTCTTATCAGTTAATAGGGAATTTCTTCGTCCTGACTTGCAGTTGAAGTGTACATTAGTATTTAAGCACTTAAGTGTTACTCCAAATGGGTAGAAAGCGTTCACAGTTTTCATTAAACTTCAAACTAACAAGATTTTCATGGTCTGATTTGAAACTTGATAATCCTTCACCTTTCAGTTTCAAGCACCTTGACCTACAGAACCTTTAATAACAGCATCAGATGCCATTATCCTCCTCCATTATCTAGGAGGAAGTCAATATGAAGATGTAAAATATCTCCAACGGTTTTCCTGGACAGTTTCAAGCCACTAGCCTCGAATACACAATTGTTCTAGTTCTGGTTTAATCATCTTGGAAGGTATTCTTCTGGTAATCCAGTATAGTTGCTGGCTCTCAATGCCTGATCCACAGCTGTGATGTAACCATCAATCAAACTTTTCATATCCAGGGTGAAGGGGTCAAAAGTGAGTCGCCGTGCACCAGAGCGTTTAAAGTGTCCATCCTTGTTACACTCAGCACAGAGAAGACGCTCATCACTGACGCTGACGTTGAGGAATGAAGTGATTGTTCGTAATGTGGGGACCAATGACTGCTGCAGGTCCTCATAATGCACCACCAGAAGTTTCTTTCCATAACGCAGCCAGTCCAAAACGTGAGACGCCCACCACGATGCATAACTACCAACAAATTCAGGCCACTCTATAAAAAATCAAAGAAAGAAAATGTGTTATATGGACATGTGACAAACCGTGAATTCCAATTTATGGATACAAAGCATATTTCTAAAGAGATCCCCTGTGATTACAAATGAAGTTTTTAATGTTGTTTATATATTTATGTGGAGTTAAAATATGGTTTAAGACAAACCATTTGAAAATAATTTAACGATTGCTGTTTTTATAAAAGACAGTTTGAACTGACAAGGTTAATGACGTCATAAACCTGTTACCAAAAGATTTTACTCATTTGACACTGTTGATAGGGCTAAATTTTAGTGCAACAATTATGAAAACTGAATAATCGTGTTAAAACAATTATAACGCTACATTCTGTTTTGCATGAACTATCTCCTTTATCAATTTAAACATGTATGTATTAATTTATTTTCATTTATTTATTTATTATTTATAATTAACAACAAACAGAATACATATACTTATCAAGAAAAAAATAACAAAATACTATGTGTAGTGTTTTATACTATCTGTAGTGCAAATATGTTTTGTTTATTGTTAACTATATTTGTTTTTAAATCTTCCGTTAACATTTTTGTTGTTGTTTATGATCTTATTAATACTGATCAAGTAAGCAAATGTGTTAAATAATCCTGATTAAAATTTTTGTTTTAATCAAGCAGCCCTACCTGTGGATCAGCAGTACAAGCCATAGATATGCACAAATGGAGAATAGATTTTGGCTTCTGGAACACTGAATGATATTAAGTGGAGGCGGGGCTAATTTGCATATTCATCTGTTCATATGCTTACTGAAGTGAAGAGTTACCTTCAAGCTATTTTAAGATGGGGAAAATGTAATCTTGGGTTAAATGTGTAATTTAAATGCTCAAATATTAGTTTCCAGATACAATTGTCGACCAAAAGCTGGTATGTTAAATAAAATAATTTAAATTTCAGATTTTATAAAACAAAAAAAATTACATTAGGTGTGGGAGGCATTTCTTTAAAAAAATATTGGAGCAGCGCTTATATAGTCCCTACTACTTACTGATGCAGCAAAAGTGAACTTTAAATATCATATCGTACCTTTGCTCTTCCAGTGCTGATCAGAAGCGTATCCGAGATGACCAGAACACTTGCGGTTGAATTCGGCCATGAGCGAGCGGTATGGGTTTCTTATCAACACGATTGCTGAGTCATACATTTCCACATCCCGCTGGCCGCTCTCATGCGTCTTCACGCAGATGGTGCGTCCGCTCTTCCAGTAATCTTTCTCACCTTTGAAGCCTGCACAGTTGGAAAAGGAAAAGATTAGAATAAACAGCCAAGTGATTGCGGCGTCGCTTCATGTCCCCTCTAAATCCAAACACGTGCATCATAACTGGTGCTGAGACTGGCGTGGAGACAAAGATCGCCTGTAGGCTCTATGATTGATTGATAAGGCGCTGCGACTTTCGAGGCAGGTCAAGATCTTAATGATTGAAAAATATGCTCAATAAAGTTTGGCATTTGAAAAAGAACAGAAGGTCAGCCTTGCCCACTTAATGCACACAGAGAAGTCTTGGATAACTCCGTTGAAAAAGCTCAAGAGAAATAAATGAGAGTTATTTTCAGAGATCTCTGAAAACTGAAGCGTGTCGCTTCTGTGATAGCACCACAAAATGCAAATACAAAAATATTGTGTTTTGTTTTCCTGAACACATTTCCTAGCCTTGCTATAAAGTCACACCATTAGACTTTTTTATAAATGCCTACTTGTCATTTTCAAAGATCCAGAAGCCCTGTGCACATAGTGGGTTGTATATCAGAGCATAAGAGCACATTAAATCAGAACACGTCCTATCAAGTGTTCATGCATTAAGATCTTTCTGAGTGGCCGGATTTGTGGAACAGGTCGTCATCGGCCGTGATGTATGTGACCTGCTAAAATGACACGATTTATGATCACAGACACGGCAGCAGTAACTTTACCTCTGTTGTACAGAGTGCCATCAAAATAGTAACTGCCTGTGTAGTAGCCGGTTGCAAGCTCGATAAGGTGCCTGACCCACGTGTTCCCGGCCCCAGGAAAACTGGATAAAGCCACAAGCGAGCTGGACTTCTCAGGAAGAAACTTCTTGTCTGTGCATCTAGAATCTTAAGATAACAGGGTACTGTATCAAAAACACAATAAAGCAGTAAAGGATGTGATAAAAAAGAACATTAACATTTTTTGATGATGTAGTATACAGCAAGCATTTGGGCTGCACAGTATGTCAATATTATTGCATATCATGAGTTGTGTTTGTGTACTGCTACTGTACAAACAAGAGATGCTTTGATCAGGATTTTTGACATAGAGTACTCCTTTTTTCCACCAGTATGCATGGCCGATAACGATGCCGAATCTGATGTTTCAGTTTATAAAACTGCTCTCCGATCGCGGTAAACCTTTTTTCAGCTAAGTTATATTACTATAGATTTTGCCATTGTTATATTTATATTTTTACATTTTTATAATTTTTACAGTAATTATGTAAAATATGTAATGTAACTATTGATTTAACAGAGGACTAAATAATTACAAAAGTACTCATTATACAGTAAACAATTAAATATGCCTTTTGAAAGGGTCTCTGCAAAACATTCTACACCAGCAATGACATAACTGCAGCGCTTAAACATTTATGTCCCACTCATCATGTACGTCCTCACGCGTTAATGTCATAAATTGAGCTTGGTTCTTAAGATCGACCAAGTTTATGCGTAAAATGTGTAAAATGTGATTATCTGCAGAAGCCAATCGTTTGGAGCCTCCCTAGTAAAGACGTACTAATTCATTTTATAAAAGGTCTGTAAAATATTTTTTTAATTTTTACTAATTTGAAGCATTAAATATTGTATGTTGCATTATTTAAAGATACAGTTTGTGTCATCTAGAGGTGAAAGTTAGCGATTGTATATATATATAGACATATAGATACAGAAATATCAAATTTTTATGTGATAAAAACATAATTGCTCATTATTTAAGGTTTTACACACCTCTGATAACATAATTTTGTGTATTAAATTACAATTCTCGCAAAACTGGAGAGATATTAACTCATTTTCTTATTGGCTAATTATTGTCCTGTGGGATATATTGGTGATCCCTTACATATCTTATACTTTATGTTGCGGGCCCTTGTTTGGGTATTGGGCGGGTAGCTAGGCCAACTTTCTGTTGATGGTATTTCTCGGTTATGATTGGTATCCATTTGTTTGTGTTTCATTTAAATAAAGTTAAAACTTAGCAAAGATACAGTTCAATTCCAACTGACAGCGAACTTTCCAATTCCAACGACACTTTATAACTATCCTCTTTACCATTGCACATTGCACCTTTAAAAGAGTTTTCTTCAATATTGTAACTTAGTACACAACAAATTACAAACAAATTCCCCCTGCCATTCAAAATATTTGCTTTATACCACCAACAGCATGTTTAGAAGTATTTAGGATACATTTCAAACCTTTATCAGTTTCAAAGCATATTACAGACCACTGTAACATTCACCCGCTCTGTAATGTTGAAAAAGTCATTGTTGCCAAACAACTAATACCCTTTATTCTCATCTCTGTTCATAAAGTGTTCATAAAGACAAAAGACAAAAGTAGAATCCCTCTCTAAAAGCGTTTCGTCTCAAGGCTAAGCTTCACATGAGAAGAATGAGCAGTCTGAGAGGGGAAATGTTAGCACTAAGGGAAATAATTAAGACCAGTGGGACTGTATTCACAGTTGATGTCTTTACCTTGAACGGGTGTCTGATAGACCTGAAGAAAGAGCTGATGGGAACTCTGGGTGGATGAACTGCTGTTATCAGCAGCACAGAGCTCCTCTCTCACCGGCTCGTGGAGGGTGAAGCGAGGGGTGGCATAGCCACAGTAACAGTCTGGCTTTCTGAGCATCGCCAGAGGAAACTCCTGATGAGAGAGTCAGAGAATGTGGATTGAATTTGTCTGTATAATCTGAACACATAACATTAACACATTTATAAAACGAACACTCAATGTAAGGTTTTTGTCACAGCTGTACAAACTCAAAAACTGTACTTCAGTATCGGCAAGTACAAGAAAAAAATATAACGGTACTCATACTCAACTAATGGTATCAGTGCTTCCCTAGTTATTCCACGTGTACACTACCACATGTACCACTACCAAAAAAATGAGTGTGTCCAAACTGTAACATTCAAAATGATGCCTAAAATATTAATAAGACCTGTTATATGCTAGCATCTTCAAAGTAACTGTCCTTTTAATGCCGTGTTCACAACCCAGCGCAAATAATTGTGTTCAACGATCATTTCATTGTTTGTTATTTTCGTGCAAGTGACATGAAAAAATACGGTTGCCAGGGAAGGGTCTTAACGTTCGCATCCTTTTATTCACATCACCTGCTTCCAAATCATGTTTATTCGCGTCTTTGTCTTGACTTTGAATGTATTTCTATAAATTTTAAAACTCGTATATTGTAGTGTATTTGCAAGCTCTTAGTCTCAGTAGTGTTTCTAATTCTGAAATGTAATTATTGTTATTATCAATGATATTTTAAGTACTGTTTTACAGGAAAATTATAAAGACAGTAAAGCACTTATTTTTTTATTGGAATGGCAATTACAGTTATTAACCTACAGTCTTTAATCAAGCGTAACATTCAACTACAATTTTTCTATTAATTTCTGACTTCTGAAAATGTGAATGTATCTGCTTAAATATGGGTATAAAAACAAGAATAAAGATTATTTAGTTTGATATTTATGGATGTAAAATCTATGCACAATCCTTGCAAACCTATTGTTCACATTTCGGATACACACCCTTAAAATAGTTTTCAAACTTCAGATTTATGGACAAAATACTCTGCAGTCATATATATATATATATATATATATATACATACATACAAATATATGAACAACAACTTTTTAGCACCCTATATTGACATTTTTTGGGGAACACTAAAGTAAGATCATTCAAATACGTTACATCTTTGTGGCAGACAGTGATACAAATAATTCCAATTAGAAAACACATTTTAAGACCCCATGCACACAGACCCAATCTGTTGTGTTTCTTGCAGCCGTCTTTAAACTAAAACTTTAAATCTACAAACACCAGCAAGTCTTCAATCTCTCTCCACACTTAAAATTATGGCATTTCGATTATACGTTATCCGTAAGTGTTTCTAAGCAACACAATTTGTTTCTGAGCAAAGGACAAAACAATATGATCATCTGAAACATTATCCCAAAACCAAAGCTCTAAAGCAGCAAGCAAGACTGTTTACACAAGTTTCAACAATTAGAGTGTTGTGAAACCTCACAGTTATCGATTATTACAAGTAAACTTAACATAGAAATTACTAAAGCAAACAAAAAAATAAGGTCCAATCCAGATCAACCTAGTATTGATACGGTCGAGGAGCAGAAAGCTATTAAGTTTAGCGAAAAATAAAGACGTACTTGATCCATGCAGGTTTCAATGCACCATTGGGAGGTGAGGTTAGGCTGAACCACATGGACCAGAGAAGCTGCTGTCGTGTCATCAGGTTTTCTAAAGCACCCGCGATAGCGCACGTTTCTGTCTGTAAGCATGGAAAAAAGAAGAATGTTAGAGAAATGCGGTTGGTCTTGTGTCAGCGCTTAGTTGATTGTTCAAAGGTCTGAAATGTTGAAGTGAATCTATAATTAGAAACAAAATAGTAAAAACCTTAAAGACCTTCAAAGAGACTTCAGTTCTCGGGCCATATGAATAATGAGTGAAAAGTAAAAAGCCATAAAAAACAGGAAACTACATTTATCATTTATTATTTCGTATCTTTTTTAAAACCCTCATCTATGCTCCACGTTTACTTTGCAGGTTCTTCTAGCAAGAAGATAAATGAATTTCCAGACAATTCTAGATGTCTGATTGATTTAACTTCTCATGATAGTTTAAGGTTTAGAATTATTATAGCGCTTTACATGCGTCTCACACAATAGACCTCGGCATAATTGTAATCATAAAAAATGTTTATTGGTACATAACTGTTTAAATGTCACAGGCTATTACCAGGCCTCAAGTAACTCATCATAACAGATGCGAAAACACAATCTACAGTTAAACAAATCCAGGTGAATAAACCGATTCATCAACATATCAGATAGAGACTGTGATTAAAGCAGATGCAGCTGCATTAGCTCGTGTGTGTGTGTGTGTGTGTGTGTGTGTGTGTGTGTGTGTGTGTGTGTGTGTGTGTGTGTGTGTGTGTGTGTGTGTGTGTGTGTGTGTGTGTGTGTGCAGAGTGTCCGTGATACACAATGAAGCCCTTCATCACCTCTGTAGAGTAAACCGGCACTCTGTGAAACCCCAGAGCTTTTGTTTGCATCTCCAAATAAATGAAGAGGCCATGCAGAACACTGTTTGCTTTTGTTGGGACAACATGATTCAGTGAACAGACACAGTTGCATAAAACATTAAACAAATCAATATTAACACTGGCTATAGCACATTGTGTTTTACTAACTACATCTACTGTACGTTAAATTACAATATTTAAAGTGATAGTTCAGCCAAAATTTTAAATTCTGTCATCCAAATACTGTAATAATTTGGTTTTGAACCTGGATTTTATGTGAATGTTAAAATAAATGTTCATCTAAATCCGTCCCATTTTGTGAAGGTTTTAAATTCTATACACCAGTCATTTTTGAACAACAATGCTTTTATTATGTCAATGTAACATTTTAAGTAGACTTTTTATTTATTTATATAAAATATTTTGAGTTGAGACAACAAAACGCAGCGTTAAAGACAGAAATAATCTGTACTGTAGTTGTATGAACAAGCTTTTACTTGGATTAACTAAACAAAGTGTTAATGTAACAAATAATTGTTAGATGTTTAAACTAGCTATTTGTTGGAGTTTGTCTTGATATGTTAGCACATTTTTTAAGTTGAGGAACACAAAATTTTAAGTAAACCAGGTAACTTAATTTTTTATGTTGAACCAAAAAACTTTTTTTTACTGTGTATTTACTCTCTAGTTGTAACAAACTTACAAATTATTTGTTCGGTTAAACACAGAGAGATATAATTGGACCAAAGCTTGTAACTAAATAGACTGTTTTTGTAGAAATAATTACTACAATGGTTTTAAATTTTTCTAAATTAATACAAAAACAAAATTAAACTGTTATTTTAATACTATGGTGATCTTAGCATTTTGAAAAGTAATTGTCATAATCCAGCATCTCTGTACATGAGTCAATGGGTTCGAAAACCTGTTTGGTTATTAGCATTCTTGCAAATATCTTTCTCTCTGTTTATCAGAACAAAGAAATGTTTACAGATTTGGAACAGCACAACAGTGAGGAAATTGCAGAATTTAGATTTTTGGGTGAACTATCCCTTTAATTACGTACTGTTCATCCAAATGCTTCACAAATGAACACATTTATTTCTTACTGGTTTAGGGTTATAAGCGAAACAAATGGTTCTTTCGCGATATCTTTAGGGCATTACATTTACATTGAGTTAAGATCTTAAAACCAATGGCCTGAACAATACACAAATCCCTTCTAACAAGACATTATTATCTAGTAGAATGAATAGCATTTTCAAATTGGGCTACAAAACATATGGTCAAGGTTTAATAGCTGTTTGTGAGTGTTGAGCTGGACTGACTCCAGTTGGCCTGAAACTGCAGAGGGACATTGAATCAGAATTTTGAGATCCAACAGCATGTGGAGGCGATTGATGAATGAACCAGTTTCAAACATATGGCCACATCAAAGCGTTACTGCCAGACTGTAAATCACCTGCAGAAGAAGCAGGTGTTTGCATTCATGAGTGTGTGCATGTGTTCTTATATTTTTGATCAACATGAATGATATTTGACTGCAGGGTAGAGCTTGGAAATATGAATAATATATTGATATTGTCTTTAAATGTAATTTTAGTCATATCAAAGGAATAGATTTTTAGTTGTTTTGTATACAGTTTCCCAAGGTTATTTCACTTAATTAAAACCTAGAAAATGTTTCTATTTATGAAATCAAATCCTGGTTTAAGAATTAATAAAAACAATAAATGACAATGTCACCTAAAAACCGAAATAATTTTAAACTAAACTAAAATTATCATGAACCAAAATAAAAATAAATAAAAGTTATATTGCAATTAACTAATAAACAATAACATGTAGGCTAAACAAAGGCTAAATATTGTAATAAGAAAAATAAAATTAAAAACAACGCCATAAAAAAAAATTTCACTGTATATATTTTTTTTACTAACTCATTAAAATTGTAAGGCATGGCAAGATTTTATTGACCGTGTTTTTAAAAACGTGTTTTGAAATAAATGGCACAAATGAGAAAATAAACCTATAGAACTGGTTTATGGAAACAAAGCGAACATCAAATCTCAAATTTTCAAACCCAGGTTTAAATCTTATATTGAAACATCCATTAATGTATCTCTTTAAGCTCACATACCTGCAAATCCAGAGAATAAACAAGAGTTTATTACTAGTTAACTAGTTAAAAAAACACACAACCTTCGAGCGCTGTACTCATCCCATAAAAAGACTATAAGAATATAACTGTAATATTGCTTAATTTAAAACCAACAGCAATTGATCTCATGTGCACTGTGGTTTATGACCCAGGACTACCGAAAAGCCGACTTATTTGTGCCAGACACAAGCATATTACTTTTAAGACTGACATATGTGTGTCTCAATCTGTGTCGTGTCTTAGAAATATCTCCTCTTCCAGAGGGATTTTGTATGCTTTCCAATATGCTCTTAAAGCCTTCACTTCAGATATATGTCCCAGTATCTATGTGACATTCATGGTAATTGACATCTGACAAGCAGATAATTGACATCTGACACATGGAAGTGGGAAGGGGAGTTGGCGCTGTGGTGAGGTAAACTTATTTAGGCACTCACATCTCCTCTGGCCAGGAAGAACCTCCTCCACCTTGTAAACGGTCAGACGAAACACGCCTCCACAGATGGAGCCCTTCTCGCCTTTGCAGTCCAAATTACACTCCTCCTCTTTCATCCGAGCGCTTGTGATGCGGTTGCCACAGTAACACTCAGAACCATATTCAAGGCCGGCAAACTGGTACCCGCTGTGTAAAACAAAATGTTGAAAATCTAATTAAACTCACTAAAAATACAGTCATCACAGTTGAATAACATAAATTATAATGAAAACATGTTAATACAATTTTATGATGCAAAGGGAATGTAAACATAAACATATATGATCTATAATGTAAAATGTCCCCCCTTCTATGGACACACAAATACATTTTTCAAAATATCTTATTTTGTGTTAATTTAAGGGTAACTAGCCCTTAAAAACAAGCATCTTATTTCCAATAAATATGTCTGTTTACATAAACTGTTTAACTTAAGGCATGCACACAACAGATTCATTGTAAAAAAATATTTTTTTCAGTGGAAAATTAAAAAAAAATTAATTTCCCAAAAATGTAAAAATATATTTTTATTTTATGTAATGAAAAAATAAGTATTTATTTAACAACTATATATTTGTAATATACACCAAATATTGTGGTGAATTTTAATATAAATAATTAGATTTACTTATTTTTCTACTTAAATATACACAACATTTAAACAGTATGTTTAATTCATTTCAAAGCTTTAAATATACTCATTTTTGTGTACATTGTTTAATGTTAAAACACAGTACATAAAATCTTAAGTGCTTGTTAGGCATAAGTCGGATTCATTATGAAAACCAAAAACCATTTTTCAAAATATCTTTTTGTGATCATTTTCATCTAACTTCAATATCTCTGTTAACCGAAAACTATTTTACTTTGGTTATGTAAGGTAAATGTCTGATTCATCGTTCTACAACTTCAACAGCAAGTTGGCAAATAGCAGAGATCTTCTTCCATCTCCAAGCTTTTGTCCTCTGGCCCTCTTGACTTTTGTGGAGGTTGCGAAAAGGCATAGCACGATTCTATTCAGACGTGTTGGTGTAGGGCTCAACAGGTATTAGCCTGAGCTCCTCTGCAAATTGTTTCCATAATCCTCTTCTTGAAACGTGGCATCGGCAGTGCCATGGAAACCCCGCCGGCGACGTGCCCGCCATTAATCTACGGTCTGAATTAATCGCTTGGTCTGAGTAGACGTGTACCTGCAGAAACTGAAGAGGAGATTTTCTGCCGCTGCTTCGCTGTAATGAGGTATGAGATCTCGGATACACGCCTGGCCAGGCACTCATCATGTCCTTTTTTCAAAATTTTGTCATTATGTTGAATCAAACCTATGACATTGTTTTTCAAGTGCCATGCTCTCCCGATCCAAACAATCAATGTAGAACATCTGCATGTCCAACCTCAATTCTAGAAAATAATATTGTGATGTCAACATAATGTAATGTAAATTGAAGCTACCAACACTGATAATTACATCACATCTTCTTGCTAAAAGTCTTTATGTCAGCATGTACAAAGAAGATCATCTCTGAGTTCACGTTTGCTAATAGACTACTTAGATTGCCCATGAACATCGCAAATGTCATCCAAGTAATTAAATAAGCTCTGAAACGTTGGGTGTAATTACATGAGGTCAACCTGTCTCACGCTTGTTCTCTAGTGGTCAATTATCTAGTGGTCTTGGAACTGGAGATGATGTGTACTCCATCACTGAAGATAGGTCTTTCTCCCCCAGAAACCAGATCTGCATAGCAAAAGTTCAGTGCCGTGTTACATTAATTGGACCTGATCCGGTTCTTAACATGAGCTCCACCAGCTGCCTCAGGGATACACGCTGTATCATCTTTCCCTAAGCACTGTTTTATTATTTCTTGATTCGAGATGAGCAGAACAGATGTCTGTCTGTGTTAGTTAATGCATTAATAACAAACTATCAATGAGGATTTTAGTTTTATGCATGTGTCAATTTTAATATACATTAATGTTGTTAATGTAAGTTTATATTCATTGTGCATTAAATAATGTTGTACTGTAGTGTACTCTTCATTTGTAATATTCTTAAGCAAAAGCATAAATAAACTAAATGAATAAATGCTGTAGAAGTTCAGTGTAAGTTCATGTAAGCTGTAATGCTTTAATTATAGTTTTAACAAATAAAACCTTGTTCTAAAGTGTTACCATGTAAATGCTGTTTAATTTGTACCTCCCGTAGAATTGCATTCCCTTGAATGTAATTTTTTAAAGTTCTGACATATTTTGACATTTTTACATTGAAGAAATTTCTTCATGCCTTGAATTGCTTAAAAGGATAGTTCTTTACAAACATCATGTACTCTCTATGCAGAGTCTCTTCTTTCTACCGCAGAACTGATATTTTCTTGAAAATTATTTTCAATAATTTTGGATACAGACGGTACCCATTTATTGCTATTGTATAGACACAAAAACAATTTAAGTCCATGGGTACAGCTGTTGTATGTATGGTTACCAACATTCTCCAAAATATCTTTTTTGTGTTCTGCAGAAGAAAATACTTTTTAAAGTCTTAAGTGTTTAACTCTACAACTTTGCTACATTTTAACAAAATATCCAGCAATAATAAATTAATTTTTAAATTAAAGCAAGAAAACACAATCTTTAAAAAAGTATAAAGATTTTTAGCTGATGGGATCTCAAAAGAGACCCAACAATGAAATTGAATTTCTCTCATCATTTCCTCATCCTTTCATCATTTTAACCTGACTTTCCTTCTGCAGATCAAAAAAGAAAATATTTTGAATTTTTTTGGGGGTAAACTAAGTCTACACCACTCTACCACTGCTTTACATAAAGTGAAATGTTATTTTAAACTTGTTTGATTTCTTTTCTTCTACAGAACACAAAAGAAGATATTTTGAAAAGTGTAACTGGTGCCTTGTTCCTTGCAATGGTTTTGTGTTCGTACAATAGAGTGCCAGGGCTTTTCTAAATGACAAGAGGTTTAGTTAACTTTAAGAATACTGGGTCCTAATCATATACCTTTCTGTGCAGGTGTCCTGACATAAGGTGCTGGTCATCTTCCTGAAGTCATAAAACACCATCCCTTTAAGGGCCCGGTCCTTAACATCATCCAGAAAGCAGCCGATATATGTGCCTGAGTAAGGAGGTAGAACTCATAAGAAATTCAGAACGTGACCTTTATCTTTGCAAACAGATGGTAAGATTCCGCAGCACAGCTTCTAATCAGAATAATTGAGAGAATAAAAGGAATTATCATAAACAACCAATTTGTCATCCTGAAAAGCTCATTTAACACCTCACAGGTTCTCACCTTTATGTCTGATTTTTCTTTTCGGAGTTACTTTCTCCACTCTGGACATTTCCTGTTCGGACATCAGGCTGTGGAACCAACGTCGCCTCAAGTGTCGGATCTCCTGGTTGCGTGAGATGAGCCACTGTGGTCCAGCACTGTCTTCAGAAAGACCACCCCGGTAGCCCATTCTCCTGAGGGTGAGCCGGGGACCCATTATGCCGTAGCTCGTTCGAAGAGCGGGGGCTTCCAGGGACCTTGGAGGAGATGGCAAAGATGGCAATGGAAAGTAACTGCCCGTCCCACGTGCCACCACCAAGCCGTGTCTCTGGAGGAGGAGGACACTTCCTGCCATGATATAGGCTACACCAAGGAAGAAGAAAAGCAGTTGAGTCCGTCGCAGGAAGCGTTGAAGCCTATAGAAGGGTTTTGCCATGTTGCCTTAATAAGATCCTGTCCTCGGGTTATGGTTTCATACTATCATTGTTCCACAAGAGTTAGAATGGCACGGACCAACTCCAGGAGCTTTATTCTCTTAAAAGCTCCACTGCTGACTTCTAATTCACATTCTGTTTAAAAAGTCTTTGAGCACGAAAATCCTTCGGCAAAACGTCCTGCCATTTTCCTTGGATTAAGCGAAAACTCGACTGTGGCGCTACATCCCTCGATGACAGAAGTACTCTTGCTAGGATGTACTCTGTGCTTTTATGGTTCACAGACTTCAGGGAACCTGGTGGGAAAATAGAAAACAGTTAGACTGAAGTCGGAGAACATCTTTCACTTTTTATTTTCAGGTATAGAACGGGGCGTTGGGGACAAGAAAGAAATATAGAGAGAGTGTGTGGCAGTTATTCTGGTAGTTTATCTCCATTAAGACGAGAAGAGGCATTGCTGACTGAAGAAGCACTTTCCGTTTGTGCTTCTAGTCTTTCATTACGAATACACAACAACAAATGTGAAGTGGAGGTACAGAGCAGTCTATATTTACGTCTTTCAATTTTTGCTGCTAGTGAGAGATAACTACAAAACCAACATTAGAGGCCACAATAGTCACATTGGCTTGCATATGTTAAGATGCACTGGAAATGTTAGGATAGTTCACTCAAGAATGAAAATCCTGTCATCATTTGTCATCAACCAACACAATCTTTCTTCTGCAGAACCATATTCAGAGGTTTTGAAGAATGTTGGTACCCAAACCAGCAGTTCCCGTTCGCTTCCATCGTACGGACAAAAAAATCAATGCCAGTCAATGAAAACAACCGTTGTTTGACTACCAACATTCTTAAAAATATGTTTTCTAATGAATGTTTTCAATGACAAGAGGTTTAATAGATGATGAAGAATTTTCAATTTTGGTAAACTATTCCTTTAAAAGAAACATTATTGAAAAAAGGATATAATTATTAATAATATTTTAAAAAATATATAATAATTGAAATTAGGATTATTATTCTTACTTATTCTTACTGTTACATTCTCAAAAGCACTTTCATGTAAGTAATGTATCTCTTTAGCTGGATTAAATGAAAACTTGTTACTTAACGCTCACCTAAGCCAAATGGTTTGTGCAACCTGCAGCACTTTTTCCTTTCCACTGATTTAGAGATTCTTGAAACTTACAGCTCATTATTTCTGCCCTACTGAGAATCCTTTTGTGTGGCAAAACTTGGAAAAACAAGCCTTCTAACAAGTCTAACTAAACTCGAGGGTGGGCCGTCCCCAGGTTCCATTCATTCTTGCCAATCAAGCGGGCACAACCCGTTATGTGCCCCACATACTCTCCCAGTCTTTTTCATCTAAAAATACGTCTGCTGGGCCGTACACTGATTAGAGAGGAGAAGTATAATCACAAAACTATATGAATATAAATGTGGATGTGGTTTGATGTGTGAGGACAAAGAGTAAAATTTGAATAGACATTTTTTTCATGCTTTTGGTCGTATTGTTTTCCTTTTTCTGCTCTTTTCACTATGAATTCACTGCTTTGTATGTTGAGGTAGAAATTTTTATTTTAAGAAAAAGTAATTTCATCACAGAAATTTTATATTTGGGACCTTTGAAGATCTCAGCCCATAAACAGACAGCTCTACTAAATGAACCTTGTTTTTTGTGTGTGTACCACTTACCCCTTCTTTTTAGACCCAGAGCTGGCAAAAGGCCCAGATTTGCATAAAGACTTGAGATTCAGAGGCGGATATTCCTGCCAACACTAGGCAAAATCATAACTATGAGTGGGCTGAGAATGTCAATCAGCCTGAGGGCTCATTATTCTTCAAGTTGTCAACAGTGAGTGACTGCCGGCTGCTCTTTCACACTGACTATACATGAAGAAACTTCTAACAAACCTATTCTAACAGCATGCATAGGTGAGCGAGATCAAACTAACAAACTCTACTTGCATGAACACAACTTTGTTTATGAGGACAGCTTTGCTATAACCATGTGTGTATTATTATATGGATGTAATATGTTTCTATTATAAAATTATATTAACTGGAATTATTGAAACATTAAGAATGTGTTTTACACAAAATCGTCAAATTCTTACACGATTAAAATTTTTTACATTTTACGTTAGTGTTTTCTCATCTTGATGTATTGGCCGTGTAATGTGGTGCCTCTGTGAATGAAGCATGTCAAAGTGAGTTTTGTCATCATTTGCTCGCCTTCTTATTTCAAACCTCCAGTACTTTGTTCTGCAGAACTCAAAATAAGGTATTTTGAAGAAAGTCGGTAACCAAATAGATTTGGCTATTGCTTTAATTGTTTGTTTGGACACAAAACCAATGCAGATTAATGGGTGCCAGTTACCAACCTTTTTAAAAATATCTTCTTTTGTGCTCTGTAAAGTAAGTTATACGGGTTAGACATGTCAAGATGACAATTTATAATAGAATTTTCATTTTCTGTTAGGATTTTTTTAGGTTTTCAGTATTTCTTTGTATTTTGGTAAACAACTGATACAATTTTACAAATACCATTCACCTAAGCATGCTGTATTAGAGATTCATATTCCAGGCAAGGAAATTCAATTTTTTTCGCACCACTACTTTAATCACCCATACCTGCATGTTACACTGGAATGGATGGATAGATGGATGGATACAGGTTTGTTTATATGCTCTCCCCTCCTGTCACGGGATGTTACAATGATCCAATGATCCAAACAGTCCATTTTTATTTCAATACAGGCATTCATATTTAAAGTAAGCTAAAACAAAGTCCATATCTTATAGTTTGTCTAATTCTTAACATTACCTCAACAACAAAAAACTGAATAACTTTGAAATGGCCATATTAGATTTCATAATGCGCAGATCATCCGACCTATTTCAAAATACGGCAAGATAGAATCTTAAGCATATTGTACCGACTGCTCTCAAACACTTGTGGTACTTTAATGTCCTACTTTGGTCGGTCCGAGCAGCGCCTTATTAGCAACAAAGTCTTTTTTTGCGTTTGATTGCGTTAGCACATGGTGGGATTATCAATAGTGATGCATGTGGATTATGAGTCATGAGTGTGATAATGACAGACAGTATTGCAAAGAAATACCCAAATAAATACTTTACTAAATACGCAGTTGTGCTGCTGCCTCACTTCGGCCCATTATGTTACAGCGTTTGTAAGTCAAGATAAGAAAACTAGTTTCCCTGACTTCTGAAACCTACTTTATGGCGGTAAAAAAGTTGAGCTGCGTTTGAGAAAAAATCCCATCAGTGTTTGGCGAATACAATTAAACTATTGAGAGTCATAACCTTTGAGAAAAAGGAGAAAATGTGACATTTATTTATAAATACTTGACAACTTTTGTCAGACGGCATTTTTATTAGATACACCTGCAGAATTGGATGCAGGAGAGAATGGTGCCATGAATCGTTTATTTCTGTTTTATAAAAAAGCTTGCAATCATATAGCTATCTCTTTTGATAAAAGCTAGATTCATAAAGCAATTAAAACAAACTGGCTTACTGACTTACGTATTTATATAGTTGCTTTAAGAAATTTTATGTATTTGTGTTATGGTTCATTTATTATATATGGTTTTGGTGATAGCCAAGAATCTGGTTTGATAAATCAGAAAATATAGCTGAAGTGAGGCTTGGATGTGAGTTTAAAATGATGGTTAGACACAGTGAGAAGTTGCGGCATGTTCTGCATCGAAATGAAATATGTGGAGCACATTTTGTGCTTGTTGATAAATTATCTTAAATTTAACACAAATTGATCTATAAATAATAACAGAGCCATGGTCATTTTCTTTCACAGAGATGCTGTTTCCCTCTAGGCTGGTCTGATAGCTTCAAGGTGCATTTCGAAAAGGCATTAGGTTGTAAATCAAATGTAAGCATACTTTATCTATTGTACAAGTTATTTGGTCATGTATGTAGCATTTGATGTAAAATTCCTCATCCCGGTGAGTTTCATGGCTATCAGTGGACAGGAGCAAGCAGGTGCTGTGGGTCTAGACTGGTGGGCTCATTTGTCTTCATCTGCTTTCCCAGCATGTTATTATCTCACTTACACTAGGGCAACCACACTTCCATCTCAGAGGCTGATGGGACTGACCCTGGAGCTCAGATGCTAGAAAGCTCTCTTTTCTCTCGTCTAAGCATCCTGCCCCCATCCCTGACCATCTGGCTGTTAACAGGCCCTTTGTTACTGTTTAGTACTTACGAATACAGTGTATCTTGTTGCTTTATGAACAGATAAAATATGCCTAAGCGAAAAGGTATTTAAGCGTTTGAATCTCTACGGTAATAATCTTGATTCTCAAAATTGTCACAGTGGGACAGCAGACATATGACAGATTGCCTGCTGTTCCCTTGGCCAGCAGTGAACCCAATCTGTTCTCCTTTAATGTTTTTTCAAGGCCAAGTCCAAGAATAATAAAAAACAGTTTAGGTGATGCTCTCTGTCACAGTCGGACTGAAATGAATTTCAGACAGATTTTCATGCATTGGAATAAGCTGTCAAGAAGTCTATATTTAAGATTTAGCCTATTTATTTTGACTTTAACCACTCTGGATATTTGTGTTTGTGCTAGAATAGAATAGTATATAGTCTCATGAATGTTTATTCTGGTGTGTTTTCATATATTTTAATTTTACAGTCATTTTATCATGAACTTAACCTCAATATTTTAATCCTGTACCACTTTTTTTTCTTTCGTACAAATCAAAAGTAGGTATTTTAAAAATTATGGTACTTGTCCCCCCTTCACTTGCATTGGTTTTGTGTCCATAAAATAGAAGTCAATGTCGTCCAATTACCAACTTTCTTCAAAATATATATTTTATGATCTGCTGAAAAAAGTAATCCAGTTTTTAAAGAGAAGCGAGTGAATAAATTATCAAAGAAACTCGAATTTTTAGGTCAATATTCCTTTAATTGTGCCATATAAATGCATATGGCTTAAGTAGGCATGTGATGGTGCTTTATATCTGAATATATCAGCCTGCGGCCTGCTGCCTTGTGCTTCTGACCTAATCACAGCTGCTGATATAGAGCACCATCACACCACTACGAGTGCCATATTGCATTTATACCACAGCTTGACGCACAAGTGTGTAGATAAATCACAAACCACATCTGAATGTCTACCCTACCTTTTATCACTTTAAAGGAATAGTTCAGCAAAAATATGAGCTTGTGTCATTGACTCGCCCTCATGCCTTTTTTAAACTTATAGGCTGTAAGATTTTTCTTTGAACAGAAGAGATGACATTCTTGAAAAATCGTTGCACAGCTTTGTTCAAGGACACAGGCAAAAGGAAACATGACTTACTTCATGTGAGAAACAGAGTGAAAAACTATTAAAAGATTTTTATTTAAACTTAATTTTGAAATGTTTTCTGTCATTTCATTTGTTAACCAGCCTAGTGTTTAAAGTCATTCTACGGCCAATTCTGTTTTAAAACAAAAACTAATGAAATTATGTTTTTTTGGGGGGGGGAAATGACTGCATATGCATAGATGATAAAATGTATGTGATTTTAATTAAATATTTATTGTAGATGTGAAATCTTAAAAATGTGACCCTGCCATTTGACCTCTTGATTTTACTTTGATTTCAATCTTAACTTCTTCAATCTTATCACACTCAGAATGTTACTTAAATTGTGTTAAAAATATAAAATCACAAAAAATTCAGGGTCAAATATTTATAATCGTGTTAGTTCACGCAAGTCTCGTCAAGCTGCATCAGTTGCAGCTAATAAATATAAACGACTAGTCATACAACACATACTAGACAGTGTCTTATTTAGGGTGCTTCTTCACCTCCTCGTTGGCTGTTAAATTGTGCCGCGCTCAAAAACCCACCTCTATCCCCTTCTCAATATCTGACTGTATCTGTCAGGCATCTGTCAGTGCATCTCCCTGCATGCATGGCTTCCTTAAACACTGCTTTTGTTATATATTTAATTACAGTGGTCCTGACAGATTATACATTTGACATTGATTTAAGTAAATCCACAAAAGCAGGCATCACGTTATCAGTAGTTTATGTCAATCCAGTCATCAACCAACGTCTGTCAACAGCCAGACAGAAACATGTCTACTGATTTGGAACACTTCAATTATTTTGAAATTATACTTAATGCTTAATCCAGATCCTCTGAATGAGGAATCTCTAGCTGTGAACGGAGCCGCAGGTGATTGCCAATCACTTTATTTACAGCCTTCTCACCCTATTGATCTCCCACTGCAGGGATTGATTTCACAGCAGCGTCGAAAACCTCCATATGAATTGAAATGTTTATTTGTTCTTAATTCTGTGTAATCAGATTGAGCATTGGGTTAAAACAGATTGCTGTGTACGTAGTTCCGAGGTAAGATACACTGCTATTAGCGTGTGTTATGGATCATGCTTGTTTTGCTCTGTCTTGTCCAGTGTTTACCCAGCAAGAGAGGAAAGAAGATAAATTAGCTGATGCATTAAAATTTTGTTAGGAATAGCCTGCCTTTGATTATTTATGCTTTGTGTTGCTTGAGGCACATTTACATCTGCAGATTTACAGCCTGGCTGTAAACAAGGCACTATAACTAAAATTCGCTCAATAACTGCTGGCTGAAAGGATGGCAAATGCTGGCCCCCGGACACTGTTTATTGACCACTAAACTACAACGGAGATGTGCATGAAACTGTGTAGCTGGGATACTGACTTTAGAGAGCTTAAACACCTACAGACCACAGACAGTGAAGAAGTCTTATCATGGTACCAACATTTGGAGTGGCGCACCCCTGCTCATCTTCTTTGAAAAGTTTCCATCTGAAAACCTGTCAAACAGCGCAGTAGTTCATGTATGTCGGTGCGGCCGGGTAAATTTAAAATGAAGAAACTGGCTACTTTTAAAATGTACACATATTGGTGACAACCATACAGGGAAGTGCGATCGTGCGATTGGTGGCCTACTGAGGGGATCTGAGCAAGTCCTGGCAAATCGCAACACACAGATACATAAAGCACACAAAGCTCTCTCTGGAACAGAGTGTTAAGACATTATTCTGTCTTTTATCGGCCTTTAAGTGGGGCTGGAGAAAAAAACGATTAATCAATTAATCGTTATTAAAAAGCATTCTATTTAATATTGATTCTCAAAAGCTATGAATCGTTTTTCTTATAAATTTCCAGAAGAGTTAAACACAGACAGAGATAGGTGAGATTAGTAAATGGATAGTTCACCCATCATCTACTCTGGATACATTTCTTTGTTCTGATAAACACACAAAAATAAAAATAGTCCTTAAACTACTATAGTAGTTTAAAATGTTTTGTACTGTTGAACTCAAAAGTTGTGGGGTAATTTTGACGACCATTTCGATTTTTCCTACTTTTCTTTTTCAATTCAACCAATTGCATCCAAAAAATAAGAAAAATGTTAATGTACAGGTTTGTGGCTTTTCATGCCTGTTTATTAATCACTTCTGTAATCAAATATTTAATGCTCTTTATGAGAAATATTATAGGATTTTGATTAAATGTACGTGCATTAAATCTAGAATCGAGTCGAATTGAGAGCATGCAAATAAAATTGAATCAAATCAGAGAATCTGATTCGATACCCAGCCCTTTATTTAGACATATCTGAAATATTTGCATGTGATTTAATGGTGTTGTGTTTTGAGAAATGCAGCTCGGAATATGAGATCTTTATTCTTCTGTGAATATGCATTGATTCTAAATCAAGTTTCTCTTTTTGGTCTACATCTTTATAAAGGCCAAACATGAATATACATTTGTTTTCATTGGTTGGATTATTGAAGAAATTATTTTTGGCTACTCACTTACTCAAAATGCTTTGGCCGTTCTTTGGAACCACGGGAAACGGGAGGAATATAAGACCCTGGCAAACTGTGAAGACCATGGAGAAGCACAATCAGCCACCCTCTATGCACCCATTATTCAGAACGGGACTAGTGAACACAGTCTCCTCTCGTGATTGGTCAAACCGTGGATATTTATAGGAAAATGCCAGCCTGTGCTAATAACAAAAGTGCCAAGAACATTACCATCTCTTTGGAACTTGGTATTCCAGCCTGAAAAAAATCCCCTCAACTGACTGCTTCAGTGTAGCTCAGCATCCTCTTAAAATATGTCTCGCTGTAATTAATGTTCAGAGACTTGACCTTGTTGCCGGAGATTTAATCACATTCTTAAAACCTTTGAGCTTGTTTTGTTCAAGTAAAGGTCTGGCGGTGTTTTAAAAACATATCCATATAGAGTTAGCCTGGGGCAATGAACATTGCATAAAAATATTCTTGTTTTAATCTCAGAGTAGGGTGAAAAAACAAGACACGGACTAATTCTATGACACAAAGACCCTCCCATGCGATGCAATCATGAAGGATTATACATGCATTCAACTATAGATGCCTCTCTAAAGGTGAGGTGGGTTGCCACACGGCTGCAAATGTATGCTGCTGAAAGGTCAACCTTGACAAAATGATCTTTATTAGCCATGTGAGGCATGAACGCTCACTCATTAACAGTCTGCAAGGATATATTCCACTTCCATGACCATAAAGAACCAAAGAACCATAATGATGGGGGATGCGAGGGGAAGACCTAATGAAATCCGGGCCATCTGTATGGACTCAAAGGACACATTGGTTAGATAAGTTTGACTCATTTTTTTGTAAATGATAGGAAATAAAACTTAAGGTGAGAGTGTGTACACGTTACACAAAAATGTGTTTGGTGTTGTTTGGATTTGATTTGTTTTGATAAAAACAAAATGTTTTTATAAATATTTTCATCGGTTATTCTTAATCTACATTCACACATTATATTTTAACACAATACTAACAAAATACTAAACTGATTTTGATGCTCCCCTCTTATTAAGATTGGATTTAATTATCGTATTTACGGCTTTTGCACCGCCGCAAATCTAAACTATGAATGCTTTCCATTATCACGCGTGTACTTTTATTGTTTAAATCTTCTATTTAAATTGTATACATTTCTGTAACGTGATGTGACATTTTCAGCGTAAACTATACAAACAATTCAAAAAGTGCAAAACCATAAAGAATAATTCAGGTGCACGTTTGACAAACTACGGTAAAAAAGTGCAGAAGAGTGACGTCACACTCATAGAAACTTTACAAAACACAAATTTAAAACGTCATTCTTTAAGTAAAATTGCTGAGAAATATCAAACAAATATTTTCTTACCTTCTTAAATCCTCAGCAATGAAGAATGTAGAATATTAAAGCCTGTTGAGTGATTTCACAAATATGGTGTTTTTAAGACGTTCTTCACGAGCGCGAGCAGTCGCAACAAGCATCTCTCTCTCTCTCTCTCTCTCTCTCTCTCTCTCTCTCTCTCTCTCTCTCTCTCTCTCTCTCATCCGAGCCGAACCGCATCTCTCTCTCTCACTCTTTTTCGCTGTTTTGCTCCACTTGATATATGTCACTAATCCTCTTTGGTTTTTATTTTGTATATCCGTGAATCCGCTATAACAGCGATAATCCTCATCTGAATCCTCCGCGCGTCCCCTTTGCGTCCCGCGCTTGTCTATGAGCGCATGGAAGAGCGCAGCTGCTTTTAAGTGGGACAGCGTCGCTTTATTGCGCATGCGCCGAAGTCAAAGGGACCAGACCGCAGCGCAGCATCAGCATCACTTTGAAGAAAAGTGAAGCTTGCACATTTCTGCTCATCAGTGTGTGACAATAATTTAGCAAAATCCATTTAAATATAAAAATAAATGATTTATGAAAAATTACTTTTTTTTCCACAGGGTTCTACTTATAGATATCAACATTTGGTTGTTCAGATACACATCTAAATTGTCTCTTTAAGTTGTCATAGCATCATTTTATTTTATGATTTTATGACTTTTCATATTTAAGTTAAAGACATTTCAGGATAGTCACATCACACTGGATTTTGCTCATAAAGTGACACATGATCATTAAAGTTATTATTTTATGATTTATAAAGAGGCCGTTCTTCATTTGTTGCATATTATTGATTCTGGATGTACTTTATTGTATGAATCTTATAAAGTTTGGTGTGTAGCGGGCTTCTTTTTGGACACATCCATAATGCAGGTTTATATATTTTTAAAATAGAAAGGTTGTGCATAGAATGATATTTTTCTAAAGTTTAAACACTATCAACAAAGTAAAAAGTTTTGTAATGTAGAAAGAGTTTGTGGTAAAAGTTGTTTTATTTTGTGTCATGACTATAACGCTGGATTTGCCCGTATGAATTTGTGTGTTTGACTGCAGAAGGTGCAGAATACAATTGACCTGTTTGGCAACATTCACACAGTCAACAATTGTTTTTCCATCAAAAACATTTCCTATTTTTACAGTCGCCGAGCTTAAAATGTGATGTACTTTACAAAACACTCAACAAGTTTTACTGTTTTTTACGTGAAACAATTCACAAGTAAATACATTTAAAACATATGACAATTGTAAATTAAGTACATTTACTTTTTAAATTAAGTAAATATACTGTTCACGTATTTCTGTTATGATTCACCTTAAATTCACCTGTACTTAATTTTACAAATATATATTTACATTTTACATTTACATCTACATTTTGTCATTTAGCTGACGCTTTTATCCAAAGCGACTTACAAATGAGGTTTACAAAAGAAGCAGGTCAACAGACGATAACAATGCAGTCGTAAGCTAAATTGATGCCAGTCCTAGCAAGAATAAAACAACATACGTACCAAGTGCTAAGGGAAAAAGTGAGGATGTTAAAGGAGGTTTATTGATGGGTAAGGTGCAAACTGAGTTTTTTAATTAGATATTTCTTACTTACTTTTCGTTTTTTCAATACATAAAATTAAAATAGACTTTTGAATTTTAGACAATTGATCTGTTGGATTTTGATCAATTATTTTAATATCTTCCAATAAAAAAATCAATATAATGTTTTTAAAAGATCATATTAAGTTAATTTAAGTATATATACATAAACAATTATTTTTGTGATATTTACTAAGCCTCTTAAAACATTTCCTGGTGTATACAATAAGGCAGAAATCTCCCTCTTCATTTTTTTTCTTTTCAGTCCACAGTCGAGTTTATAAAAGCAGTTATTTTTCAGCATGAATACACACAATAGCACAAACAAGATTGTAAACACAGTAAGCTCACACGTCAGATTCACACTCAAGTTGCTGATAAAGTATCAACATATTTTTCAGCTCTGAAAACACCCCACTGCCGGTGTAGTCTTTGTAACTCACACGACAGCAGACTCACTCAGACTAAACCCACACAGACCCAAAATAAATAATTTATGACTTAATAAAGAAACCGTGGCTGATAGAGCAAGAATAGACATGAATCTGATGTTGTGAATAAATGATCCTGAAAATCACTGTTGTGTGTGCATATCAGAAATGCATCTTTCTGTGACAAACGGCAGCATGAAGAAGTGGGTTCAACATGGGGTAACATTTCCCTAAAACTGGCACTGCAACCTGCTGTGGATAAAAGCAATTTCTAAATGCATAAAAGTATATGTACATGCACGAAATGCAGAGGACATACGCCCAAGCATTAGCAAGATAGAAAAGCAAGTGTTGTTGTTGCTTAATGACCATATTTAGATGCAAGGCACAAAATGAATCAGGGCCATTTACTCTAGGTCTGGAGACAGCAGCGGAGGGACTGCCATTTATGCTGAAAACTCCCCCGGCAACATTTTAGATAGAAAAAGAGATCAGATGACTGGCTAGATGACTAGTTTACACTGGCAGCCTCTTTCAGGCCCCCCAGCACACATGCAAAGCAATTTCGGGCCCAAATTAAAGTCCATTGAAGAGAGCGAGGATGAGAACCATTGGATTCAATGCTTGCACGTCCATCGTGTTCTGGCAGCACTTGACTTGGGTGTAGGAAGATAAATTGTATGCAAATTGCTTGTGATGCTGATGAAAGGTGGAAAAAGGATACAGAATCAGTGAGCTATATAGGCTTTTTCTAACATGTAGGTGTGTTGTAGTCATTTGGTTGCTAAATAGACCTGTGAAGAACAATGTCACAGAAGAAATCATAGACTTGCTTTATATTTTTTGTATTACATAAACAGATATGACAAATAAACAATACTTGATTGCAATTATCCAGTTATGTTTGCATGGGCAATTGGATAGAACCCAGATGCATAGTCATTTTTAAAAGTATGGTTAGGGGATGATTACTTATGCATAGATGTCTGTTTTACACCAGACGATAAGTATATTGGCATCCCGAGGCCTGCTTACGTTATCATTTACAATTTCATTAAGTTAAGATAAGTATTGTTATAAATCTCCTCGTACCCACAATGCCCCTCTCAATGCTTTTGTTTAGCGCATTTGAAGGCAGTCATTGTTCATCTGTTTTGTAGAACACCACGCTCAGGGAATACATCTTTTGTTTGGGGCGATTGTGATAAAATAGACTATAGGGGTTGAGATCTCAGTAGGTGGGGAAATGTATTAATTAGAATACTAACCCCTTGTGGAGATCTCTCAAAACATTGAAAGATAACATGGATTTTGATATTTTCATCAAAAGAAGCAATTTGGACGGTTAATGGAAACTCGCACAGGAGACCAAGATATCAACAAAGATTGCTGTGTTAACCATTTTTGTAAAAGTGCCTGTTAGGTCATTTCAATGACAGACAAACTTTCACATGCATTCACATCCTTGCATCAAACTCCACAATCTTGGTTCCCATCTCAACAAAGGGGTTATTGTCCACGGGCAAGCCAAACATTAACTCGGCCTCTGAATATCAATGTCTCCGCAAATCCATTTAGTTCTACCCGTTCTTCAGTTCCAGTGTTGAAGTGAAAGCAGAGTGAAACATGATTACTGGCACAAAAACCGTCTCCCGAGTACAGAGAGTTTCATTTTCATAATATTCTTGTCAAACAGACACCTCAGCCACCGAGGGATTGTTAGAGTATTTCCCTATGGCCTGCATACCACGTGTCACTGGTTGTGGATGTTCAACTTTAAATACAGCAATTTTAATAAATGCTAATTGAATTCCTCTCAAACTGTTTAAAGGTTAAAGGGATAGTTTACCCAATTATTACATTTCCGTTGTGAATTACTCACTCACTAGTTGATCCACAACTGCATAATTGTATTTGTTTGGTTGAACACTGAGAAATATATCAAGATAAACACTTGTAACTGTAACAGGCATTGGACACACTCGATTAATTACAATGGTTAAAACAACCCTTAAACTTTTTGCTGTCCTACATTCTTCAAAATATTTGATTGTTTGTTTTTCCACCTACGTAGACAAATGGGGTCCAAGACCTGTTACTGTTACTGTTACTGTTACAAGCAATCTTTTAATATTCTTTGCACTTATGGATACGTTTTTTTAACTTATTATTAAAACGTTATGTTATTTTATTTGTACAGCTAAATCCTGATTTCAGCAAACTTTTTTAGATTTAAAAGTCAGACTTTTTTATTAAAATATATTTAAGTTGAATTAATGTAATAATTACTTTATTTTATTTTAACAAGATTTTTCAACAAGCTCATTTTTGTTGGTTCTACATTTTGTTGAAAGCTGTCATTGATTCCTCAGTTTAAAGGAATAATAAAGGGATAGTGCAAATTCTGGCATGAACTACTTAATCTCTAGTTCTTCCATACATGCATTTTTTGGTTGTCGAAACACAAAGAAAGCTATTTAGAAAAATTTTAACAAATGAGATTTCTAGAGCAACTTACTACCATAGCAAGAAACAATAAACTGTTTGTCAAAAGCGCCTAAGAAATCTCAGTTTCAAATATTCTTTTATACATCTCATTTATAATAAATTTATTCAGTTTTGTATTAACTTGAGGTTGAGTTACTCATAAAGAATTTCTATTTTGGTTTCCCCTGTATGTTTGCTAAATTCATTTAATAAACAAAGTTTTGTCAAATAGAAAAAAATAGAAAGATCATTTACTTTATTTTGGAAGGGCTCTGTATTGTACAGTGGACAGCACAATGATGTGTTTGTTCCGAGCTGAGAAAAATAGACTTTTGATGGACTTGCGTGAAAGGAACGCTGCTTCAATTCCGCCTGGGTTTGCTGTGTATCCGCTTGGCCAGACTTTGATACAGAGGTTCCATTTGTCAATGGACCCCTATCTCCCTTCAACACCTTCGAATCACAATAGACCTGGGAGGCAATGAAAGACCATGGTCCAAACAACAGATCCCAACCTTTTCAGAAATACCTCAGCCCCACCGGGCAAAATTTCAGCAAAGCCCTTTCAATGAATCGTTAGGCTTTATTCGGCAAGAAACGCTCACAAGAGAGCAGGCCGGGCTGCCATGGATATGATATATGTATTCATCGAAATCTCTTACATTGTTGGAGTGCAATTAATCTGGGATTACGTGGAACAAAGCACAGAGTCAAATCCCCTTCTCCCTTAAGAAGTCAAGACCCCATCATAACTGAAATTTCCAGCCTGTGGCTCTGAGAGCGAGTATGTTGTGTTTTAATAGCTTTTGGTCGGTAGATTATGCACACGGGTGCTGACAGCAGTGTGACAGGAGAGAGTGCTGGTAGTCGGTGTTATATTGATTTGGCGACTTGCATTGGCATAGCAACCATTATAACATGCAGAACATGTATCGCACCCCAATGGGCTGTTTTTGAAGTCTCGTTCTGTTTTAGGAGTTTCAGGATTTTCAACCTCCATCAATCATTTACTTGGGCAGTGGATTAAACAAACAATAGATGCCAGTGACACTATTGGGCTTTGTACGCCAACCTAAAGCCGGATTTAACCTATTAATTTCAATGTGCTTTCCATGTTTGACATGATCTTACTCAGTCAATATTAAGATATGTTATATACTTGCAGAATGTTCTTTACAATGTGTTGAGTGATTTTATCTATTGGGAAGCAAATGCTTAAGAAATTACTTTAGCTGGGTTTTCTAACACACACATGAATATATCTATATATATTTACCATAATACATTTGTCTGTACCAGTGAAAATCTAGTTTCTGATTTGAAGGAGACGATGCTGTTTTGTTTCATCATGACAGTTTATCTCGTTTATCTACATCAAACCATTTAAACTAGGATTTCATTTGTAGAGCAATAAAAAATATGTTTTATACTTGCAATTCCAGCTCAGCTGTAAAGAATATGTCCAGGTTTAACATGCCTTATTCAGGTCTGTCTTTTGAAATCAGACATTGAGTGTAAATTGTTGTAATGATGTGCTCGCCACGCGCCCTCCCTCAGGTGCGTCTCGGCTCTCGCTCCTCGCATCCGTTTTGACGGCTGTGTTTTTCTTCCGCTCCTCACATCTCCTCTCCCTCCCCCTCTTCTCCTCTTCCTCTCATCTTCTCCTGTGTGCTCTTTAGTGTCTGTGGAGTGTGGGCTAACAGTGGAACAGCGCTTTTGATGTACAAAGAGCTACGTTTTCTGCAACAATAAAGACAGAGAAACACACCCACTCCTACATGCAAACATCAAACACACATCAGCAGATATAGGATAAGAGAGAGGAGGGATGGAAACTGACAAGAGTGGATCGGATGTGGGAGGCCTGAACATTAAAACATTGTATAAAGCCTGTTTCAGCATCTTTTTATAGCATTATTACTATCATTAGGCTGGAGACTAGTAGAGTTTAGTTTCAGGGGCGCGTGTTTCCAAGCCGTCAGATGGGAATGATTGGACCATAGCGTTACAATTCAAGACAATGTGGCATTACGCTGTTTGTCATTGAGTTAAAAAGGGAGATGGGGATTAATTTTTACTCCGCTCTCACTAACAAGAACAATAATTTTGAGCTTGAATTTATAAAAAATGTTTATCTTATTTCTATTTAAATTCCCAATCTGATTAGATTAGATTCAACTTTATTGTCACTGCACATGTAAGGTACAGGGCAACGAAATGCTGTAAATGTCTAACCAGAAATGCAATAAGCAGTAAGTACAGAATATATATGTAATATGAACAAACACTAGTGCACAGTAGAAGTGCATGTAATAACAAGTTTACTGTTTTTGATATTTTAAATAAATAAGTAATAAGTCAGGTGTGGTGTTGAAACAGGGGAGTGGTTCTGTGCGTTGGTGTTAAGGGGTGTCAGAGAGCAAATTCAGTGAGGAGACAGCTGTAGGCAAAAAAAGCTGTCCCTGAATCTTGTCATCCTTTTCTGGAGGCTCCTGAAGCGCCGGGCAGGAGGTTAAACAGTCTGTGGTCGGGGTGAGAGGAGTCCTTGAGAATGCAGCGAGCTCGACGAAGACAGCGTTTCCTCTGGATGTCCTCAATAGCAGGAATTGTTGTCCCTGTGATGCGTTGGGCAGTTTTCACAACCTTCTGCAGTCCTTTGTGATTTGTTTGATACCAGGCTGTGATACAGCTGGTCCTGATGCTCTCGATCGCACAGCGGTAAAAGTTCACCAGGATGGCTGAAGATAGCTAGTTCTTCTTCAGTGTCCTGAGGAAGAAGAGGCGCTGGTGAGCCTCCTTGACCAGGCTGGAGGTGTTCCAGGACATGTCCTCCGATTTGGTGGTTCCCAGGAACTTGAAGCTGCAGAGAAGCTCAACAACCATCTCAGTGATGTGAAAGGGGTCATGCGTGCTTCCTTTCTTCTTCCTGAAGTCCACAATGATCTCCTTTGTCTTAGTTGTGTTAAGGAGCAGGTTATTGTCATCGCACCATGTAGCCAGGTGCTGTGCCTCTTACCTGTTGTCTGTCTTTTCTTTTTCACTGATGAGGCCAATCACCGTGGTGTCGTCTGCAAACTTAATGATGGAGCTTGATTCATGCACAGGCTTTCAGTCGTGGGTGTAAAGGGAATAAAGGAACGGGCTCAGCACACAGCCCTGTGGTACGCCGATGTTAAGTGTGATGGTGGTGGTGTGGCCTGATCTAACATGCTGAAGCCTGTTGGTCAGAAAGTCCATAATCCAGTTACAGAGAGAGGTGTAAAAATTTTGTCTCCAAGTCTCCAAATTTTGTGGTCAGCTTGAAAGGAATAACTGAAGTCAACAAACAACATCCGTACATATGTGTTGTTATTGTCCAAGTCTGTGAGTGCAGAGTGCATCACTCTGCATACAGCATCCTCAGTGCTCCTTTTTCTGTGGTTGACAAAATGGTGTGGGTCCAGTTTGGGTGGGAGGCAGTCTTTGAGGTGCTAGGACCTGTCACTAGAAGCACTTCATAATGATGGGTAAGGATACTGAGGGGTTAAAGTTGTTCAGGGAAATGGGGGAGGAAATGCACATGCCCTATGCCCATGTCCAGAAATGCCGTCCGGGCCAGCAGCTTTGTGTGCATTGATCCAGCTCAATGCAGTGTGGACATCTGTGGAGATGAGTTTGAGAGGTTGTGGTCTGCTGAGGGTGTAATTTTGGTGTCCGTCTTCTTACTGTCACTGTTCAAAATGAGTATAAAAGTAATTTAGCTCTCTAAGATAAGAGACGTCCGTGACCGTTGGAGTGGAGTTGTTTGACTTGTGGTCACTGATGATCTGGATGCCCTGCCCCATGCGTTGGGGGACAGAGTTTGAAAAGTGTTCTTCTACCTTCAGCTTTTAGCACAACTTGGACTTTTTGGTACCCCTTTTTTATTTATTGTAGGCCTGAACGTCATCTGACCTGAAGGCAGTGTTTCAGGCTTTCAGCAGAAATTGCACCTCCGTGCTCATCCATGTTTTCTGATTAAGGTATGTTGTTATCTGTTTTTTCTGTTGTAACACTGTGAATGGTGTTGTTGATGTGATCCAGTACAGAGGAGGTATAGATATGCGTCAACTTTAAGTCTGGGTTTTCGGTCAATTCTAAGAATTGTTTTAAAATACAATTTAAGTGTATTACTAAAATGTTTTACAATTCAGTTTCCCACTGTTCACAACCTTTTAAGAGTAAGACAATTTAACCGTTTTTTGGGCAGACTTGAAATCATGTTCCAAGGAGACCTTGGACCTACCAAATATTCATGACAAATAGCAAGCGTTAGGTAATGCAGTCATGAATTGACGTTAGGGAATACATTTCTCAGCAAATGGACGGAAGGAATTTCTTTAAAGATTATGTGTATATTGAATTCAACTCCTTTTTCAAGTTGTTTTCATCATCCACAATTGGTTTGGTGGTTTATAAATTTTTTACTGTGGTGTGACAAACTCAGAAAATATATTTATTTTTGCTCCACCTCGACTTAATAAGTAATCTTGAGACCCCTACAAAGTCGGCTTTGGTCTCGCTGTTCCCCTTGTAGAAAATCGCTACACTAATGGAATGCAAAAGTGTTAGGCCTACCCAAAAAAGAATTTTTGCACATAATTTACCCCTCCTCATGCTATCCCATTTGTATGTGTAACATTTAAAATGCCGTCACTTTATGTTTTTGCTTTCCATGATGAATGATTTATGCCAATTCAAAACATGCAAAGCAAAACTACACATTTGTGAAAGAAACAATTTGTATTTTAGGAAAAATCGAAATAGCAAAAAAGCATATCCGAGTGATTATTACATTTGTGGGGGCAGTTTTATAACTTGTAATGTCATTTCATTTTCATGTGTTTTGACTCTTATTTGCATCTTTTAACATTTTGAAATCGTTAATTTTGGCTGAGCTTTACTTAAAATTAAACAAATTAATTTTTGTGGAGTGTATACAGAACCTGACAAACCTTCACTTTAAAGGTTCACCTAATATAAAAAATCCTGTCACTATGTATTTACTTTTGAATTGTTTCAAATCTGTTAACAATACTTTGTTCTGATGAAAGACATTTGGAAAAAAGCCAATTATTTCTTAATCCCCGTTTACGTCCATAGTAGTTTAAATTACTTAAAATTGTATTATTCTGTTGAACACACAATAAGATATTTTGAAGAATGTTAGACAGAAAAGTTAATTGGCAATTCTGATTATTGTTCTAATTTATACTGGTTTGGAACAACTAGAGAGTAAGTAATGCATGGCAAAATTTGGTGAACTTGGTGATCTCTTCATCTTATCTTCTTCTCTATACATTTGTGATGTCAATATGTCATTTTTATCAGCTAACATTTTGGAGAGTTATATATGGTATACACTGTGTATGCCCAGTCTAATTATCCATAAAGATCTGCCACACAGATTTATGCTTGTTTAAGATCTCGTTGCCTATGGAGATTGGCTCTGTGTGCTGAACCACAGAAATATCTAGTCATTTCATACAAACTAAGAGGAGATAAGCAGGTCAACCATATTCATCAGCTGTCTGTGGACCAGAAAGCTAAAAATAGTCCTTCTGATCGTCTGATGACAATGAGCCTGAATTATAAGAGTGAATGACAGAACTCTTGTGCAATTACTGTCAAATCAGTGGCTAAGAAATGCTTAGAAACACTTGCTCTTGATCTTCCTCTGGGCAACCACAGCTGGTTCCTGTCTTTCGTTTAAAGAGATTGACAAGACATAATATTTCTATCAGGGCTTACTAAGTAGGGTGTATATCAGATCACTGAACAGTCTCTTTAGTTACATTCACCTGTAAATGAATGGGAACCATTATGAACATTGTTTGTTTTTGCAATTCAACACATTGTGTTGATTTAGTGTGAAATTAAAGAAAGGCATCAACATGTGTTTAATTAACACAACACATCTTGTGTCCTTAAATGGACAAAAAAATAATTTAACACAAATGTTTTAGATTTTTCTATTAAAGGGATCGTTTACCCCCTAAGAAAAATAATAATAATCCAAGTCAGGATACAAATATACAAATACTTTTATATTTTTTTTGTTCTGTTGAGCACAAATCGAGAAATGTAGAAGAATGTGGGATTGCAAATAGTTCCGGTGTGCTTGACTACCATTGTAATTTTTTCTATGGTTGTCAGTGGGGTCTAAGAACTGTTTGGCTGCAGGCATTCACAGAATAAAGATTT
This sequence comes from Triplophysa yarkandensis, assembly GCA_033220385.1. NCBI lineage: Eukaryota > Metazoa > Chordata > Actinopteri > Cypriniformes > Nemacheilidae > Triplophysa > Triplophysa yarkandensis. The sequence goes on from CM065675.1 coordinate 10,943,260, forward strand.
GGTCAGTTAATGATGACAGAATTAACAGTTTTGGCTTAACCATCCCTTTAATAATCATATTTGTGAGCAAATCTTTGTAACAAAGCAAATGTAAAGTTTTTTTAAAGGTGGTGAATATTAACATGAAACAGAATAACAAACTTCAAATATGTGTGGTGTACATTCATTGAGCAGCCAACATCCAATATCAATCTTGGCAAGCAAATTTAATCATTCACAACTTGTACTTTTATAGACTAATATTACTGCAATATAATCCGACACACATTTTATTTCTTACAAGTGGACATTTATTCATACTTAGCTTTGAGCTCTATACCTTGTCAAGTCAAAGCTGTGTCTTTAAATGCAATAATGATGACAGAAGAGGATATCATGGAGCTTTTGCTGTCCAGTTTCATCTAAGATTGTTGACAAGCCACTTCCTTCGAACAGCTGGCTCTGTTGAGGCATGCTATGACAGGTGCCGGGATCTGGACCTCGTGTTGGCCCAGAGGCAATCACAACAAGGAGTTTCTCAAACCCTTACACAAACAATCTCTCCAGCGTGACTGATGTCCATGTCCAGTTCTGAAAACAATTCCAATATTTCTGGTGTGCTGGATAAACGGGATTATACCAAGGGCTTGGCAGCAAGAGATAAAGCAGTCGAGCGTTTGGGAAATGACACTTATTATTACTTTCTCTCTATATTACCTTTATTGTGTTAGATATATGGCCTTGTATTAATATTGCATAAAAATACATTGAATTTGACCTCCAGAAATTGTCGACAGTGTTTGTGTCGCTTTCTGTCTTACATAGCACACTTGAACGCATCCCGAAGCGGATTTTTTCTGCAATTATAATAATGTGGTAGACTCGTCTCTGCATTAGCAAGCCTTCCTTGAACCATGAAATACCCATTTATAACAGAAACATAAATTAAATTCATGCTCGCGCTCTCCTTGTTTCAACGAGTACACCTAAAAAGTATTCAGTTAACACTTGAGCTTTACTGGTGTAGGGCTTGAGAGTCCAGCCATGCATTTGATGGCAGTTTAATCATTATCACTGAGCCAAAGTGGGGGCTCTCTCGGGAGCAGGGATGAAGAACTCCTCTGGAAAATTCTGACGTAATGAGGTTGACAGTCATGGCAGGGGACCTGTAACTGATTGCTTAATGCATGTAGATGAAATGATAATGAGAAGGCACATGTTGAGAAATGTCGGTGGAGAGCTTTGTTTAAAACTGGCCTCCCAACACATTCCTCAACACCCAAAGACAGTGACAGCACACAATTAAGGGCATAATCAGGCGTGTCAGTACTTTTTTCAAGTCTGGAAATGCCAATCTGCATGTGCCTTGATTGCTGTTTTGTCACAAAGTCTACACAAGGGTTGCCAGTTCTAAGCAGAGCACATTTTTATTTTTCAATTGTAGTGCACAATGGAGATAAATATTTCAGGTTTGGGGTTGCATATTATAGTTTTAATATTTGAGACGGGGTCTTTCAACTAGTGTAGATTATGGACAGCCTTTGTTTAACATCTGGCAACCCTGATTGACACGTTTGCTACCTGTCCATGTGAAAGTCAATGAAATTCAGTGACCTAATATAATGTCACTGGCCTCAGCCTTCTTCACAGACACTTTCAACCTCATGACCCAATATTCCTGGTTTTGGCATTTGAGATGTATTTTAATATGGGATGTTTTCACATGCCAATTTGGCAACCCTTGTCTACACATCACAGTCAATGCCAATACTGAAGAAATTGGAAATGTTTTTTGACCAAACTTGTGTTAACATTGCATTAACATGAACAAATTCTAGAAATCAATTGATCTTATTTAGACAAACTTTTATCCAGGTCAAGTCCTCTATTATAGAAAACTTGTTCAGAAGATTTGGCTTCTGACGGCACACTTGTCCTCAAATTTGTCCACACACACACACACACACACACACACACACACACACACACACACACACACACACACACACACACACACACACACACACACACACACACACACACACACACACACACACACACACACACACACACACGCACAAACAAACACTGACATACACCCCTCTGATCCCCTTTGAGTGCCAGAAGCAAAAGCAGCTTTGAATAATAGATAAAATTATAGATAAAAGGTGTGACATTTCCCTTGCCATTCTTCTTCAGTGTTAATAAAAGGCTCTAATAAGAAGGTGACCTTTTGGGAAAAGATTTGTAAATGTCACAACGCAGGACCCTCTGTATGAAATTGCCACCTTAAACAGAGGCGTTGAGTGTGAGGAATTGGGCTCTTTTTGTCTCATAACAGCTGATGTCGTGTGCTTTGCATTTACCAAAATATAAAGTGTTTTCGAACAGACAATTAAATGTACTTTAGATCCTGCTTTGCCGTAGTCCCTGTCATCTTTTTGGAAAAACATGATTTCTAATTAGATTTGTTGTTGCACCTTATTCACAAAATTTCGGCACTATTTGTCTGCCAAAAAAGGCCAAAGAGGTTGCAGATCTGGAGCTAAGATATGCAATGTTATTGAGAAAGAAATGATTTACGTTTTCTGTCTGCACTCATTTCTTCAGTGATGACATTTTAGTTTATATGACCTTCATATCTCATGAAGAGCTCAGTGGCTCATGGTACAGTTGTATATATTTGACCTGTGCAGACTGAAGAAGGTCATGAGGTTATTTGTGTCTGTGGGGAACACTGACGCCAGCAAGATAATCTAAGGTTAAGATTTTGAACCTTCAGGACTCCTTTTCTAACAGGCACTGGTATTTTGACAGGCTAGTTGAGATCTTAAAGCATTTTTTACCTCTGGCTGAAATAACAACGTTATGCAAGTCTTTCACTATAGCTGTGTTAATGTGGTCAGTTTCATTCTACCGCTTTAGTCTGATGGTCAGGTAGAGGATACACTTAAAAAATGACTCTAAATAAGGGGGACATTTAAATATTTGAAATTGAATCAATATACTGTTTACATTTTTGTATATATAAGTTAATAAATAAATAAATCTGATTAACTAAAAAATGTTGAATTCACCAAAAACATTGGTTTATATTATATATGTTAAGTAAATAACTATTTCTTTATTATATAAACCTACTTTTTTATTTTTGAGAAATTAACTGTTAAAATATTAATCATTTAATTTTAGAATTTTTGACTGAAAAATGTCTATTTAATGTTTTAAAAGTTTTTAAATTCAATCTAACTGTTTATTTTTGTGATATATACAAAGCCACATTAAATATTTTTTACAGTGTAAAAAAGTAATATAGCTGCTGCTTTTTTTTTTTTCTTTTGTTCTTTAAAAGGATGTTTCACCCCAAAATTGCATTTAATTATTCACCCTCTTGTCCTTATAGCCTGTATGACTTTATTCTGCAGAATATAATACGAAATATTCTGAAGAATGTTGCTTTCCAAAAAATGGCTGTACTCATTCAGTAACATTAGGTTTTCTGTTCGTACAATGAAGGTCAACAAGTCCTGCCGTTGTTCTTTTTAACAACATTCTTCAAAATATTATCTTTTGTGTTCTGCCTAAGAAAGAAAGTCATACAGGTTTGACACGATAAGTTAGGCCCATACCCTAATCTATTTTGGACCCCTTCGTTTGCGCCTCACCCTTTTCCATTTGAAACGAATAATTGGGACACCACTACTACAGAAGAGGAAACGAAACATCCATCAGTGAAATCATAAACCATGATTGGCAGAAACGAAATGGTTGGTTGAAATTGAAAATGTTGAAGAATTGTTAAGAAAGTTTTATTTGAAATCATGTAGCATCTAGCAATCTAGCAATTGAATTGATTTATTTCATGATCTAGGTGTTTTTCTTCTTTCTCATTGTATATTTTTGTCTGATTTTGCAAGTTTATTTAGCATAAATCTAATCTTTTCCAATACACTTTTCAACAGAATCGTAGAATTGTGATCTTTACTGTCGTCTATACAATAGATGTTTTTAATACGATTCTGCACTGTGCATCGGCTGCTTTTAAATAGCTCACACTGCAAGATCTGTGCAGTCCACTGTGAAGTTGAACAGCTTAATGAATGTCTGCAAGACGACTGTGGTGATTGGACGAAATATATCACATTTTTGATTAGATTAAAATCTGTACAGGTCTTTACAACCTCATGCACCCGCATCTCATGACTAGGTAAAACTTAAACAGCTGTCACTGACCGAATCATTTGAACACCATAAAAAACCATAGTGCAGTCACATTTTAGCAAGGACACAGTTTGTTCCAGTTCAAAACTGTGAAGAATGTTGTTTCAACGGCACAGTCAGTTTATGAATCCGCTAACAGTTGCAAAGCAATGATAAACATGACTGTTATACTGTCCACACATCTTGCTTTGAACACTTTTTGCTCCTTACCTTCAACCCGAAACAACGTAATAACAGTTGTAGAGTTTAACATCTATTCCTTCAAGGCGGATTTCATAAATAAGTTTACAGTTTATTTTAAGGATAACCTTACAACCAGATTTAGCTGCTTCTGTTTCATAGTTTTTTACTTATAATTTCTCTATAATGTCAGGGTTCAGTTATAATTAGTGTTTGGGTTTGGTTTAGATTTTTTATTGTTGTCCCTGGGTCAGAAAAAATATGTGGTCCTCGAGCAACTTGTAAACTCACCCTGTGCGAATAACCATATATTACATCTACATGTTATTTGCATTTGACGCAAATATAAACAGAATATACATTAGCCAGTAACACATATGTATGTGAGATCATCGTTTGTGTCGTGATGTACATCAAATATAATAAAACGTAAATCTAAGCAGGAGCAATAAGTTGTTCACATGTCATGAAAACTTGTTACCGCAATTATCTTAACCCATCTTTTCCGGCTACATCTAACTCACTAGGAGTACCATCTTTTCTAACCTACTCACTCTATCTAAAAAAAAAAAAAAAAAAACTTTTGTAGCTTCTCTCTCTGTGTAACTTGGTAACATTGTTGTAGCACTTATTTACCGCTTCATTGTCTCCTCGACTATTGTAAGTCGCTTTGGATAAAAGCATCTGCTAAATGCCTAAATGTAAATGTAATTAAGTCCTTACTCTGATTAATAGTAATCATACTATTTGTGCGAATGTAAAATAGTCGGTGCAATTCATGTACCACAATTCATTATTTTGAACACCGTCATATGCTTTTTTTGAAAGATCACCCACCCCACATTAAATGTCTCATAAGGTAAAAGCGTAGGGTTTGATGCACTTTGCAATTGAAAACTATTATTCTCATTACCTTTGCTTAATACATATTGGTTTAGATGTTCTACAAGTTGTATACAACATAAGTGGATGTCTGAAGCACATTCAGGTTGTTAATTCATCATAATGTGTGCACAGTGCTTTGGAGTTCTCAAGTGTGTGTATGTGTGTGTTTGTCCTTGTTTCCGTGCAATATGTACTATGATCTCAAGCACGGTGGTTTTTTGCAGAATGTGGTCATAGGGTGCAATTGGGTCTGGCCTTAAACTCAAATAATCCATACTGTAGAGTACTTACAGAAAAAAACATACTTAAATACACCTACACATAATTTTGCTTGCATTCAGATGCACACATATTGGCATATTCTATTATGAATTTCTGCCATGCTTTTGAGCAAATAATATCCCATAATTCTACCCACACAGAAACCTTTTCAGAAATCTCAAAAGAATTGAAAAGATCTAAAGTAGATATGCAGTGAATCAAGGGCCACCTTTATGTAATAATTCTCAGCATTCAACAATCATGATACTTTGACATGTGTTCTTCTTTTGTTTGAAAGTGTATGGCAATGACTCAGCTAAACAGCAGAAAGACACATGCTGCTTTGAATTGAATTGCTTTATGTGTTTTAAAACAACATTTTAAAATAAATAAAATAAATAATTAAAAATATATTGTATATTATACAATTTTATTATACAATGTTTTTTATTAGGGCTGTTAAAACAAAGCATTGTGATTAATCATATCCAGATGAAATAGTTTGTACTTATTGCGTCTGTTTATTGTGCATATTAATTTTGTATTTATTAATACATAAACATGTAAGCATACAATAAGAAAAGTGAAAAAATGTAATACATTGTCTAGATAATTTTGATTGTATTGATTATATTTTATTTTCTAAATGTATAAACATGTGTGTTTGTGTTTATGAATAAAAGGTTAAACACAATACACAGACATGTATTATGTAAACATAAACTTTACGATTAAAAACTTACGATTGATTATTTTGACAGCCCTTATTTGCATTCACACATTGAAAAGGGTTTTAGAACTATTAAGATATAAATCATATAGCTATGGCAATATATTTTAAATTAAATCATAGAGTTTTATGTTCATTCTGTTCTGTTTTTCATTGATTCCGTTTTTATTAGTTTACATATGACAGTAAATTAATGTTGTAATGTTTTTTGTTTGTTAATGTTAATTTTTCTATTACTCTAATGCAATGGTAAAAGTAACATTTGTAATCTGATATTATTGTTAAACAAAAAATTTGTTAATTAAATCAGTGTTTTTAATCAATTTGACATTGTATTACCAGATTCTCCTATGTCATCTGCAATATAAACAGTAGGTCTGTTAAAGTGGTTTATTTCAGCCCACCCTGAGATGTACCCAGTATCTCAAATGGCCCTAACATTTGGTGAATATGAAGTTCATAATACTAGCAGGTCGGCAAATCCAATTTACCTGTCTGGAAATGAAATTGCATTGCTGGATTTTTATTGCAATCTGCAATTTCTTTTTAATAAACTCTAAGTGATGGCCTGTGAGTCTGTCTGCTTTTACAAATGAGTGTTTGTTCCGTTTGGGAGACATTTTCTGTCCCTTCGGAAATTATGTCAGCATTCAATTGAAAACTTGTATTGTTGTTCTTTAATAACTGTATTCTTATTTTAGCATAGTTAACATAGCTCACACAAAACATTTCTCATATGTGTCTTTTGATCATTCTTCTATCCGGATTTTTTTCTCAACACAAAAATCAACAATACAACCTGCAAACAACCATCTTTGGCAACTTTTTCATGCTGTAACAAGTTCAATTCAAAGCGAGTTTACCCTAATTCTCTTTCTTTCTACAGCAGAACACAAAATAAGATATTTTAAGGAATGTTGAGAATTGGTACTCTTTACTTCTATTGGTTTTGTGTCCAGACAATTGCAGTAAATGGGTGCCACTGCGATTCGGTTAACAACTACCTGCCAATATTTTATTTTATTTTCTTCAGCAGAAAGAAAGTCATACAGGTGTAATTTGACAAGAGGATGAGTAAATGATGACATAATCACATTAATCCGACAACCACCCATTACTTTTCTCTATATCATGAGCATTTGGAGAATGAAAACTTTGTGTTTTTTTCATGTTTGCACACAGTAAGCATGCAAACAGGAAGGTCACCCCAGCGCCTATCTGCTCCACTTTCAGGTTCAGCAGGCGGTGTTGATTCCCCTCTCTATTTCAGCCAAGCAGACAGAGATCTGCTGATGAGTATACGTGTGGCTGAAGATGGACGATGAAGTGTGAAAATCCGACCTGTGGGAGTCTTGCGGGCCGAGAAAATCAATATTACTTTCCTTGAGATCCAGTTTCTCTCAGCTTGCATAAGCTGTAGGTTCCCATCCCCTCCATCAAGGCAATCTCTTCCTCTGCTCTTCCTGTTGATGAAATATCAGGGATATTTACCAATCGTTGCTGATGAAAAGCAAACTACAGTACTTCAAGTAGAAGGTAAACTACCTTCTGCATGTGTAAAAGTTCCACCTCTGTTTGGAACTTTTAGGGCCGATGTGGTTTAAAACGGAACCCAGACAGCTTACACAAATAGTATTCCGTCATGTGTTACTCTCCCATTAGAGTTTTGGCCTATGCAGCACCTCTGCCTCGGGTATAAGTCAGAGCATATTAGTCCAGTCAGGTGGAACAAAAACGACACTCTGAGCAGTGCTCGGTTATGGGCAGGCGTCGGAAGATTGACTTCCGCTGTGACTCATTATTTCACTGCCCAGCGCCCCCACAGGCTCTGCTGATAAGGACCGCTCCCCTGCGTCCCCCTGCCTGGATGGAATAATTGGAACACTGAGGCAAAATGGCCACACAGACTCCGGGAACCGGGAATTAACTGCATATTGACAGCATTCGGTTCCAGAAACTCAATGTTGAGTCGCTGGGCTTGAGAGAAACCAATGGAAAGACAAACTACAATGTAGAAAGTGACACGTAGATACATTTTTATTACAATTGTACTTTTTGGAGTTTATATAAAGTTACCGATCAAGCTCAGTAAAGCCTGTGGCAGCCGAAAAGACCTTAAATAAAAAGAGCGCTTCATGCTTTTTGATTTCTTTTAAACCAGTGCCAACAAGGCAAGAATGAAAGCACCGCTGAGACTGCCAGCGTTATCCTTGTTAGCGTCTGCAGATAGAATGTTTTACGAGACAAAGAATCCATACCCTGCTCGAGAAATTAATGACTTTGAATAGAGGGTCTCGGTGTTGTTATGGAAACCGCCTCCTCGAGAGATGCTAATAAGCTCACGCCAAAGCGTGTGGTAGTTTTAAACGTGAAAATAAACCTTAAGCCTGTCTTAATGCACTAGATTTAAACATTGTGCAGGATGTAAACATTTAACCAGGAAATTGGAAATTCTAGTATGGTTTATGATCTTTATGTTATTTTATGGTAAATCCACTTAACTTGGAATATATTAGCCCAATTTGAGATTTTAATTGTAAATCGAAGAAATTACCCAAGTAATAACCCAAAAACTTTGTATAAGAAAATCACATAAATAATAGATTCTTATTTTACTTTTAAAGAGTGCACTAATAGCATACATAAATGAAAAAAATTACCCAATGCTGTGAAGTTAATAGATGTGTTTGCATCCACCTATTTTTTTGCAATTTGGTCTATCGCATAAAGAACCCTGCGAGGAAATGCCAAAATGTGCTTTCCACAACCAGGATTAACTTTTTATCCGTAAAAAAAATTGGGAATAAACTACGATTGAAATGTATTTATAGAATCAATTCGCATTTTGCAATTCACATGTGCATCAAGAAAAGGGATTTTGCTCCAACAGATAATATGATGATAAAAATGGTCCTTCTAAACTGCCTCAGACTGAGTTTCTCATCAAAGTGGTCAGAGGGCAAGATGACATGACTCTTCACATTGCAGTTGGCCTCTGCACGCTGAGACAGATAGTTTTTATATATAAGTCGTTCTCCAAACGCATCAACTTCCTTTCTTCTTTTTGATATTTGCCCAGTTTGTCAGGAACTGACGATTTTCTTTTCTTAACTCGTTGGACGTAAAATTAATTTGTAAATGTTTTAGTCAATATTCCAGTTTTGCACATAAATTGTATTCGTATCTTTGCCTGTACGCATATCTATTGCACTGCAACTCTTGGCATTTTACTTACAAATATTGTGTTTATTATATTTACTTATTTTTCCTGGATATCGTTTTGCAATATCATATATGTGATTGCTTGTTTCAAACAATCATAAGACTATTATATTCTGTTACAGTATTACTCTTAAACATCAGCAGGTTTTTTATTAGAGGAAAGCAGGGACATCATTTACCCTTGAGGTGGTGAATAGTGCTGCTGATGAACACAGAACACAGTTTCAACTATGGGTAAATAGGCCTTATGCATATTCATGAGAGTTTGGAACATTGGTGATAAGATATGTGACCCAATTACAGACAGTAATGATGACATTATCTGTAATGATGATTTTCCCAAAATCAAAACTGAACCGAGATCTAAGAACTCATCAGGTAGTGTGGTGGTTTTTGTGAAAAGGTACAGAAAAAAACCGTTGGGACACTTTAAAGAGAAAAAATATTTCCAAGTTGTTTCAGGGTTGGATGATCGAAGGCAGAGCATGATCGTAAAGTTTATTGGTGATGGTTGCTATTGCTTGGCATTTTGGTTTGATGAAAAAAACGTTTTTCTCATGATCAGTTGAAACGGCTGTGGGTCGACACGGTCTTTGGTTTTAAAGGACAAACATTCAACATGTGGCTCAGGGCAGAATCTCAGGACTGTACTTTTTCTATGTTGCTGACAATTTGTAACCTTTAACAACTGCAATTTATTTTCAAGTGTTCATGGGGAAACCAATACAAATCCCTGTTAAAGTAACAGGTCAAAATAAATACACGGCTCCAATTTGCACCAATGCTGGTTCTCAATGATTGGTCATTTAATAAAAGTGCACAACTTGTCACGGAAGGGACAGGAGGCAGATGGCAGTGTATGATGAAACAGTTTATTAATAGGATGTAAGCAGGTAAGTGATGTAACAGTTCAAGGTAATGAAGCTTTGCAGATTTTGGAGTAACTTTGGTTCTTTACAGATGACACTGGAGATGAAGACACACCGAACGTGGAACGAGGAGACACACCCCGTCCTGGTAACTCTGGACACCGGACTTGGACCAAATGACACCACAGCTGAGGGAATACAGGGGGAAACAAACTGGAAACCACTGGACACAGGACTAGGAGATAGATATTTATTAGTAAGGCAAGTTTCATGCCAAATCACTGTATTTCTTGTAAAATGTACTGAAGGATGCAGTTATTTACCCTACTTCTTTGAGTGCTGAAAGTGCGTCTTTCAAAAAACAATTAAAATGGATATGAAAATTCCAGTGTTATGGCGGTGATATTTTGAATTGTGGACGTGATATAAACACACTCTTAGAATATAATTATGACCAGCAAGCTGAAGCAACTGTTTATATTATAAAAAAAGTTAACCGATTTTTGGTGACAATAAACTTTTTAAGATTTATGTGAATAAAAATGTACACAACCAGAATTAAAAATATCCAACAAATGGCCAAGGGTTATGTCTTTATAGAACATAATATAATTGCTATATTTTTATTTTTATGTGTCTGTTTATTTGCAAAATAGCTCATGTACTTATACTCCTTAAAAACACTTCCGATACCCAGTGATGTCATCGATAGAATTATCAGTGCATGGAGACACCAGCAGCAGCAGAATGTCAAGTTCAGTGGTGTGGAAATATTTCCAAATTAATGATGACAACCTACGCATGGCAGACTGCAAACTTTGCTTGGCAAACATTTCAAGGGGAGGTACAAAAAGCAGTACTTATAATTCGAGTAATGTGATAAAACATCTTAAACTGAAACTACAAACCTGCACAGAGTGTCAGCAAACAACTGTGGGAGTGGGTTGCAAAATTGTCGGTCACTTTAAACACTCCAACCTTGCACACTCTCGGTTTTGGGATATTCAGACAGAGCTCGGTCAGCAAATAAAAACGCTTCAGATGACCATGCAGAGATGCTTCTGTTTTTTAAAAAAACCTGCCACTTACTTTTGACAAATAATCTGGATTGATTGACTCACTTTTCAACTTTTCATCTTGCAAAAATGATTGCAAAAAGTAAAAGTAAGCTGTACAAATACTCTGAGAAACATCCTTAACCAATGGAAAATGAGCACTGACAATGTTATTGTTCCTCACAATGGCTAGACTGTTCACTGTTAAATTTTACAAAATACTTTTGATTGTTACACAGTTGTAAACATAGCTACGGTGAAATTAGTTTTTAGACAGCTTTGTTACAGCTTGATAAAGAAATGTTTGATTTGTTTCCTTCTTTTTTTATGAATATTACTTTATTATGCTCTTGGTTTGTACATTGAAATTATTAGATGTGTTTTTTACTTTGAAAACTTTGTGTCAAACAGAAAAATGGTTTGAGTTAAAGTTGTTACATTATTACAAAGTAGCTATCTACAAATACTAGTCCCACTGTGTCATACTTGGAAAACTGCCACATCCCAAAAAGCAGGTATTGGAATCGGTATTTGATATCGTCAAATTCCAGGAAAAATATCTGTATTGTACTTGGCCTATAAAAATGGCATCGGTGTATCCATAATATATATATGTGTTTATATACTGTGTATATATATATATATATATATATATATATATATATATATATATATATATATATATATATATATATATATATATATAAATTAGTGGTCGGCATAGATACATTTTTTAATCTAGATTAATCTCACTCTAAACTTGGAAATAATCTAGATTTATCTAGATTAAAATGGCTAATTTGAAGTCTATCGAAGGCATTTAGAATATGTGTGCTACCCAAATAATGACGCCCTACATATTCGCGTGAACAATTTGCCTCCAACGCGTGATTCGTGCAGGGGGGAGGGGCCTCTGTCAGGTGAACTCATCAACTTGTCAGAGGAGAAGTCATTTATTGTCAAATAAAGCAATTAAACTTCATGTGACGGCTTTATTTATACTCTCAATATGTGTATAGAGCTCAAATTGAGGAAAGAGAATTTTTTTTCTTCACTAAATTTCTTCCAGTAAATGTCACTTTTATTCCTGTCTTTGTTAAAGTATACTAAAAGTATAATGTGGATTTATAAAGCTCTGTGTTTCCTCATAAAGCCCTGATGACTTTCTCTTCCATGTTGGTTTTAGATAAAGCTCCTGATTGGTAAACGTGTTAAAGTTTATTTTCAACTCACGCGATTCGCGTCCAACACACCGCAGGAAATCTTCTCGCGTCTATTCATGTTTCTTCATTGTCTTAACATGAATCACTCGCTCCTGACGCTCTATTCACGACTGGTGTGAACGCAGCATTAGTCTTGTCCAGGTTTCCATTGGGAAGTTTCTTAAAAATAAATGTTCCCTGAAGCAAACCTGGCAGCTTCACAAGTGCATCATGTGAGCATGTCACGTGTGATGAGGTCATTTCAGAAGACTCGCTCTTGCCCCCACCCTTGCAATTCGGCTACGTATACATCTCCGCTAAAAGATCAAAGGTGAAAGTCTTCATAGCTTGCGTAGTATAGACGCAGCTCCCAACCCAACTTTGAGAATAGATTAACAGTGATATTTTTTTTATCGCCCGCAGCACGTTAACGCCGATAGTAGCCCACCACTATACATACATACATATGCTATAGCAATAGTTTTTCAAGAAAGAATCTCATTTCCATGAGAGCTGTAGTTATTTGTGTGGGCTGAGAACTAAAGTGTATTATGTGTTAATTGAGTGAAATTATATTTATCTGGGTTTTTGCAATTACTAAAGACCTTCCATACATCAAAACTGTGTTCATGTAAAAATATATATGTAAATCCATGTACAGGTGTTTTTGTGCGGCTGTCACATGCATATGTATAGTATATCCAAAATGTGTTAGATTGCAGATCTACCAAGTCATTGCTCAGGATCATGGCCTGCATGTGCAACCCGAGGCTGATTGATGCGTCTCCTAATGAGCTTTAACAATAACAGTGACTGAGTCGGAGCATGCTTGCTTAAGCTCTTTTATCCATAAACCCACAGCTCAAGAGCACACCTACACAGGCTGAAAGAGCTCAAATGGTGGCAGGCGCCTTTGTGCTCAAAGTATCGACAAGCGTTTTCTGGGATATCAATCAGCCACCCTGGAGTCTTGAAAAGACACCACTGCGTCACTCCCTCACTGCTCACCCATATCTTTATGTTATCTGGAAGCTGCTTCTATTACTGACTTCATGAAACGATATACTATTGGTGTAACACATTATCTGTGATTCAGATGCTCTTTCGATTGAAAGCTTTATTTTTCTGGGTGTCACTTTATTTCGACATTTGGTTTTAATGCTCTTTGAGGTCAGAATTGAGTTTTCTGTGATATGCCTGGATGTCATTTTCGTTTTGAGTTATTTCATTTTGATTACAGACATTTGGGTAGAGCATATGGTACAGTCCATTTCTCTTTTTAAATGGCTATAGGCTCTAGTCAAATCACCATGATTTGTTGCGTGTTGTATGTGGTGCAATTTCATTCTAGAGAGCATTAAATTAGAGAAAAATATCATCAATAAAAGTGGTCTGTTTTTCCAGGAGGGAAATGTACTTTTAATGCAAATATCTTCTCAAAGCTAGACGTGTTGTTGGCCTTGAAAACTTATTCTAGTCCTGTATTTATTTCTCCATTATTTATTGTTTATTGCCATCTTGATTCTCCAAATACTCTTTTCGTCACTTCAAGCCATAGACACGCAAAGAATATAGCAAAGATTTGGGCTAAAATTATTGCTGCACTGCAGTGTCTGCTTTCAGTTTCACTTTCAGTGTTAATAGCATCTGGAACTGCAGAGTGTAATTGAATGGAGGTGGGTATATTTTGCATATTCATGTATCTGTGTATACTCAAAGGGCACATAATCTGTCAGTTTTTCACATTTGCATGTAGTCTCTGATTTCCCCAATGTGTGTCTGAACTGTAAAGTTTCAGCTCAAAATACTTTATGGATAATTTACTGGAGGATGTCGAAAATGGCAATTTGTGTCTAGCGTTTCTGAGTAAATGTCCATAAGCAGTCAGAGGCGGGGATTAATCAATGTGATGTCACATTGCGAAGAGATTTGAAACAATTCAGTTGTGAAGACTGTTGGGGTTAACTGGAGATTTGTAATAAATGAAATGAGTGGATTTTTATCATTCTAGGATAAAAATCCTGGCACAAACTTGAGTCCAAGCAGCATTTTAAAATGCAATTTCCAGATTATGTGGCCTTTAATGAAGCTTTTAGGGGGAATTAATTCAAGCTTTTTAAACACAGAAAATATATTTTCATAGAGGAAAAACATTTCAATATGTAATTTTTTGCTTATTTTTAACGGACAAATTTAAGGGGTACACTGTATTGGACTAGTATGGATATCCATTAACTAAACTTTGATGTTTGTCACAATGATGCAATGCAGTCTGCTTCATGTTTTATCTCTCTTTTCATTGTGTGTTTGTTTTTTAGAAAGGATGCGAAACATGTTTGTATGCCGATCCAGTTGTGTGTTAGACTTTGTAATCATCAAGTAGCGCGCCAGGGAATATGTGTTCACGAATGACATGGCCTAGATTTCCTTCAAAACATCCCAGGGCGACCAGATGAGCAAAAGAGCCACATGGAATTACCTCAGACAGCTGACCCACAGTAACTCTTAACACATCCTTCACATGTGACAAAATCATTGCAGTCCCACCTGACAAAATTCTGACAGGTGTTGATTTCAGGGGATTGTGGGATCTTCTGTTTATTTAGACCATCCATTATTCATACATCAGAAAAGATATCTTAAGGAATTGTTAGAGAGAATTTCTTTGGATTGTAATTCCTCGAGGGTGACTCTGTCTTATAGGGTTTTCTACATGGCAATGGTTGCTTTGGCAGAGCTAGAACAGTGTTGCAGGAATGTTACATCATTTTTTTATTACTGCGATGCAGTTTAATGCAGATAGATTTATTACATTTGGATTTGTTGATTGATATATCTATATACATTGTTGGTTTTAGTAATTTATTAAGCGACTGCTGGTTATAGATCAATGGATGGAAAAGTTTGGATTGTGGATGAAATACACCGTTCAACACCATTACTAGCTTGTGATGTGTACAATAAATAGTAGTAACATATAAACAGAGAAATGATTTACAATCAACATTATTTTTTTACTTAAATTCAAAATAGACTTTGATCCATTGAAATATTCATATCATTGCTGTCTCTAAACATCTAAGCATTTTAAATGTGGGAAATAGTTTTAATCAAACCTAACTGCTGTTTCTAACCATCACATAGATTTGTTTAAAGGATGACTGCAACACCGACAACGCTTAAATAGAATTTTCTTCTTTATAAATTAAACATGTTAGGCTGGACTAAGAGACTGCTTGGTTTTAGCTGTGTTGGACCTCAGTCTGATTCAGGAAGGTAACCTGCAGTCCAAAGGATGTCGGAGCTGGTGTTACACATGTCAGAGATGCTGAGGAAAGATAAAAACACAACAAGTTTTGGCATGGATTTAAAAACAGGTTCAGAGAGAGCACACACACCAGTGTGAACTAGACACTTCCATTAAATGAATGCAAAAATACATAGAATGACTTTGATAACCTTGCCAATAAAAAACTGTTTTAGCTACTGTAATTGACATGGTTTAGTTATTGCAAAAAGGAGATAAATAAAAAAGAGTTTTCAAATCTGAAACTAAACTGTATGTCCTTGTTTAAAGTATAAACTAAAGGGAAAGAACAAGGTGCCGTTTATATTACTATGACTGAGCGATTGACCTGGAAAATGATGTCATTTTTGAAGACTTTTTGTTTCTACAGTCAATGTTAAGAAATTGACATATTGCAAACTTTACAATGATGTGTTCCTTTCTATATGAAATAGCGATATGTTTTATATGGGTGCTTCTTTGAGATTTTCAAAATGGTCCATGTGTAAACCACTTTAAACATTCGTCTCTAAACAGCTGTGTTGGTGTTCAGCCAGACAGCCTTCAATTTGTTCACCCACCTAAAAGCCCGTTGCACAATTGTCGCACTTTGGTTCTGTCTGTGACTGTTAAACAAGGTTACATTAATACACATGATCTCCCGTACCTTCAGCAATCCGCCACTGATGAAAATCTGACCATGCTCTGCTGGTCGCTTGCTCTTGATTCGAGGCGACAGAAGCCCCAGAGATGGCGCGTATTTGCGCTTCAATGTCATTCAATTTGACGGTGTTGGGGTAATTGGTATACTGAGCCCTGCTTGGCAGAAGAGATCAAGAGCAGAGACCCTGGTGCCTGTCTCATTTTTTCTTCTCGTCTAAAAAGCAAGACACACTTCACAGAGCCTCTAATTAGCGAGGATGAAAAGCAGCATTAGCAATGTTAATGAAGTTGGTGTTTGAATGTGCATCCGGTGAAAGACTGGAGTCCTGTCTTAAGAGTTTCCCCTCACAGACCTGGCAGAATCTTAGATTGTAATCCAAGGAACTGCCTGCCAGAACTGTATTTTCATGTTTAGCAAAGCAGCGTAAATATGTTTATTAAGATTTGGGAAAAGAAAGAAATCCCGTCTTTCAGTAGGAAGATTCTTGGAGTGGAGTGCAGTTCATATGGAAAATCAATTCCTATTTGAATGCCTATTTAAATTCTGTTGCACCGCAAAACAGGAATGGAATAGCGAACACTTTGCAGTACAAGAAACACGTTATGAGTCTGTTTAGCAATTATAGACCGCCACAAAAATTTTGACTTCAGAGTCCCACCTATTCTCGACATAATTGTCGTGGGCAACAAGACTGTTGAAAAAAGCAAACATTGTACAGGCAATATAAGCAACATTAGATATAAATGTAAAATAGAAAATGTTAACAATTATTAAAAATGCAACCAGGACCAACAAAGCCTGGCGACATCATCTGTGAATAAGCCGCACAGTCAGTTCTGACTGATTTGTTGTTCACTAAAAGTGACTGATTCTGTGTAGTTTTGTGGTAGAGTGCACTCACAATTACATAATTTTTTTTGTCTGCCAACCGAAACAGTGAAAATTGTGAATAAGGTTTTATCTAAAATTTGTGTGTATTATGTTTCAATATTACTCCAATATCACTCGAGTAGGAGTGTGACACACTCTATATCAGCATTGCCACAGGCCGAATGCCTGAGACAATCACAGCCGCTGATATAGAACACTGGCACGCGATATCATGTGCCATATTGCATTTATACAACAGATCGCACAACAACGCGGGACTGTGTGTGATTTGCGTTTCAATGAGTATGTGATATGCGTGGGAATGAAGGACAGAGACAGTAAAAATAACTCACAGTGAAAGCTTTTCCACTTCTGTATTTTTTTCAAAAAGTCTCTTTCTATTCCTCGTCTTTAGACATGACGGTTCCTGTGATGTCTCTGGTGGAATATTGCATGGCTCTCAGCCAATCAGGTTTGAGAACAAGAAAGAACTGTTGTATTAAATACCATATACAACAGCTCAGAATGCAGCGACATAAGGCTGATCGGGAGCGCTTTCGCGTGTCAGATACTCCTTGATGATGTTACAGATTTGCTAATTAGCCTGTGCGATCATATAGCCAGTTTATTTTGACACATACTTTCCCTTAAAAAGAGTTTGTAAGATGATTTGCGACTGATCCAGGATCAGAAACGGTCCGATTGCTCATTGCTCCTATACAAGTAGATTGGATTGCATGACTAAAAATAGTCTAGTCATGTTTTCCTACAATCAGACCCACTGAAGTGGAATGAAACCAACTTAAGATTTGTGAGTTTGTCAATAATGTGTTTGGCATTTGATGAGCTTTCATGCAGATAAATGTGCCATACAACCCAGTAGAGAGAGAACATATTAAGGGGAGGGCGATAGTGAAGCTGGCGACTTTGTTTTCCATCTGTGATCAGTGTACCAAGATTGTAGCCGCACCATCCCACTCCTCGTGCTGCAGATGTCATGGTTCCACTGTAATCCCATTTCAGAGAGGGGATTTCTCACCCATCAAATTACCGTTTCGAGAGAAATGTTTCCCCCCAGTGCTTTAAATCTGAAAGATCTGCGACCTGCTTAAGGAATAACTCTGCCTGTTTACTGCATTGTAGGTACTGTTTGTTACAGTTTTTAGACCTACAGTAGACAACTTGTGTTGAAGGTAATTCTGGTGGGACAGTTATTGCTTTATACTGTATGAATGGTTCCAAAAACAGGGTTGCCAATTGTGCATAAAAACCCAGCCCAATGGCATATCAAAACTAGTTAAAAGACCTTTTTAAATACTAAAATCTAGAATCTGCCCCCCCCAAACCTGCAATATTTTACAACAACTGTTCTAAAAAACAAGCCTAGTTTTGAATAACGGAGTCTGTAATCCATAAGTGTGGACTTGGCAACCCTGGCCGCAACAAAAAGAGATGATTAATCTGTATGTTTCTGTTTATCTGGGCCTTTAATGGACAGGAAAATAAAACATCTCATAGACTTACGTTGACAGAGACCCGAGTTATATTTACAAAAACACCATAGCAACTGCGCAGAAACACTTCGGCAACCATCCAAAAACCCAAACATGGTGGTAACCACCACACACATTTCCTTCACATTTTCTGTAGAAATGAAGCAGTATAATACCCTCGGCGATCGTCAACAAAACAAATACATTCAAGCCCAAAAAAGCCAAAGCTTGCCAGCAGCGCATGTCAAAGGCTGACTAATTTAATCCATAAACCTATTGTGTTTAGATTGGCAGCCGTCACATGCGGATTAGCTTGACATTGTTATCAGAGCTGTTCCATTATATGCTTCTGTTTTTCTTATGCATAATCCATAGTAAGCCGGGCTTTACATTAATTACCCTAACAGTGATCTGTAGACTCCTTCCATTTTTGTTTTGCAGTGTTCAAGTGTCCTCAGTTTTATTTATAACGTGCTTTCTCCTAAAGGGGTGCTAAATGACACTTAAAAGCTTTTATTGCCCTGAATGCTCATCTAATATGTCAACAGTCTGCATTATAGTGACTATTTAATGATCTCTCAATTCGGCAGCTCCTTCATTTATAAATTATGGAGGTGCAATATGATTTCAATACGAAGCTACTTTAGTTCTCCTCATCTTGGCCCACTTTCAAAGTCCAGACTTGTGGGAGTTGTAGTAAGGCTTTTATGTTCCGGATATTCCCCTAACGCCTCAGTTTAGCGAGGAAGCAACTTGAAAAGATTCTGGCTATTTCCAGCCGAACACTTTTGAATAAGCTGAGCATTTCTCTCAAACATAATTGGCTTAGCTGTTTCTCTACTTTGGTAAACGTGATCTTCTGAAATGACAACCAAGAACCCTATCAACACAATTCGGTCCTAAAGTAGTATAATCCTTTCCACAAATTTTTCTTTTATTGTTTGTTATGGACGGCAAACCGCTTGGCAGTACGTGGTTGTGCTACTGTATGCGAGCTCAGGCGCACACCTCAGGGATCATTTGTAATGCTTATTACTGAATTCTCTCCTTGCACTGCCCTAGCAACATGCGTTTGGTATTGCATCTGCATCTCTGTGCACTGTGTGTGTGCGTGTTCATCTCTTTTATGGCTTCAGGACATGTCTCTGTTGTCCTAGATTTGTGTTCATTTGCACAGCTGCCTTAATGCATATATTGCACACATTGAATGTCTACAGTGGGTCCATCTGGATGTATATTGTGTATTATATCTGCATACTTTTTAAATGGTCTTAAGGGCATATTTGTACGATGTTTGCTTTTTAAGGACCGGTCATTGATTAGTCTCGATACATCTGATGCATAAGGCACACTTTTCTGGAAGCTCTTCAAAGGGGTCAAAGTCATCATCTGATTGGTTGAATTTGACTGGATTTCCCGGAGATGCGAGTGTCATTTTCATTCTGAGTTCCCCGGGAAACTGAGCAAGGAGTGTTTACATGAGTGACACCAGACCGGACACCAGACAGGACACCATCAGAGGTGACGATTTTGATGCTTAATGCACAGTTTATATGTATTTTTAAGAAACCTAAAAAAATTAATTCAACATTTAGTATTTAGACACCATCTTTTGCTCTGCTAATACACCTGGACAAACGTCAAAGTTCCACTATTAAAGACCTTGGGTTCAGTTGATTGAGAGGGATATGATTTTAAATTCTGGCATTATTTGCTTTTAGATGCCACCTGATTTTAACATATTTTAAACACTAAAATGTTTTGGCACTATTGTTTTGGACTTCGTTTCTGTCTCTCACAGCAAATTCTTCATGTGTCAATTCCAACAGCTTCTCCTTTCCTTCTACTGAGGAGCCGGAAAGGGGAATATAAATTACGCTAGTTTCATATATGCCAAAGGCCGAACAATGGGCAACGCGGTCTTCTCCGCTTCCCCTGTTCTGTATCCGTGGAGATCCACAATGTTCCATTACAGGCGACATCATACTCTGCACTCCGTGTAATTCACTGACGTGCCTTTTCAGCTCTGCCCTTTCTCTGCGAACAACGTCTGAATAATACATACATGGAAACGCTTTCTCCTGAACCACAGATATGTTCTTCTCAGATCACTAGGCAGAAAACGAAACCTCTCCTTCTCCGCTGTCACCACCTTGCTGTGAACGCTGGTGCTCTGGTTTGCGGTGAAGAGTGTGAATGCTAATAAGGCATCATCAAGTGTAACCCAGCTCATGTAGTACAGAGTCCTTCAAGAGGTTTCGGCTTCTTTTTCAGTGTGATACTAACAGTCTAAAGATAAAAATCTTCTAGACTATAGATTATAGATATAATATACTAACCCAATTCCCATCCACCTTGGGTCTGTTGATGTCTTTGCCTTTTATTCAAGTGTTTTTATTTAAAATATTGATTTATCATTTTAAATTATTTTAAAGGTGATAATCTTTTACTGAAAATCCTTTATAAAAGCTATTTCTTTTCCAATGACAACTATATATAATATGATTTGTTCATTTTGTATCATAGACCTCTTTTTTTGATGGATCCAACCTGAGCAGGCATCACAGGTCCAACATGTAGTTTACGGAGGACCTAGTGATAGGAATACAAGGAAATATACATAACCATGACATAAAAGATGTATAATGAGCTTTTTCTGTCCACATACACCATCGGTCCTTTTGCAAGGAATCAACTGTCATCTTTCTAAAGTAGCCCTATAGGAACAAACTCTATAGATTGTTTCATAATTAAAATCTTATTAAGCAAAAGAGCGAAAATCTTGTGCCATCTTTGTCCTCTGTGAATATCTGGGCTATATGGACTGTGCCTGCTGGTATTTTGCATGACAAAAATAATGTTCCCTAAAATTAAAATTAAAGACGTCTTGTAAAACTCTTATAAACCTACCCAGCCAAGTCCAGGCCAAACTGTTCTGTACTTTCACATACAGTCACAAGGACGCTGGATAATTTGCATGCTGTATCCTTGAGTCACTTAGGATGCTCCGAGTAATTAAAGTGAAATATGGTGGTGTGAAAGCAGAAGATGTGACATACCCTCCTCCCTGCTTGAGAACAAATCCCTCAAATTATGGACAGTACAAGCTCCATTAATAACCCAGGCAACAGTTGTCAAAATTTTGGACAGTCCTGTGGGAAAACCTAAAAGAGAGGAGAGAGGGAAGAAAAAACACACAGACTGGGGAGATGAGGAGCCATATGGCTGTGCATATTTTAGAATGATAAACTTCTCTGAGGACAGATTTACACAGAATATTTCCACTCCAGAAGGATAAGGAGGTAATGAAAATGATGACGCCATGAATTAAGTAGCTCAATGCAAGTCAATATCATGCTTTCCCTAGATGTCTAATATAACATAAGTGAATTATGTAGATATGGGTGTAAAGTAATGGCATTTGATACTGATTTAAGCGTGTACCCACTATGAGATATAAATGTAACCTGTATAAGTGTAACAGGTGGACTACATTGAGATGTGACATATACTGTCTCTCTTGGCAAACCTTTTTCATTTAAAATTTATTTTAAATGCAGGGTAATCTACTTTTTTTCTGAAAATAAATACAAGGAAATACACATAACCATGACGTAAGAGATGCATTATGAGCCCTACTTTTTTATTATCTCAGAATGAGCTTTTTCTACCCACATACACCACATGTGTTGTTGTGAGTGGAGATGCAGTTTCTCAGCACATGAATGTAAACACATGGCCATCTCTTTTTTGTAGAGGTAAACTAAAGGAATATTTTGGGTGACATGAGTTGTTTTGACAGCATCTACGATAAACTCTTTAGAGCACTCAAATAATTTGACTCATCCCCCAAAACATTTAATAGCAGCAATAAACTCTCAATAGAGTGGTAGGGGAGGGCATTTGTCGGACAACTTCTGGGTGATCGTACGTGACATCAGCGAGAACAATTTAAAGGAATATTTCAACCAAAATTATCTTATTTATCATCATTTGCTCACCCTTCAGTTTTAACAAACATGTTCACATTTCTTAGCTATGCTGAAAACTATTTAAAAAACTTAAGTCATTTTGTTTTTCATTGACCCTCATATCACAAGAGAAAACTAAAATTACTAAAATTGTGTTTAGTACAACAAAGAAATGTATAGCTTTGCATCATCTGGAGGATGAGCAAGTAAACACACAATTTTGGAGTAACAATTTCTTTAAGAGGTCTAACTCACATTCACAGAATGTGATGTCACATGCAAGGGCTTAAACTATCCTCCATCAAACTTTCTGTTTATTTGAATATAGTGATATTATTAACATATAATATTATAGAATCATTTATATAAGTGAGTGCATTTGCTAACATAAACTAACAATGGGCAATATCGTTTTTCAGCATTTTGTCCATGCAGACTCAATTGCTCATAATAGTTCTTTGTGCATTTATTTTGATAATTGCAGCTTTGACTTAAAAAAAGTAACAAAAAAGTAATTTCTAAGATAAACATAAACCTACATAAATAGACACTGCAAGAACTGTAAATTTTTTGGCTTATGTATTTATTTATGTTAATAAATATTGTATAACGTTGTTACATCCCATATCAAATTCCTTTAATTAAAAAAGCTTATCAATAAAATGTTTAGAAAATTTGTATGTTAAGTCATGTAACTTAATATATTCAAATTTGGTTAACATGAATTATTGGAGATGGGTTAACAAATTATTGTAACAAGAGAGGATTCATATTTGCCAATATGCTTTGCCTAATATATCATTTTGAGTGTTGTTTAATGTGTTCTTCAAAGTGTTTCAGGTACATTTATCTTTAAGATTTAGGGACGGGTTTTATCTTTTTAAGGTTCCCATTGGTAATAAAACCATCGCTTTTGTTCAGGTAGTGGGCGGTTTTGTCAGGCTTAGTACCTTAATTTCTTCTGTTCAAAGATAAAAGAAAATGGCTATGTCGTATTAAATGAAATATTTTTTACAATATTAAAACACAAGCATATAAAAAGCAAATGATAACATGAAATGGCACCTTAAAAAATGATAATACTACCTAATCCTAATTTATTTTGTGCCAAAAATGTGCATAGATTTTAAATGTTAAATTCAACAGATATGTATTACATATAATCTGTGTAATGTATTATTCATTCACTGTCCAGAAAAATATCAATAAACACCTATTCACATCTGTTCATTTATAGCCTGCTGTTGTCATGGAGATTTATCTGACATTAGAGGAAACAACTACAATTCTGAATGATCATTGGTGGTGTAGCACAGGAACTGTCCATTAAATCTGTTCTATATAAAGCGATATGGATCATTTCTTCAATCTGTAGGAAATATTATCATCTGTATTATCAAGAAAATACTGTTTAATTTTATAATGCCAAAACAAGAGAAATCGGTTGAAATTGTACAGTAATTTTACTTATTTTAAATCTGAGTCAATACTTTGCATAATAAACAAACAAAATAAATAACATTTCTTATTAAAGCAGAAACACCCAGATATTTTTAGGACCTGGTGCACATTTGTTTTCATGATCTCCATTACACCCCCACACACAAACACAGCTTGTGTTAACAGATCCTCGGGGTAGTAAGAGTTATACTGACTTCGTTCATTAATATCGTCTCATGGCAAGCTTATTTTTAGGATTCAGCCTAATTATTAAAGTTATATAAGAGCTAGTTTCCTCAACTTAGTGTTTTCTGTTGTTTCCAATAACATTTCACGGTACATATAAACAAATACTTTCGTAGACCACAGTAATATCAGAAAGCGCAAAATTCATTTTTGCTGCAATAAGCATAATTCCAAAGGAATGGATCCCAGTATGTGCCATCTTTAGTCAAATCTTAGCTATGCAAGAGCAACCTCCATAAATGCTGGAAAAATCATAAGGCAAATATCATATTCGTGACAGGAGATGCGTAAGCAATACAGATTATTTTTAAATCCATCAAACTTCCAGCCTCCTTCCTTGCCACTGTGTGCTTTGCGTGTCTGCCAATTTGCATATTATGACTTGCGCTAATTACAGGCCTCATTAAGACAGTGTTCCTCCGAGGTTCACTGCAGCATGTGCTTGTCTGCCATTGTGACGTGCCATTGAGAATCGCTCCTGCTATAGTTTAATGATGAAAATGTGTCCTGCTTCATAATGAGACATAAAACTGATCTAGCGACGACAAAAGCTCCGCAGATGCGTTCGAAGGCAGGGATGAAGAATCACGTTATTTGTCATTTACATTTTTTATGAGGCATAAATGCAAATGTGGATTGTAATGAATTAACGCAGCTAGACTGAGAAAACAACATAACAGCTGTAATTATAACAGCATCTTTGTAAATCATATCCTCAAAGTTATCATTAGCACACAGGATCGCTTCTGCTTGCCGTAAGGGGGGCGATTCATTCAGAGGAATCAGTAATTAATCTATATTCGGTGTTTACGTTTTTTACATCGCTAAGATAAATATGTGTTATTAGGAAGTTGTGTTTCTGTTCATTTTCTATGTTACCGCTTCAGAATATGAAAACTCTTTTAATACTGCTAGTAGGGTTTGTGTTGTACTTCACTGTTTATATTATAGATCAGACACATATGAATCATCATAAATGTTTTAAAGAGATATTGCATCAACAGAAAAAGGTAAGGCCAAGACAATACTTTGGGCTTATTTACAGTTTCTCTCAAAATGTCCTCAAAAATATTTTGTTGCGATAACAACAACCACTTTTGCTTAACTTTTCCCTTTGCCCAAAGGCTCAAAAACATTATTTCATTTAACCCTGCGTTCATTGTGCCAACTGTGAGGTCACGGGCAGTGTCTACCGGACATGGCATCATTTCCCTCTCTTGCTATTCAATGACACACAACTCACCTTGAAAGATTAATATCCAATCTATCTACTCGCATGGCAAACGCTAATGCAAATGCATATATCTGATTCATATCAGCCTTATTTCCACATATGACTAAGGTCATAATCAGATCTAAAAATAGTGCAATGCTTTTTTTTATTCCATTTTACATGGCCAAATGTCATCTGATCTCTACCACGTTGAAGCAAAAAATTGGGATTGGGTCATTTGAAATATGCATTGTAAATAAGGCCCGATCATACGCACATAGTGCATGTACTCTTAACGTGTCCGATTTAACTTTTGCTAGTTTGAGACTAAAAACTCTGTGCGTAAGGGTCAAGGCTGAAAACCATACTGAATGCCCGTGATCTTTTGGAACTTAGACGTCACTGCTTCACATACAGGAATGCTAATGTAATGGAAATCTAACATGAGCTCAGGAATACTTCCAGAAAACATTGTCTGTGAACACAATCCATGGTGTCATTCGCGGATGCCTGTTAAAAGTGTGTAGTTGAAAGAAGAAGCCATATTTTAACATGGTGCTGAAGCGCTTATTCCATGGGGCAAGGCTCATTTAAGATAGACTGTGGCAAAGTGGAAAACTGTTCTGTGGTCAGACGAATCAAAAGTTTGAAGTTCTTTTCGGAAAACTGGGACGCCATGTCATCCGGACTAAAGAGGACAAGGAAAACCCAAGTTGTTATCAGTACTCAGTTCAGAAGCCTGCATCTCTGATGGTATGGGGTTGCATGAGTGCGTGTGGCATGGGCAGCTTACACATCTGGATAGGCACCATCATTACTGAAAGGTATTTCCAAGTTCTAGAACAACATATGCTCTCATCCAGACGTCGTCTCTTTCAGGGAAAATCTTGCATTTTCAAACATGACAATGCCATACCACATACTGCATCAATTATAACATCATGGCTTCATAATAGATGGATCTGCATACTGAAATGGCCAGCCTGCAGTCCGGATCTTTCACCCATAGAAAACATTTGGTGGATCATAAAGAGGAAGCTGTGACAAAGAAGCCCTAAGACAGTTGAGCACTAGAAGCTTGTATTAGAAAAGAATGGGATACCATTCTTATCCCTAAACTTAAGCAACTTGTCTCCTCAGTCCCCAGACGTTTGAAGACTTTTATAAAAAGAAGAGGGGATTCCACACACTTATTTTGCCCTTAAAATTATACAAATTATAAAAATTATAATTTTTTTTTTCATACAACAGTTCTTTCTGCTTATCGAATCTGATGGCTGAGAGCCATGTGATATTTGACTAGAGACATCCAGAAACATGTTCACTATTTGTCTTACTCCACCACGCAGCACTTAAACACAGATACACAAGCAGGGAATGAGTTTCCAGACATACTTTATCAGTTTTCGATTACACCGTTGAACTGTTGTATTGATTCAATATGGCACTCGTAGGCGTGTGATTGTGCTCTATATCAGCATAAGCAACAGGCCTATAGCCAAATTGCATTATTATATTAAGGGGCTGTTCACATGCGATATGCGCGCTCATATGAAAGTGGCGTGGTCGCAACACGCATTCTTGTTTTCCCAGGTGCGTCCATGCTGCATCGCATCTCAACTTTTCAGAATGCCGCAAACACACAGCAGGTCATGTGATATCAACCAACAAACAGCTTCCTCACCTTCTGCAGAAAGATGGAGAAGCAGTTAATCATTGCCGTCCAGGATATTTTTTGAGCTAACAAGCAAGGGGTTTTTTGGTGTTGGAAATCCGCTGAAAATTTCTAACGGATAATGCAGCAGATGGTTTATTAGCAACGGTAGGCGCTTCCGAGCGTAAGTTCCCAAGTGTGTTGTTGGAAAGGAGAAAAGCAACGTGCCTGGCGTTTTCCACGCGCTTTATGCGACATGTGAACAGAGCCTTACTCTTTATGTTGAATGAACCAGCTGCTTTAAGATTACCAGCTCAGAGATGTCAACCCACAACATTGTACGCTAATATTTAAATTTGCATTTTGTCATTTAGCTGACCCTTTTATCCAAAGCGACTTACA
Source organism: Triplophysa yarkandensis (assembly GCA_033220385.1). Lineage (NCBI taxonomy): Eukaryota > Metazoa > Chordata > Actinopteri > Cypriniformes > Nemacheilidae > Triplophysa > Triplophysa yarkandensis. The sequence continues at coordinate 10,971,103 of CM065675.1, forward strand.
AATGAGGTTTACAAAAGAAGAATATACAACAGGTGATACCATAGCAAACGTAAGCTAAATTGATGCCAGTCCTAGCAAGAACAATACAACATACGTACCAAGTGCCAAGAAAGAAAGTTGGGGTGCTATACCTGTGGTGGTTTTGTAGGCGATGAAGAGAGCTTTGAACTCGATCCGAGTGGCTATAAGGAGCCAGTATAGCCTAATGAAGAGAGGTGTTATGTGTGCTCTTTTAGGTTCCTTGAAGATCACTCTTGCCGCCGCATTGTGAATCATCTGCAGAGGTTTGGTGGTGGAAGTCGGCAGTCCCGCGAGTAGAGCGTTGCTGTAATCCAGTTTAGAAAGTACTAGGGCCTGCACTAGGATTTGCGCAGCATGCCCCGAGAGGAAAGTTAATAAAATATATATAATATATTATATTATATATATTATATAATTTTTTTGAGTAATAAAACTATTATTACATTTTGTCACATAAAAACATATTCACAGGCAGATTACTTTCTGCATTTTTCTGGCTTATGAAAGTTGAACTCATTAAAATGCGGTGAATGTTTGAATCACCCACAGACTTTTTTGACATTCACTGTGGGACGGACAGGATTTTTGCCCCTTGGCTGAAGGCCATGGTTTTCTGGTCTTAATAATATGAGTGGAGAGGCTGTCAAACTCCCTCCAATAATGAACCGGTAAAAAAACAAATGAGATTGAAAAAAACCGAATGTGATTCTGCACCTGCTTGGAGTCCAGCAGCGGTGCATGACTCACTGCCAAATATTCCTATTCACAGGAAAGTAGAAAGAGGAAAATGAGAATTATAAACTACTGAGGACACGCAACCTGAGAATTTAATTGAAATCAAGAAGTCAATGTGTACCTGGTTTGCATGGTCCAATGAGCTGCATCTGGCTAGACCATAAAACAGCCCTGTATTGTGACAAAAAATGATTTTAGTAAGCATTCATATATATTATTATTTATATGTTTTTAAAAATGGTGTGCTTTTGTTTTTCCTATATCTTTGGTGTGTTACATCATTAATATTCAGATATAACCAAATATATCTTGCCAACTTTGGGTGGGAATTCGAAAATAATTTGTCTGGAAGAAGAGGCTTTAGCATGTTGAATGGGCTTATGTTAGATGATTTAGAAATCAAATTAAGATGCCTAAAAATGGAAGAACGAGTACTGCTAGGATTATAAATGCACCAATTCAATCACTTGTGAAATGCTTAATATTTTCACCATAGACAATAGTAAATATGTAAAGTAGCTGATTTGAAAATTAGCATTTTCTTAAAGGTTTAATGCAGGATGCTTCTGATTGTCGTGAGCTTTTGATAGCACAGAAAACGTTTTAATGATTTGTTTTGTTTTACGCTTGTTTGATTGTCGTCTATTGGCTGGATTTCCGTCAGATCAGTGTGTAACTTTATCTGCAAATACACAAACAGAGATTTAGCACAAGCATAATAAACAGAACTTTTATTTTAATTTGAAGATGTTATTCATGTTTATAGGCTTATATAACTGTATCTGTGAGCTGAAAACGTGTGATGTTTGTGAGGCAGCTTAGTAGCCAAAGGACCTCGGGAGACAGGTGAAGGCCAAGCTATGTTGTGCGTCAAATTGTACTTTCATTTGAATAATACCCCAAATGTATATACAAATAAAAAAGGTGTACCTGTTAATGTCATTAATGATCTGAAATCTGATAAAAATATGGCATTCAGTTTTAGAATTCACAGTATTCGACCAATCACAATGCATTGGTTTACTTGTCAATCAGAGCACACCTTACTTTTTACAGCAACAAGTTTTGTGAAAACTGTTGAGAATTATATAAATTCACTTCTAATGTACAGAAACAGAATCAATACAAGGAATTAGTGTTTACGTTGTGCGTTCTATTAACAAAAGATATTTGCTGTTTATTACAAAACTTTATTTTCTAAATAAACAACTTTTTATTACATAAATGTTAAAATGGGTAAATTGTAGAGAAATTAATCATTGGATTTTTATTTAATTATCTTTATATTTTCCACTGAACAAAATCTATTTACTCGGATAAAGGATTTTATTAAATGAATATTATTATATAATTATATAATTACATTTTCTTTTATACTTTTAAGGTAAATAAAACTTTTTTACAGCATATTTAATGCAAGGTTTTTAATATTTGTATGGTTTATCATAGAATTACTGTTGATTTAAAAAAAATGAAGGCTTTTCACCGCCATCTTTATTCCCTGTTATGATGTCATGTGAGTGTGCTTTTCTCAAGAGCCACTCGACATGTGAACGACAGGTGAGCAGATGATGAGACTGATGTGAAGCAGCGTTTAGCTGACTCTAGACACTAGACACTAGACAGTCTCGAGTAATCAGAGCTGAAAGAAATCAAGCAAAGTGTCCAATGTCTACTACATTTTAATGGTCTACCACTCCGATTGTGACCTCACCACAGCATGCTTTCATGTGAATCATAGATATTCCAGTAACACTTCAAAAACCTTTTTTTGCATCTCTCACGGATACTCAGAGTCTGGCACGATTAACTCCACCGCGATGGAACGATACGCATACATCATTTCAACTCTTCTTTTAATGTCTGAACAAGAGACAGGCTTCTTTTAAGAGTACCAAAAAGTGGAAAGAGAGGGAGAGAAATGGCTTTATAGGGATGTGCCGTATCACACTGATTCAAGAACAGTTGACGAGTCAAGAATGAGGGAATGAAAGGAGGTCACTTTTTCGCTCTTAACTATCGCATTAACATTTCAAGCTCAAACCCCAAAGTCCCCATGTGCATTTAGATGAGATGTCCAGCGTTGTAATTGAGTTTCTAGCCAAACCAAGCTGTAATATTCATCTTGGCTGATGACATATTTCGCTGGATGTTATACTCTGTGGTGTTCGCAACGGCTGTTGTGAATCTGGGTGTAGTCAGCGATGATTAGCATGCCACGGAGATCCAGCTTAATTGCCAGTATTAATGTTTTACAACTCCAGTGTCCTGAGATGACACATTTCACTATGTATTCCCTTCCTCCGCGCTGTAATTATTCACAAAAAAACGATGATGTTGTGAAGAGAATTTAATTACACATTCTCATCGTCCTCATGCAGACTGTTGGGCCGCCATCAGGCAATTATATACTGTAAAGTATAAGTTATTGTATTGGGAAGCCGTGGTTGTTTTAACACTGACTGTGTTGTATTTGTTAGTCTCCCACCGATTAAAATATTACAACGAGAGAGCAACTTTGCATGGCTGAATGATTCTGCGATGCTAAGGCAGTCTGGCTTATAATTGAGTTGAGGAACACTTTTGAATCTAATACATCAACTAGTCCCATGTTTAATGAATATGCTCTTAAATGTCATTTGCTGTTTGAAGGGTTATTTTAGGTATTATTGTTAGTGTTAATATGCTTTTTCAGGTCTGTAAGGTTAAACTACAAAGAAGTGTATAACTGAATGCTAGCCATGCGGTTCTAACAGTCATCTGTGTTTTATCTGTGTTTTATTTGTTACCAAACTGTGCCAAAAACACATTATTTATTTACCTTCATGTCATTAAAAATATGTCAACGTAGTTTTGTTTCCATACAGTTCTGTAGAAGTGTACCACTTACCCAGCAGAATATAAAAATTCTTAATCATGACTCTTTCTCATGTGCAACACAAAATAAGATATTGTTATTAGGATAAGAGTTGTTTTGTGTCCATATAGTTGAGGTCAATAGGAGCCGGTGTTGTTTTTTTACTTTTTTTAAATATCTTTTTTCTTCTGTAAAAGAATGTAAGTCATACAGTATGACATAAGATAGTCAAGTGATATTTGGATGAATAAATGATGCAAAGCTCTGTGTTTTACACTTTTCTCCGGTTTTCTCTTAGTGAAAGTGATACATTTACACCCAAACATTTAAATGTTGTGTCATAAATTATTCACTCTCTGGTTGTTCCTAGTCCCTTTCATTTGTTTGGTTGAACAGAAAGAAAGATATTCTGGAAAATGCTTTTTACTTGACTGCTAAAGTAGATCAAACTTCAGAAATTTTTGCTGTCCCACATTCTTCAAATTATCTCATTTTGTGTTAAGCCGAACATAAAAACCAATAACAAACTTATTTCTATTGTAGGTTCCAAGAACTGTTAGGTTTCAAGCATTCTTCCAAATATCTTTCTCTGTGTTTATCATAACAAAGAAATGTTTTCAACTTTGAGGTGAGAAATGGCAAATTTTCACTATAGTATCACCGTACAACTTAGCTTGAGTTAGTTTCCCACCCACTTTATAAATCTACTGTAATACATGCCGTGACTTTCAAATATAATATATCAACAATTTGCATGTACTGTATTATGAACACGCTGTGAGATTTTCTGTTGGGTTGTACAGACTATTGTTAACGCACACTCTCGGGTCCGTAGGAGGCGAACTAAACAGCAGTGCAACACATAAAGAATTACCAGCGTACTCGAGTGAATCATTTGTAGCCTGTAGCACCGGGGAGGTGTGGAAATCGGTCTTCTTTAAAGACTCAACTCTATATCTGTAATTATCGCTTCCCTTGTGAGGGCTAATGGTTCTAATTAGTCAGTTTTACATTTTACGCTTCATTGGGACTATTGAACACACAGCGCATGTGTAGACCAGATGCAGCGTATCCCCAGGCAATCTCACGGCTATTGTGTCACAGGAATACACACACCGATCAATAGCAGCACACGGTGTGTGATGTTTGAAATTTGCACGAAATTGAGGTCCGGCTATCGCTGGTAGAGAGGTAAAAGCTGCCCAACAGTGAGCATTGACCGGTATGTTTGCTGACGGAGACAAGCAAGAAGTTGGCCAGGGCACTGTGACCTCATCTCTGAGGCTTATCTCTCAGTCATGATTAATGAGTAAGTGATTGAGTAAACGACTTCGTAAGAAATGAAATAGAGGTGTAAGTGAATGAGTGAACATATGGGTGAATGAACGAACATAGAAGTTAGTAAATGAAGAAACAAATTAGTTAGTGAAAGAATGAATAAGTAAGTTAATGAATGAACAAATGAGTATGTGAACCTATGAGTGAACGATTAAGTGAATGAATGAATGAATGAATGAATGAATGAATGAATGAATGAATGAATGAATGAATGAATGAATGAATAAGAAAGTGAATGATTGAACAAATAAGAAAGTGAATGAATGAACAAATGAGTAAGTGAATGAATGAATGAATGAATGAATGAATGAATGAATGAATGAATGAATGAATTGGTGAATAAATCAATGAGTTAGTAAACAAATCAACAAATAATAAATTAACAAATTAACAAATAATTGAATGAATGGATGAATTAATGAATAAGTGAATGTATAAACAAATTAGTTAGTGAATGAATCAATGAGTAAGTAAATTAATGAACAAATGAGTTAATAAATAAACAAATTATTAAGTGAATGAATGAACGTTTGAGTTACTGAATGAATAAACAAATGAGTAAGTGAATGAATGATTGAATTAATCAGTCAATAAATGGACGAATGAATGAATGAATGAATGAATGAACGAACGAACAAATAAGTGAACAAACAAACGAATGAGTAAGTGAATGAACAAATGAAATAAGTAAGTGAATGAACAATGAACGAACGAACGAACGAACGAAAGAACGAACAAATGAATGAATGAACAACTGTACGAACAAATAAATACGTAAATGAAAAAATGTATGAGTAATCGAACAAACAAATGAAGTGAGTATGTTAATGAATGAATTAAATGATTGAGTGAAAGAACCAATGGAATAAGTAAGTAAATGAACAAATGGAATGAGAAGGTAAATGATTGAATAAATGAACAAATGGAAAGAGAAAGTAAATGATTGAATAAATGAACAAATGAGTAAATAAAGGAGTTAACGCATTGGTGAATGACGGAACAAATTAATAAATGAATGAACAAATAAATAAGTAAGTGAATGAATGAATAAACAACTGAGTAAGTGAATGAATGAATGAATGAATGAATGAATGAATGAACGAACGAACGAACGAACGAACAAACAAACAAAGGAACGAATGAATGAGTAAGTGAATTAATAAATTAAATGAGTTAATGACAAAGAAATGTAACGAGCAAGTGAATGAACGAATGAAATGAGTAAGTGAATGAATGAATGAAATGAAAAAGTGCACTAACAAATGAAATGAGTAAGTGTACGAACAGATGAAATGAGCAAGGGACTGATGAATGAAATGAGTACGTAAATAAATGAGTAAATAAATAAACTAATTAGTAAATGAGGGAGTTAACGAATTGGTAAGTGACTGAAAAAATGAATTAGTGAATGAATGAACCAATGAGTAAGTGACTGAGCAAACGAATTGGTGAATGACAGAACAAATTAATTAATTAATGAACAAATAAATGAGTAAGTGAATGAATGAACAAACAAATGAGTAAGCGATGGAACAGATGAAATGAGTAAGTGAATTAATAAATTAAATGAGAGCATAAGACATAAGATGACCATAAGCTGTAAGTGTTTTATGTCACAGACCTGTCACATCTGAACGGCACAGGAACAGAGTTTGTTACCATGGCTATGAAAACAAAAAAACTCTAATAAACTGAGAAATGTGTGATATTGGCGGGGATTTGAGTTGTGAATGAAAAGTCATTTTGTGATATGAGCTCCATGATCTGCCTTTACTTTAAGGCCTGATGTTTCCAGCAGTCCACATAGAACAGCATATAAAAGAACGGCAAAAGAAAATGTACCCGCGGTTCAAGAATGTAATGATTGGTTCTCTCGTTCTGATACCTGACCAAACTCTCCCCATACTGTAAATTGGATCAAACACAGCAATATTTCACACTACAGGGTGGTATTTTTCCTTGTTTTTTTCTTTCTTGTATTTCATTTTATTTCACAAAGAAATGACATCACCTCAGAGTTCGGCTTGCTAACTGACAAGCAAGAAATCCAACTTAAATCTTAACTAAAAAGACTTGTGATGAGGGGGTTTTCACTGCTGTGTTTCCAGTTTAATGAGACAGGTTCTCAGGAGAAAGAAGGACATGATGAGGATGGTTTGACTCTCTGAAGCTTCAGGTTATACGTGAGAGAGCACAAATGAGTCACAATTAATTCAGAATACTGTAGATTTAAGGGGCAAATGAGAAAATAACTTTGTTTAAATCTATACTATTGAAAAGAAAGTCTAAATCACACAAAGCCAAACTCTTTAGTTGGAAACCAATGTTGCCTGATACATTTATAAATAATATAATTTATTAAAAACTAAATGCAATTAAGCAGTTATGGTGCGTATTGAATTTCCTTGTTTATATAATTTAGGGCTACCAAATATTTGTATTACAAAAGCCAACAGCAAAGGAAAATTAAAATGAGCATATTTACAGTACATGAATTACTATCCAATCAAAAAAGGTAAAAACAATTTATACGCCAAAAATTATGTACATTAAAAGCTTTTAAAAAGATAAATATACTGTATAAATTCTATGCATATTAAGTAATATAAACTAAATTTAATCAACTCAAACTTTTTTATAAGAATATTGTCCTAAAAAAGTATTGTTGCAAATTACAAATACATATTTGTTAAATAAATTACAAAAGCTTAAAAAAGTAAGCTTAAAACGGTTTGATTTTTACTCAATTATTTAAAAATGTTCCACTGAAAAAAAAAAGTCAATGTAACTGTTCATTTTTGAAATTTTACTCAGCAAAAAAAAGTCACAGAGTTTTTTATAAACAATTTACAAAAAAGTTTGATTAAATATGCTGTTTAAAAATTTGTATATGTAAGAACAATTTTAAGAAAAATTAAAGTATCAGATTTACTCAAATATTTTTATTACAATTCAATAAAAATATTAGATGTATATTTACAGATATATGTTTATTAAATCAACACTTTCATTACATAAAGTTTAATAAACAATTTTTAATTTAATTGTGGGCAGTTTCAAAACTTTCTTCTTTTTTTCAAACATTTTCTAAAGAATTTTTAAGTATTTTAATAATAATAATTAATTGTTTATCTTTGTGATTTTCACTAAGCACCATGAATAATTTTTAAGATGCTTATTTTGTGTTTTATTTAGTTGCACTTTAGTATGTTTTACAGTAATAGAACCAACTCATTAATTCTCATTAATTTCAATTATACCAAACAAGTGTGATGAATTGGTCGTAAAACTTACTAATGATACATCTAAATGTCTGTCATATGAATTGACCAAATTCTGATTAATTCCTGCATGCTCTTGTGCGTCTTTTTTTAGCAGATCTCCACAGGAGAATCGGCGAGTGTGTGGAATGAAACGGTAAAGAGAATATTGCCGAGGCCCGCGGTGAGGATGACACCAAAGAGAAGCGGCCCTGTCCTCACATCTCCTTCTGCAGCTGCTTTCAACCGGAAAGATGAGAGACTCAGTCTGACTGAAGTGACGGCACGTCTGGAAAAAAGCACTTCTGTGTGTCCTTGAGTTGCTATGAGAGAAAAGCCCATTGAAGTCTAAGAAGGGAAAAAATGCACACTACACTATGCTGTAAAAGATGTCTAAATGTTGCTCAGATGACCTCAAGTCTAGTTACAGTGTCAAGACCGATATTGTCATATTGATTTAAGCCTTATGCCACATCGCTAATGAAAGCAATGACAAAATGAACATTGCCATACCGTACCAATATCAAAGATGGTAGAACTTTATTGCGGATGAGTTATTATACTCTAAAGCTCTGCAGTGGTTTATTTTAAGTCATCTCTAGCTCATTTTCATGTGCTTACAAACTAAAAAAATGTCTTTGTTAACCATAGGCAACATAATGCAATAGCGGGTTGAATTAAAAAAGGAAGCATTTGAATGTGTTAGTTTTTCATTCCTATGCACTCAAGATATTTCACACCAAGCTCTTATGCAATGCTCATACATATGCATTTCATTTGCATTTAAGATGTATGTATCTGAGCTGTTACTTCTCTGAAATAATATTTCTTGACGAGACCTAGAAAATACATGGCAGAGATGTATGAGATTATGAGAGAAAGCTTGCAGTTGTTTTTAGAATGAGGAAGAAGTCATGTGACAATTATTGTGTGATCTTCACTTGGTTTAAAAATATAATATAAATATAAAAATATAAACGTTTACAATCTGTAAAAGCAAAAAACTTATAAGAATAAATAAGTAATACAAATTTTTTACATGAACCACTAATAAACATTCTCCATAATATGTAGCAACAAATGTCAATAATAAACATAACTAACAAGCAATACAGATACTGTAATATGAAAGAATAAAATTCTGTACAATGACATGTGATGACATGTCACATGTGATTTAGAAGAAGTATTTGTAAATTACATAATTTATGAATTAGTTAAACAATATGTAACTGTTACTGTATTTTAATGAAACTAATATAGATATGAACATAAACTGAAATGCATTGCCTGGGAAAGTTGAAATCAAAAATATAAAACGCTTCGAAACAAACATCACCAGCTCATTTTTTAAATTGAGTTGATAGACTTCGCTTACATGTGATGGGGTTAACTAAAATGTATGAATATGCTGTCTCTCTCATCTTAACAGGACTATGCGAGTCATTTTGTGTAATGGCGATCTGAGGTTACAGTTGCTGGTTATCTAAATCACATAACAAATGTTAGTTTAGACAGTGTTGCGTTGCAAACTGTTACAAATTGTAGCCAATTCAATTTATATTCACTTAAAACTTAAAAAATTTCAGTTAATTTTTACCTTTACATTTATTCATTTGTCAGACGCTTTAAGTGAATTAAAGTAGTGTGCAGTGGACAGTTATCACTAAAGAGCAAACAGGGGTTAGGAGCCTTGCTGGCAGTGGGATATGAACAAGTCCATAATATAAGAATATTTTAATATATTTGATTTATTTGATTTAAATTTTCCATGAGCATTTGTGTGTTTATCTATGATGCCCAAATATAGCTAGATTTTATAAAAAATATCTAATCATATATTAGTAAATGCTACCCACCAGATATTATGTATTTGTGTATTTTTTTAATAGTTTTGTTGTGTTATTTGTAAGGAAGGTAAATTCTAAAATACTATAGAATAATCGAAAATAATATAAAATAATATTCTATTGCAGTTTAAACTGATTAACACCACGCTTGATTTATTTTGCATCTCAATAATCGGGTTTACTAAACTGATATTTATGAGAAACCTAAGTAGAACTGACTTCATAAATATTTTGTTTTTATTTTTATTTAATTTTACTTTTTCGTTTTTATTTATAAGTTGGCACGAATGCCTTGCCAGTTTGTTACAATCTGTCCTGAACCATATTCTGTTTCCTCATATGTAGTTCTTTCACTAGGTAAATATGAAGCACAAGAAAATCCATACAGAAACACAGAGGAGGCATCAAACAAATCTCCTGCTTTCTATTACTTCCTGTCTTTCATTTCCACACAGGTTAATGGTAAATTGTGTTTCTCTAACATAACGTACTTTAATCTCTAAAGGCATAGTACTGCATCACAGTAAAAATACTCTCAATCTTAATCTAAAATGTGTTGTATAATTCTCTTTCTTTTACCATATTCATAAGATTAATTTCACATTAAGTTGTCTCTTGTAAACACAGTTTATCATTTAATCGCATTATCTTCTGATGTAGTGAGAATTCGTCTCGGCTTGTGAATCCGTTCATTTGCCATAATCCTCAGGGGTCCAAACAATCGAGAAGCTTGATGTAGCACCAGAATCCACCAAAGAGTGTGTCAGCGACTCGTGACGTGTTGCGAGCGTAACGTGACAAGAGCAATTTATCAAACTATTACTCTCATAATATGCTCTTAACTGGATGCGACATGTGCGTACATATCGTCATAAATGTCTGGAAAGCGAGGACGCCACACCTGTCATCATTACTGTAGGACTGGGAATAACTACCATCATCACCGATGGAAACAAGACATTTAGATTTACGAGTGAAGCCCTCTTAGGAACAGTGACGTCTCTGAAAATGACTGGATTGAACTCTATCATCTGTCTGATTGATGGCTTTATCATTCATATTTGGGTGTTCCATGAAGAATTTCAGGCCCAAGGAGAAGACGTGTCCCCTGATCGATGTCCTGCTATACTTGTAATGTGTAAATTTGTTGTGATGAAGTAAGGGTTTTGTGACTGTACTGATCTGATTATCGCAATAACAACGCTGTCCCTGCTGTGCATCTACTTTATCATAATGATATGTATCCCAGTGGGAAGACGCTCAGCTAATTTATTTCCTTTTTGCTGTTTTTCAAAGTGCTTTGGGTGATGCGGCACATGAAAAACATCAGCAAGACCGCATGGGTAAAAGTTCACCCAAAAATCCAAATTCTGGCATCATTTACTCACTGTGTGACATTTTTCTTCCCCAGAACACAAAGGAAGATATTTTGAATAATGGGGGAACCGGCACCCATTCACGTGCATTGGTTGTCAATAGAAGTATATTCAAGTTTCTCTTCATATCAGCTACGGTTTCAATCTGTGTTTTTAAGAGCGAGTAAATGTTGTTATGGACCACCAGCAATAATGACGTGTCACCTTTATTTTACTGTGTGCTCATTGTTTTTTAATGCTACGGCTGAAGTAATGATGAGCTGGTTGGAAAGCTAGCTAAAACAGTTGGGTGACAGCCATCGTGCTGCATTTATGCTCTTGTCATTATGAGTCACAGCACTCAGGAAAGAGGCCGGCCTGTTTGTCATCACTTTTTTGGCCAAATTTCAACCAATTTGCAAGTTCCACACGCTCTGTCTCGGACAATCAGGTCATGTTGTCCCTCGGACCCCTGGGGAGGGCATTAATGAAAACTCAGGGGAGCGCCAGATTAAAGTGTAGCCATCCTCCGCCACCTCCACTGAAATGATTTATTACCAACAACACTAACCCTCAACTCCTACTGAACTAATAGCCTTTGCAGAATAAACCATGTCTCAAAGTAGATAAAATGCTTGGGGTGTCAGATTGCACTTTTCCACCTGCCAGAATCTCTGCATGACAAATATATCACTGCCTAAACAAAACAACAGTCTAATGTGAGTGGTCTCTTCCAAGAAGTGTTGAACAGTCACCAGGAAAGAAGAATCTCAAGTGAAATCTATTTAAAATATATCTTCATCTCATGAAAGCAACTAGTCATGTTTTCTCACCCTTCTTTTATTTTAAAATCCACATCACTTTTTTCAGCAGATCATAAAAGCAGATATTTTGAAAAACATGCCTCATGGACTTGCATGGGTTTCGTGTATACAAAAGTTATTGGGTTCTTTTTTTGATTATCAAATGTTTCTTAATATCTTGTGTGTTTCTCCGAAGAAAAGGAAGAGGCCGGCCTGCTTGTCATCACCAATCATACAGGTTTGAAAGACGTTGAACAAATGATGACAAAATTTCATATTGGGTAGAACTATATTTTAAAATTTTAAATTCTATACCATATTACAGATATGTAGACTCCTGTCATGAAGTATTGATGTGAGTAGGAGCTATCAGATGAAATGACAGGTATTTTAAAGTCCATTTCTCAAAAGTCTTCTCAACTTGAACTGTGAAGAAGCAATACAGTCATCCCTATTTTTCCAGTCTTAAGAATACATCTTGACATTGTGCAAGCTCCTAACATTCTTTAAAATCCTGTAAATTGATCTGCAAAATAACATATAATGAGATGCTCGCTCTGGTGTCAGGTTAAACAACTTTCTGAATAACAGTTTTAATGTTTTTGAGAAGCTGCCCAGAACAAAAGAATCTTGGGAAGAAAGGGCACTTTGTGATTTTACAGCTATTACTGCAAAACTTTGTGTTATTTCACCCATGAAAGGTTTAAGTATAATGGGACATTGCTGGGTTGCTTTTGAACCATCCAGCAATTTTTGAAGTTTTGTCTGTCAGTAAGTGAACAAGAAAGTTAGTGTAAAGATTCGAACGAACGTTTATTGTTAATTTCTCTGTTGCTCAGTCAATGCCTATCGCAGTGCCTGCTGAGCTGTAAGCAGCCTGTCAATGATCTCATCCATTCATTGACAGGTGCTGTTCAAAACCCTGGATTCGATGGCAATGTAGTCTAATTAATAACTAAACTCTGTGACAATATGAAAGGCTGGCAGGCTGTGTCCATAATCTTTTTATGAACAAATCACGCTTGCATTACTTTGTGTCCTTTCGCTCCTTTGTTCACATTGGAATTTGGTAATGCTTGTGACCTGCAGTCAAAAAGTTAGTTTTGTAATCTGTCTACAATACAATAAGAACAAATATTAAACATGATTGCTTTTCACTCCTCAGCTTATTTAAAAAATGGATAGATATATGGATAGATAAATGGATAGTTAGATATATACTGTCCTATCAGTCTCTTAGTCCTTTTAGAAGTAAAAAAGTAGCTGTACCCGTCAAACATTTTGGGACATTTAAGATTAACTTTTCTCATTTTTAAAAAAATAGTAATGTTAAAGTTTATGCCTAAATCTTTTAAATTAAATGCTGGACAAACACATACTTTACCAACATACATGCTTTATCATGACAAATAGATTTTATTTAATAAATTTTTTGAAATGGAAGACTTCTCAGAGTTCTCATTGAGATCATTAGAATCTGCTTGACAACACTGCAAAAAACTAATCAAAGTTATAAAAGAAAGTTCAAATATACACTCACAGCGTATATATCATCCAGAAGTTAATATTTCAGATATTTGTAGCCAAAATGCGGCTACACTGAAGATGATTGAAAATAACTTTTTATTTTATTACTTTTTGATGTAAAACAATTTCCATAGGTTCAGATTGATTTATAACGTTTAATTTGAATATTTTAAGTTATACCACATTTCCCTCACGTCCTTTGTCCTTTGTAAACATGAATCCAGAAGTGTAAAGTATGTAGGTGTAATTATATATATATATATATATATATATATATATAAACATTTGTCACCAAGCAGCACTTGCTTCCATTGACTATTTTTTCCAACCATTTCTCAAAATATCATCTTTTGAGTTCCACAGAGGAAGGAGTCACGTCCAGGTTTTCATGACCAAAGGCCAAAATCACTTTTCATTTTAATTTTTGGGAATTCTCCCTTAAAGTTTGCCCGCAGACATTGAAGATTGATGCAGGAAATGTGAGACGTATACAGGCAGACACAATTCAGCCTCCCAAACAAAAGTGGTTAAAGACAGCTGAGAAGATCTTGATGCCCCTATACACAATGGCTTTAGATTTCAAATGGTAAGAGATGACACACTCCCCTTGATTGGTGTAAGTGTCGCTTCTTAAAAACCAGGCGTTATTCTGCGACCAAGTAAATGGGTTTAATCAAGCGCCTTGCCAGATGCATTGGAAGAGCATAATACACCCACGTCTAAACATATGAATTACACTGAACAAAAGCATTAGTCGCTCTCTGTGTTTCTCTTTCTCTCTTTTTCTTGATTTTAGAGATATTTCATCAGCCGCTGTGAGCCTCAGGTTTTAAAAGGTTTCCTTATTACTTTGATGTGCTTTTGCAGTTATGCATTTAAATGATATTTTAATGTAAGATAAACTCTGTATCCTTCAGAACACAAAGCTCGATAGTACATGCAGCTATTACTTTTGCCTGTGAGACAATTAAAATTTAGCTCCTGAAATAACCGCACAATTACAAAATTCATCTAGCAGCAGTCATTAATAATTTCTGTGAGGTATAACATTTCTGTTCTGCTGACAGGAGAAATTTACCGCTTATTGGGTAAGACTATTGTTTACAGTCAGTTGTCTGAGCCGATTTTAGGCCTGTTTGCCAGAATAAGAAACGCATTGTCCAAGCACAGCTTTGATGAATATCTTGACCTTCAGCTTGCAGATAAATGGAGCCGCTTCTTCATTCTGATTGCATTGTTGTAATTGATTTTTTCATCATGTGTAATTGTACGGTTGTTTAGTGATCATGAATGGACACACATTGGATTTATTAATTTGATTTCTTATTATCGAAGAAAGGCACTATGTGTATGGATTCCAAATATGAGAATATTCAACCTGAACTATCTTACAAGATGATGATGTCATGAATTCATATGATGGGAATCATACTACAACAATATGAAAGAATAAACCCCATTTCTGGCTGGGATTGAATAAGATTCAACAAATACATTTATAATGGCAAAAAATATATATGAATTTCTATATGATTGTGCTGCCGTTAAAGTGTAAATGGGATAGTTCACCCAAAAATGACATTTCTAACATTATTTAGTCAGCCTCTTGACATTTCAAACCGGTATTTTATTTATTAACCAGAGTTTATTTCCAGAACACAAAAGAAGAAATATTAAAGGATGTCGATAAAAGATAAATGTTGGTCCCCTTTAACTTGAGTGAAATGTTTCCTTTAAGAAAAAGTTTATTTAATCTAATAAAAAAATGTTTTAGACGTTGGTTTACTATTGAAGAAAGCGAATAAGAGTGAAGAATAGACAAGGACTTCAACAAAACCAATAAGCATCTCAGTTTGAGATCTTAAGAAGCTGCTTGATAAAATTACAAGAAAGCATTTCTGCAAATATATTCAAATGAGTAAACTGAAGATAGTCAAATATTACCATAGTTCCAATTGTTTTATTGTATTTTTACATTTAAATTTACATTTATTCATTTGACACTTTTATTCCAATTATTGTTCAGTGGCCAATTCTCACTGCAGAGCAAACGGGGGTAAGGCCTTGCTTAAGGGCACTTCAGTCATTGTCTTCTGGCACTGGGATTCAAACCCAAGTCCAACTCTCTAACCAACAGACCACAACTGACCCTAATTTGGATTACTTTAATTGTTATTATTATAAAATGCTGACAAAATTTGCATGAATTATTGAGTAAGGTTCAAAAAACTGCATGTCTTCAAAATGTCTTCTCTTGTGTCCTCCCTAAAAAGAGGCCCATACAGATTTTAAATATCAACCCTTTACTAAATGATGACAGAATTTCCTATTTAATGTGAATTATCCCTTTGAGACTTTCGTTTGAATTGGCCCTGATTCACATTCAAACTGATAAACAAATGAGCAACAGCACGGTCAAAACTTCAACATCTCTTTCCAATCCCTTAGGTCTATATCTGTTTCCTGTAAGATGTTATTTAGGATCAGCCACAACATCTTGTTCTGTTCTTAAGCACATCTCAGGACTGATGGATCTCTGGAGCATACAAGCGTTTGACTTTGATATCCATCTCTGTTTTTATCAGAGTTTCATCGTTCGCCATAGAGGCACATCATAAAGTTTGCAATATTTAGTGAACTGCATAAATGAAACTCAGTTTGATACCTTTGGGGCCCTTGGGATAAATAAAACACAGGAATAAAAAGAGCTTTTCCACTGCAAGGTGCTACTTTTAAACATGAGATCTAACCAGCAGCGCTTTATCAAACACAATGCGTTTGCAGAAGATATGCAAGGAACCACACCTGCAACCATGCGAGACCTGCATGCCCCTGAAATAAATGAATCTGTTTACAGAATAATTAAAATCTAACCGTCTGATCGATGGCTTTGATTGTGTGTTGATAGGATAGGACCCGGGGGGTTGAGAAGCGTGCAGAAACCTCTTTGCCTCGGAAATAAATTAATGCATTGATTTTCCTTCGGCCACCGCAACAGTATTACAGGAGCCCAATAATGCTTTTAAATACAGTATTTTACATCTCCATTGATCTCCGGCCCCCAGGGATCGACTTGTTCAGCAAAACAACAAACTTGAAAGTTGAGAAAGTTTGCACATTAGATGAGACTCTTTAGGGCCGGGCTTTAGATGACATTGCAGTGTGTTTTACTTAAGAGGAACTGAAAGCGGATGTGCAGTGAATCTTGACGCATATTTGGGACAGTGATTTATTATCTGTTGCTGTCTATACAGTATGCATTTACAACAAGTGACAAAACAACTATAGCAGTATTATGGTCGTTCTCACAGTTGTATAGATTTTCGTGGAAACCCGGTATAAAACCGAACAACTTCTCATGAATGCTGTGTACACTCTTAAAACATAAAGGTGATTCACAATGCCATCAAAGAACATTTCATCTAGATGCTTCAATAAAGAACCTTTAACATCCAATGACCTTTCTGTCTAAATGGTTCCTCAGATTATAAAAAGTTAACACAGCTTGTTTTTTTAAAGAACTTTGAACTAAATTGTTTTAACTTTCAGTCTTAATGGTTAAAGATTATATTTCATTTTGTGTACTAATAGAACTTAAGAAATATTTTTTCTTTCACATGCCATTGTTCACTTTTAAAAAGGAAGGCTCATAAAGGGTTTGTTTTAGCAAAGTGAAACAGAAAGGCTTCAAAAGATTCTTCTATGGCATCATGAAACCTCCTTTTTTATAGGCATATAAGGTCCGAACCACAATAAAATAAAATATGTTTTTATTAAAGAGAGAAGACATGTAACCTAACTATAATTGTTTTTAATTTTTTTAACTACACACCAATCAGACGTGTGAAAACCAGTCTAAACTCAGACAATCAAATTTCGAGAAAACATGAATTATATTATATGAATCATACATATTTAATATATTTGACCTATTAATTTCACCATGATTTCAATCTTTTACATGGTCTTACTCGGTACTTGTTAAAGATATCTATAATGTATTCTCACAGAATGTTCCTTACATTGTGTTGAATGATTCTATCTATAAAAAGGTAAATCACAGAAAAATGACCTTGTCTGGGTTTTCACAGAAAGGGTCACAAATCTAAAATTAGCATTTTTATTATTTCACTATTTCCGCTGAAAATGTCAATTATAGTACACATTTTACTTCCTCTTCAATTTCGATCTTCTAATGCAACATCCCCTATCAGCACTGAAGTCTAATAGGGATATAAAACTGGTCCAGTCTGTATCTTCTCACTGCCACCCAAACACATTTCCCAGACTCCATCTGTTACACAGAAAGTGGCATTGGATGAAGGAAACTGGGTGCTGCGCCTGACAGTGTGGATCCATTTCTTTTGATCAGCACATTACTCAGACAGCTCATCAGAGTGACAAGTAAACCTGCTCGCACTCGACAGGCACAACAAGCTGGGACAGTGATAAAGATACACCTTCAAATTCCTGTAATGGTGGTCTACGTGTAGAGGTCTTTTTTTCCATTGCACTGATGGTGATATGCTTGTGTGTCATGCCTATTTTTAGCCCTAGGGAAATATTGATAGTTATGTCACGGACACAGAAAGAAGAGTTGATGAATGTTTTCTGCTGTTTATCGTCTCTGTGAGCCGCTGTGGTTTGTCACAAGCACAAACGCAAACATTGAGAAGGGAAATTCTGATAGGTCAAAGGGGATCATGGGTATATTTTTCCAAAAGAATAAATGTAAACAGGTGTGTTTTGTTTGATAAGGTTTTGAATATACATTTTTGTAGTAAATTGTAAAATCGGATCTTAACGTTTTGCTATCTTAAAGATGGTTTGTTTACCATAGTGTCATTTAAGATTTGTCATCAAGGATATTTTTTTAAATGCAAATAAAGACTGATAAAACCAGCTGCTGGGGCATCAGTAAAAACATAGTTTTTTTTACGTTTTTTTTATTTTGTATGATTTTTGACGTGTATGCTTTTACTGTAATTTTACATCTTTTATCATATTTATAAAATATGAGACATTATAATATGATAAATATGACATATATGTAAACTCTTCACTGAGAGTCAAAGGAAGCCGATGTTGTATGGTTACTATTATTCTTCAAAATATCTTTTTTTGTATTGTGTAGAATATGAGTATATGAGTATGAGTATATGAGACGCAAGTGGCATTGGTTCTGTATGACTTTCATCAAGCCTTGTGTAAGAGCCACACTTTCAGTCAGATCCATGATGAGGATGCTGACCCCATGACCTCAGTCTGATTAAGTTCATCCAGGCATTTCTTAAGCCCTGCTGTTTGGCCTGAAATTTCATGGCTGTTATTTTAAGAGCAGATATTTTTTTACAGCATAAAAGGTCATCAACCTTTATAAGCCTGACTGTTTCAGATCACGTAGCTTTCATCAAAAAGCAAAGCTAGGGGAGCAGCTGCCTGCACAGAGCACATTTCTATTAAAGCTGTTTGGATATCTTCTCCGCTGAAATAAATATATGTTAGACAGCATGCGGCAGGTGCTATCTGAGAACTGAAATAACCCTTTAACTAGACCTGATGGCTAAAGGGATGAGAAGATGTACACATGTGGTTTTTATACCACATTAATGTAATGGAATAGGTTGAGAGGGCTTGGTCAAATTCACAGCTCCTTGTCTCTTGTATTCTTGCTGCTTGTCTGTTGAGTCATGTCAGATGAATTGCCTCTAAGACAGGCTGCTTTCTACATGTACAAGTCTTGAGCTTCAGTGCATAATTCATAAACTATGTGATTGGCTTCAAGTGCTACACTGATATGTTAAAGTGAATTGAAGTAAAAGATAAAAATAGGGCAATAAGACTTTCAAACAGCTCCAAGCTCACACATTTAACGTGATCCTCTAATTCATAACCTATCTTAATCTAACATTTCCCTTCAATCTTGAGTTTAATGGCATGAACCTTCTATTAGTGCCTACAGAAAGGAAAACTAAATCTATTTTTAAATATATTTTCTACTACATTAGAACAATTTTTATTAAAGCAGCATTCTATATTTTTTTAAAAAAATTTGTTATTGAGGATTCAAATTTAAACAGAAAAACTGAAAAATATTATTATTATTAATAATTCCAAAACAGATT